>LR738710.1:58656631-58717175 GCA_902687465.1 Secale cereale | reverse complement strand
GGCTAGGAACCTACGGCGGCGGTGCGAGGCGGCGAGGGAGGCGCGGCGGACGGAGGGGGCGGAGCAAGGCGGGGCGGAGGCGGGATCTGGCGAGAGAGGCGGAGAGGTGGTCGAGTGGGGGATCTGGCGAGGGAGGGAGAGAGAGGCGACCACGGGGAATAGGTGGAGTGGGGGGAGGGATACTAATGGCGCACCTCCCCCTAGTGCGCCCTAAGTACGACGATAGCAATGGCGCACCTCCCCCTGGTGCGCCATTAGTATTTTTTTTTATTACAGTTCGAGCACTCAGGTTATATTACACCTAACCCAGCCCGACTGGTCAGCACGCAGCACACCCACTGGGAGGTCCTCGGTTCGATTCCCAGGCTCCCCAATTTCTTTTTATGCATTTTTTTCTTTGCACATATCTTTTTATCCATGCATCCAAATATAACATGTCACATATGCTAGATGCTGAGAATTTCATGTAGAAAAATAATATGCAGTTTGTTGCCATGTTAACAACATTTAAAATGTTGTTTGATATTTATTTGTGTTTAAATATGTTCAAACTTGTTTAAATCATAACTAAATATCTATAGCTCCAAATTTGACAAACTTTATATGCTTTTGGGAGTAACATATAACCAAGCACAACTAGTCTTTTTTTGAAATATCCATAGCTCCAAATTTGAAAAAATATTCATGAATTCAAAAAGTGCCCATGAAAACACATTTATGAATATGTCGAAATACAATCGAGAAATGAAGGCTACAATTTAAATATAATCAATCTTAGCTAGGTATCTTTTCACAATCTTCTTGCCCTTCTTTTTCGCAAAAGGAGTTCTTCTGTGGAACGAACGTCCTTTAGGTAGGGTGGTCCTGCTTCTTCTTGTGGTGTATGCTGCTACTTCATCGTCATCGTCATGTTCCATCTTCGGGTCGCCGTACTTGTCGAAGTCTTGCTCATTGGCGACTCCATCCATTCCGATGATCTTCCTTTTGCCTCTCCTCACGACAACACGACTGGGAATTGACGGGTCGGTAATGAAGAAGCATTGGTCCACTTGGGAAGCCAGTACCCATGGCTCATTTTTCGCGGTGACGTTTGCGCCCGCGGTCTTGGATTTGGCTTCGGGTATAGTGGTGAAATACCGGTCTTCTTTTAGTACGCTCTTGGCCCATCTGACACGGAACATCGGGACCTTCTCTCTGGCGTAGCTCAGCTCCCAGATCTCTTCGATCCTTCCGTAGTATCTGTCCTTGTCATTACCGGTGTAGGATTCCATTGTTACCCCGGAGTTCTGATAACCATCGCTCTTCATGTCCTTGTCCTCGGTGTAGAACGTGTACCCGTTGATATCGTACGCCTCATACGTCATCAGGTTGTGCTCGGCGCCCTGTGACAAGGCGAATATGAGATTTCTTCCGCGGAAGAATCCTCATCTAAAGGGTACGATAGAAGCTTCTCCTTGAACCAACGTGTGAAACATGAGTTGTGCTCTTTGATTATATCTCTGTCCGTCCTCTGTTGGCCTCGGTCATTGTACGTCTTCTCAATAAAGGTTTTGTGCTCTACCACCCAAGGATCGACCACGTCTATGTGTTGTAGCGCGACTAGGTTTGCTCTTTCAAAGTCGGCGAGTCGACCCTCAAAGTCGACATGCATTTAGCGGCGACCCTCGCGGTGACCCCATCCAGCGAGCCTGCCGAGGTGCCTGTTGACGGGCAGACCAACGGGGTTCTCGATGCCTAGATAATTCATGCAGTAGGAGATGCACTCTTTGATCAGAAAGCCCCTGGCTATGCTTCCCTCTGGACGTGACATGTTGCGAACGTATCCTTTGATGACACCATTCATCCTTTCGAATGGCATCATGTTGTGCAGGAACGTCGGCCCGAGTTGGATGATATCCTCCATGATATGGACCAGCAGATGCACCATAACATCGAAGAATGCGGGCGGGAAGTACATCTCAAGTTCTCATAGTATTACCGCGATCTCTTCCTGTAGCCTTCTGAGTTGCCTCACGCCAACCGACTTCCGACAGATGATGTCGAAAAAGTTGCAAAGGCCAAATAGCATTTCACGGATGTGCGCGTCCATGATCCCATGGATTGCAACTGGAAGTATCTGCGTGATAAGCACGTGACAGTCGTGAGACTTCATCCCGTTGAACTTCTGCTTCGCTGGGTCTAGGTATCTGCTTATCTTCCCCGCATAACCGTAAGGAAGTTTTACTCCTACGAGGCAGGTGAAAAACTGCTCGATCTCCTCCTGACTTAGAGTGAAGCACGTGGGAGGGTAGTCATTTCTAGTCTTCTTGGCCTTTTTGCCTTTGCGACGACTTTCCGTGTCCTGCTTCGCCTCATCATCATCATCATCATTAGCGTGAAGCTCCTGCCTGATGCCCATTGATTTCAAGTCTGCCCTTGCTTTCGGCCCATCTTTGGTCCTCTCTGGCATGTTGAGCAGGGTACCAAGCAGACTCTCGCACACGTTCTTCGTGATATGCATGACATCAAGGCTGTGAGGCACACGGTGGATCTTCCGGTACGGAAAGTCCCAGAAAACAGACCTTGTTTTCCATACCTTCAGCAGCGGCTCTGGCACCTTTTGCTTCTTTCCCGGCTCTAGCGCTTGTTGCTTCTTTCCCGGCAGTGGGCAATCTTTCCAATTTTTCAACAGCTCGTCTATTTCGTCGTCGCTCCTTGTACGCGGGCGTCTTCGGGGTTCAGTTTCACCATCAAACAGATCCTTGCGTTTCCTCCACGGGTCATCTTCGCGAAGCCACCTTCGATGTCCCATGAACACGGTTTTCGACGACCCGGGATCTCTATCTAGCTGGCGATACGTTGTGTCATCCATACACCTGACGCATCCAGAAAATCCGTGGACCACCTGCCCCGCGGCATATCCGTAACCGAGATAGTCGTGCACCATCGTGAGCAGTGCGACTCTCATAGGGAAATATTCTTTCTCTGCAGCGTCCCACGTATTGGCTGGCATTTTCCACAGCGTGTCTAGCTCCTCTTTCAGCAGCCCCAGATACAGATTGATGTCGTTCCCTGGTTGTTTCGGCCCTTCAATTAGCATACTCACGTGAATGTACTTCCTCTTCATGCACAACCAGGGGGGAAGGTTGTACATCCACACAAACACAGGCCAGGTGCTATATGTGCTTCTCTGGCTGCCAAACGGATTGACACCATCGGTGCTCGCGCCCAGCACGATGTTCCTTGGATCATTCCCAAATTCCAGGTCTTTGAAGTTCAACGCTTGCCACTGGCTCGCATCCTTAGGGTGACTCAACATCTTGTCTTTTTTATTTATCTCCGGATCATTTCCGTCATCTTCTCGCTTCTTCTCCTCCCTATCCGCGTGCCAACGCAGGAGCTTTGCTACCTTAGGGGCAGCGAAATACCGCTGCAGACGAGGAGTGATCGGAAAGTACCACACCACTTTTCGAGGAGCTTTCTTCCGCTTATTGTATCGAGTGACGCCGCACACCGGACATATGGTAGACTCCACGTGCTCGTCCCGATAAATGATGCAATTGTTCATGCACACATGGTATTTCACGTGCGGTAAATCCAGAGGACACACGATTTTCTTCGCCTCCTCGAAACTGGTCGGACACTTGTTCCCCTTGGGAAGACGTTCGTGCCAGAATGACATGTTCTCGTCGAAGCATGCGTCGGTCATTTTGTGTTTTACCTTCATCTCCAGAGCCATGAGCGTTACTTTCAGGTGGGTATCCTCGGGCCTGCATCCTTCATAAATTGGAGTAACCGCGTCTATCTCCAGTTGATACAGCTTGGCTTTCACTCGGGCGGCAGCTCTAGCGTTATCTGTCTGCTTGAGAAGCAGCTCTTGAATATGAGGGTCCTGCACCCAACCTCAATCGTCGTCTGCTCCGGCATCTTCATCTAGATCATGATCATGTCCTTCGTCTTGATCTTCCTCATCATCATGTCCGCCATCTTCTACATGATGACTGTGTACAGCATCACCGTCGTGATCATGTCTTGGAGATTCTTCGACTTCTCGCCCGCCCTCGCCGCGGTGGTTGTCTTGCTGCCCTTCCTCATTTCTTGCCCGACCATGGACGACATCATAGTCATCTTCATCAACTTGCCACCGATAGCCATCCATGAAACCATGCAAGAGCAGGTGGTGCTGCACCTGCCCGGAATCCGGGTCCGCAATAAGGCTCTTCAGCTTGCATCTTCGACACGGACATCTTATCTCCGTCTCGTTCTTTTGAAGCATCTCAGCCTTCGCGGAGCTCAAAAACCTATTCACGATGCCTACAGTCATCGTGCGGACCATGGTCGCCTGCGGGGTAGAGCAAAATGATATTTTAGAACCAAGAAAAAATTTGGCATGACTTTCCCTAAAAATAGGACCAAAAAGAATGCATAGTGCCAAAATTCTCTCCGAAACGGAAATGAATCAACATTTCGGCAAAATATTGGCAACTATCACATTTCAAATACCGGTACCTGCAAACACAAACATATATGCAACACCACAAACATATGCAACACCACAAACATACATAGATCTAGCTAGGCCATAAAAAGTGCATGTGCATGGTTGTTGGAGCTCGAGGGAGAAAAAATGATCTACAACATAACAATAGCTTTCCCCCCTTACTTACCTATATAAAAAAAAGGTAATTTAACCACTTAATTTTGACGAATCTATGGTGCAAATGAGGTGAGGAGGAGGAGGCAGCCGACACAAGCTTGGAGGAGGAGGTGGAGAGAATGAAGTGGGGAAAGTGAGTGTGTAGGTGTGGCTATCCAAATTATCTAGATGGTCCCAGTTTACTAATGGCGCACCACTCATCAATGTGCCATTAGTAACTAGTGTTAGTAATGGCGCATTAGTGACTGGCATGCCATTAGTAGTTTTGCAAAAAAAAAAAATTAGTACCGGCGCACTGAGTTGGAGGTGCGCCATTAGTATGTCTGGACAAATTAAAAAAACAAGTTGTTACTAATGGCCAACCGAAGGTCTGGTGCGCCATTAGTATTTGGACACTAATGGCGCAACAACACATGGTGCACCATTAGTATAAGAAAACAAACCACCACTCAAAGGTATTGTAATGTACCCATTCTTTGTATATATTGGTATTAAACCTACTGTATTACAACTTCTCTATGATTCATATCCTCCAATACTACTCATAGATTCATCAAAATAAGCAAACAACACACGAAAAACAGAATCTATCAAAAACAGAACAGTCTGTAGTAATCTATAACTTTCGCATAGTTCTGTAACTTCAAAAAAATTGAAATAAATTGGTAACGTGAGGAATTTTTCTATTAATAATTTGCAAAAATAATCAACTAAATATCACTCTCCATTAAAATCTGGTGACTATTCTAGTGAGCGCTAATGTTTCTGTTTTTTACAGCAAGATCATATAAACTTCACACAAGTCTTCCCAAAGGTCCTACTTAGCACAAACACTAATTAAAACACAAAACCACATCTAAACATAAGCTAGATGCAATATTTATTCCTAAACAGAAGCAAAAACAAATAAAATAAAATTGGGTTGCCTCCCAACAAGTGCTATCATTTAACGCCCCTAGCTAGGCACGATACAAGGATAGATCTAGGTATTGCCATCTTTGGAAGGCAATTCTTTAATTAAGCACTTATAATTCTTAGGAACTTCTTTATTCCTATAGATAATCAAACTTTTGGTCAAGAAATCAAGAAATTCATTCGTATCAAAAGGTTCTCTTGCGAAAGTGAGAAAATTAGGATGAACACTTCTAGGATTAAGATCCACGATTCCCTTACTAGATAATTCATCCTTATTTTTAGGAACATACATAAGCTTAGCCAATTTAGTGGTAGAAGGATTTGAAGTAGTTTTCAGAGCAGAAAGAGCAGACCCTACATTAGTAATAATATCCTCAAGTTTATCGATTCTAGTGGAATCTTGATCTATTTTCTCTTTAACTATGGGTTCCTTTTCCTTAAAAAAATTCAGAATAACCCCTACCTTGGATCCATATTGGGTAATTTGGTTGTGGATCTTCCTATCCAAATCTCAACCAACTCTACAGTAGCAACTCTGTTTTCAATGATTTCAAGCCTTTGCATAACATGTTCCAGAGTTAAAACAGTAACATTAACCATAAAAGGTGGTGAGCCAAATAATTCAGTCATAGCATTATAAGAATCAAAAGTATGGCTACCCAAGAAATTCCCTCCGGTAATGGTATCCAAAATATATCTATTCCACGGAGTTATGCCAACATAAAAATTGCGAAGAAGCACGGAAGTGGAAAGCTTTCTAGTAGATCTATTTTGAGCATTGCAAATTCTATACCAAGCATCTTTTAGATTTTCCTCCTCCCTTTGTTTAAAATTAAGAACCTCACTCTCGGGAGTATTGATAATGATAGGTGTGCTAGACATGGTGACAAGCAAGCAATCCAGCACACAAGCAAACAAGAAACAAGCAAACGATAAACACACGGCAAAAAGAAGGGCAAATAAAACGGCAAGGGTGAAGTGGGGGAGAGGAAAACGACAGGCAAATAAATGTAATGCGAAGGAATAGTGTTTGTGATAGGTACATGGTATATCACTTTTGCGTAAGCCTCCCCGGCAACGGCGCCAAAAATTCTTCTTGCTACTTCTCGAGCTTGCGGTTATTCCCTCGAAGAGGAAAGAGTGATGCAGCACAGTAGCGTAAATATTTCCCTCAGTTTTTGAGAACCAAGGTATCAATCCAGTAGGAGACCACGGGCGAGTCCCTCGCACCTGCACAAACAAATAAGAACTTCGCAGCCAACGCGATAAGGGGTTGTCAATCCCTTTACGGTCACTTACGAAAGTGAGATCTGATAGATAGGATAGTTTGATATTTCTGGTATTTTTGGATATAAGAATAGAAAGTAAAAACAACAAAGTAAAGTAGATTGTAGATTGGTAAGTTGAGAATAGACCCGGAGGCCATATGTTTCACTAGTGGCTTCTCTCATGATAGCAGAATTCTACGGTGGGTGAACAAATTACTATCGAGCAATTGATAGAAAAGCGAATAATTATGAGAATATCTAGGCATGATCATTATATATAGGCATCACGTCCGAGACAAGTAGACCGAAACGATTCTGCATCTACTACTAATACTCCACACATCGACCGCTATCCGGCATGCATCAAGAGCATTAAGTTCATAAGAACAGAGTAATGCTTTAAGCAAGATGACATGATGTAGAGGGATAAACTCAAGCAATAAGATATAAACCTCATGTTTTTATACTTGATGTCAACAATACAATACGTGCCTTGCTGGCCCTGCTGTCACTGGGAAAGGACACCGCAAGATTGAACCCAAAGCCAAGCACTTCTCCCATTGCAAGAACTATAGATCTAGTAGGCCAAAGAAAACCAATAATTCGAAGAGACTTTCAAGGATATTATAATCATACATAAAAGAATTCAGAAAAGAACCAAATATTTCTCATAGATAATCTTCATCATAAACCCACAATTCATCGGATCTCGACAAACACACCGCAAAAATATCACATCGAATAGATCTCCTCGAAGACCGAGGTGAACTTGGTATTGAGATCCAAAAAGAGAGAAGAAGCCATCTAGGTACTAAGTATGGACCCGAAGGTCTGTGGTAAACTACTCACAACTCATGGTGAGGCGATGGTGTTGATGTAGAAGCACTCTATGGAAGATCCCCCCTCCGGGGGAGCTCCGGAACAGGCCCCAAGATGGGATCTCACGGAAACAGAAGGTTGTGGCGGTGGAATTAGGGTTTTCTCTGTTGCTTAGATGTTTTCAGGGTACAAGGGTATATATAGGAGGAAGGAGTACGTCGATGGAGCAAGGTGGGGCCCACAAGGGTGGGGCGCACGCCCAGGGGGAGGGGGCGTGCCCTGGACCCTCGTGGGTGATGTCTACTACACAACCTTCTTCTTGTAGACGTTGTTGGGCCTCCAAGTGCAGAGGTTTGTAGGATAGTAGCAAATTTCCCTCAAGTGGATGACCTAAGGTTTATCAATCCGTGGGAGGTGTAGGATAAAGAGGGTCTCTCTCAAACAACCCTGCAACCAAATAACAAAGAGTCTCTTGTGTCCCCAACACACCCAATACATTGGTAAATTGTATATGTGCACTAGTTCGGCGAAGAGATGGTGATAGAAGTGCAATATGGATGGTAGATATAGGTTTTTGTAAACTGAAAATATAAAAACAGCAAGGTGACTAAAGGTAAACGTGAGCATAAACGGTGTTGCAATGATAGTAGGCAAGGCCTAGGGTTCATACTTTCACTAATAGAAGTTCTCTCAACAAGGATAACATAATTGCATCATATTACTAGCCCTCAACATGCAACAAGGAGTCACTCCAAAGTCACTAATAGCGGAGAACAAACGAAGAGATTATGGTAGGGTACGAGACCACCTCAAAGTTATTCTTTCTGATCGATCTATTCAAGAGTCCGTAGTAACGTTCAATCTATCATAGAGTTCGTACTAGAATAACACCTTGAGACAAAAATCAATCAAAACCCTAATTTCACCTAGATACTCCATTGTCACCTCAAGTATCCGTGGGCATGATTATACGATATGGATCACACAATCTCAGAAACATCTATTCAACCAACACATAAAACTTCAAAGAGTGCCCCAAAGTTTCTACCGGAAAGTCAAGACGAAAACATGTGCCAACCCCTATGCATAGATTCCCAAGGTCACGGAACCCGCAAGTTGATCACCAAAACATACATCTAGTGAATCACATGATATCCCATTGTCACCATAGATAAGCACGTGCAAGACATACATCAAGTGTTCTGAAATCCTTAAAGACTCAATCTGATAAGATAACTTCAAAGGGAAAACTCAATCCATTACAAGAGAGTAGAGGGGGAGAAGCATCATAAGATCCAACTAGAATAGCAAAGCTCACGATACATCAAGATCGTGCCATCTCAAGAACACGAGAGAGAGAGATCAAACACATAGCTACTGGTACATACCCTCAGGCCCGAGGGTGGACTACTCCCTCCTCGTCATGGAGAGCGCCGGGATGATGAAGATAGCCACCAGAGAGGGATTGCCCCCTCCGGCAGGGTGCCAGAACGGCGGTAGATTAGTTTTCGGTGGCTACAGAGGCTTTCGGCGGCGAAACTCCCGATCTAGTTTAATTTCCAAAGGTTTCAGTATTTATAGGATTTTTTGGCATAGGGCACACGTCAGGGGGGCTTCTGGGCTGTCCTCGAGATAGGAGGGCGCGTCCCCCTTCCCAGGGCTTGCCCTCCACCCTCGAGGGCAGCCCGTGGCTCTCCTGGACCAACTCTTTTGCTTCGGGGGCTTCTTTTGGTCCAGAAAAAATCATAAAAAATTGGCTCGTCAATTGGACTCCGTTTGATATTCCTTTTCTGTAAAACCCTAAAAATGGAGAAAAACAAAAACTGACACTAGGCTCTAGGTTAATAGGTTAGTCCCAAAAATCATATAAAAGTGTATAATAAAGCCCATAAGACATCCTAGAAGGATAATATAATAGCATGGAACAATAAAAAAATTATAGATACATTGGAGACGTATCAGCATCCCCAAGCTTAATTCCCGCTCGTCCTCGAGTAGGTAAATGATAAAACAGAATTTTGGATGTGGAATGCTAACCAATATAGTTTTTCAATGTAATTCTCTTAATTGTGGCATGAATGTTCAGATCTGAAAAATTCAAGATAAAAGTCTATATTGACATAAGAAACAATAATACTTCAAGCATACTAACAAAGCAATCATGTCTTCTCAAAATACTATGGCTAAAGAAAGTTATCCCTACAAAATCATATAGTGTTGGCAATGCTCCCTTGTTATCACACAAAAATATTTATATCATGCACAACCCCGATTTCAGCCAAGCACTTGTTTTCATACTCTATCTTTTCAAACCTTTCAACTTTCACGCAATACATGAGCGTGAGCCATGGACATAGAACTATGGGTGGAATAGAGGTGGTTGTGGAGAAGACAAAAAGGAGGGAGATAGTCTCACATCGACTAGGCATATCAACGGGCTATGGTGATGCCCATCAATAGATATCAATGTGAGTGAGTAGGGATTTCCATGCAATGGATCCACTAGAGCTAAATATGAATGAAAGCTCAACAAAAGAAACTAGTGGGTGTGCATCCAACTTGCTTGCTCACGAAGACCTAGGGCATTTGAGGAAGCCCATCGTCGGAATATACAAGCCAAGTTCTATAATGAAAATTCCCACTAGTATATGAAAGTGACTAAACATGAGACTCTCTACAATGAAGAACATGGTGCTACTTTGAAGCACAACTATGGAAAAAGATAGTAGCTTTGTCCCTTCTCTCTTTTCTGTCTTTTTTGGGAGGGGCTTTCCTCTTTTTTTTAGCCCCTCTCTATTTTTTTTGAGCCATCTCCTTTTTTCTTTTTTTTTGGCCTTTATCTTTTTTTTTGTTTCCTCACATGGGACAATGCTCTAATAATGATGATCATCACACTTTTATTGATTTACAACTCGATATTACAACTCGATACTAGAACAAAGTATGACTCTACATGAATGCCTCCGGCGGTGTACCCGGATGTGCAATGAATCAAGAGTGACATGTATGAAAAATTATGCATGGTGGCTTTGCCACAAATACGATGTCAACTACATGGTCATGCATGGCAATATGACAATATGATGCGTGTCATATGAACGGAACGGTGGAAAGTTGCATGGCAATATATCTCGGAATGGTTATGGAAATGCCATGATAGGTAGGTACGGTGGCTGTTTTGAGGAATAATATGGTGGCTGTTTTGAGGAAGGATATATAGCGGGTGTATGGTACCGGCAAAAGTTGCGCGGTACAAGAGAGGCTAGCAATGGTGGAAGGGTGAGAGTGCGTATAATCCATGGACGCAACATTAGTCATAAGAACTCATATACTTATTGCAAAAATCTACGAGTCATCAAAACAAAGAAATCAACTCATGCTCCTAGGGGGGAGGTTGGTAGGAGTTAACCATCGCGCGCCCCCGACCTCCACACAAAGGTTGGCACTCTACAAATACCTCATGCTCTAACTTCGTCACATAGCGGTTCACCATACGTGCATGACACGGGAATCACTAACCTTAACACAAGTATTTCTCAATTTCATATTAACTGCACTAGCATGACTCTAATATCACTATCCTCATATCTCAAAACAATTATCAAGCATCCAACTTCTCATCATATTCAATGCACCTAGTGTGAAAGTTTTTACTACATTGATATTGGATGTCTATCATGTGAAAACTAGTTTTATAGCCTATGCACATTACCATGATATTTTAATAGACTCTCAAAAGGATATAAGTGAAGCATGAGAGTTCATCTATTTCTTCAAAATAAAAGCACCGCCGTGCTCTAACAAATATAAGTGAGGCACTAGAGCAAACAACAAACTACTCCGAAAGATATAAGTGAAGATCAATGAGTAGTTGAATAATTGTGTAACTATGTGAAGACTCTTTAGCATTAAGAATTTTATATCTTGGGATATTATTCAAACATCAAACAAAACAAACTAAAATAAATTGACGCTCCAAGCAAAACACATAACATGTTGCGAATAAAAATATAGCTCCAAGTATAGTTACCGATGGATGAAGACGAAAGAGGGGATGCCTTCCCGGGGCATCCCCAAGCTTAGGCTTTTGAATATATTGAATTTTTTTGGGGTGCCATGGGCATCCCCAAGCTTAGGCCTTTGCTACTCCTTGTTCCATAGTCCATCAAAGCAATACTCAAAACTTGAAAACTTCACAACACATAACATAGACAAAAATTCTCGTGAGCTCCGTTAGTATAAGAAAGCAAACCACTAATCAAAGGTACAGCAATGAATTCATTCTTTGTTTATATTGGTGTTAAACCTACTTTAATCCAACTCCTCTATGGTTCATATCCTCCAATACTACTCATAGATCCATCGGAATAAGCAAACAACACACGGAAATCAAAATCTGTCAAAGACAGAACAGTCTGTAGTAATCTGCAGGGTTTGCCTACTTATGGAACTCAAAAAAATTGAAACTAAATTGGTAAATTTGCGCAATTTGTCTAGCAATCATCTGCAAGAAGAATCAACTAAAAATCATGGTCCAGTAAAATCTCACGACTACTTTAGCAAGTGCTAACGATTCTTTTTTTCACAGCAAGATCACATAAACTTCACACAAGTCTTCCCAAAGGTTCTACTTGGCACAAACACTAAACAAAACATGAAACCACATCTAATCAGAGGCTAGATGCAATATTTATTCCCTAACAGCAAGAAAAAGCAAAGAACAAAAATAAATTTGGGTTGCCTCCCAACAAGCGCTATCGTTTAACGCCCCTAGCTAGGCATGATGATTTCAATGATGCTCGCGTAATAGATAAGAATTGAAACATAAGGAGAGCATCATGAAGAATATGACTAGCACATTTAAGTCTAACCCACTTCCTATGCATAGGGATTTTGTAAGAAAACAACTTATGGGGACGATAATCAACTAGCATAGGAAGGGAAAACAAGCATAACTTCAAAACTATGAGCACATAGAGAGGAAACTTGATATTATTGCAATTCCTACAAGCATATGATCCTCTCTCATAATAATTTTCAGTAGCATCATGAATGAATTCAACAATATAACCAGAACATAAAGCATTCTTTTCATGATCTTCTTGCATAGAAATTTTACTACTCCCATCATAAGCAAAATTCTTCTCATTCATAGTACTAGGAGGAGCAAATTCAACAAAATAACTATCATGGGAAGCATAATCCAATTGAAAACTAAAATCATGATGACAAGTTTCATGGTTATAATTATTCTTAATAGCATACAAGTCATCACAATAATCATCATAGATAGCAACTTTGTTCTCATAATCAATTAGAACCTCTTCCGAAATAGTGGATTCATCACTAAATAAAGTCATGACCTCTCCAAATCCACTTTCATCAATATAATCATCATAAATAGGAGGCATGCTTTCATCATAATAAATTTGCTCATCAAAACTTGGGGGACTAAAAATATCATCTTCATCAAACATAGCATCCCCAAGCTTGTGGCTTTTCATATCATTAGCATCATGGGTATTCAAAGAATTCATACTAACAACATTGCAATCATGCTCATCATGCACATATTTTATGCCAAGTATTCTATGTAATTCTTCTTCTAGTACTTGAGCACAATTTTCCTTCCCATCATTTTCATGAAAGATATTAAAAAGATGAAGCATATGAGGTAACCTTAATTCCATTTTTGATGCAGTTTTATTTTATAAACTAAACTAGTGATAAAACAAGAAACTAAAAGTTTCGATTGCATGATCTAAAGATATACCTTCAAGCACTCACCTTCCCGGCAACGGCGCCAGATAAGAGCTTGATGTCTACTACACAACCTTCTTCTTGTAGACGTTGTTGGGCCTCCAAGTGCAGAGGTTTGTAGGACAGTAGCAAATTTCCCTCAAGTGGATGACCTAAGGTTTATCAGTCCGTGGGAGGTGTATGATAAACATGGTATCTCTCAAACATCCCCGCAACCAAATAACAAAGAGTCTCTTGTGTCCCCAACACACCCAATACAATGGTAAATTGTATAGGTGAACTAGTTCGGCGAAGAGATGGTGATACAAGTGCAATATGGATGGTAGATATAGGTTTTTGTAAACTGAAAATATAAAAACATCAAGGTGACTAAAGGTAAACGTGAGCATAAATGGTGTTGCAATGATAGTAGGCAAGGCCTAGGGTTCATACTTTCACTAGTGCAAGTTCTCTCAACAAGGATAACATAATTGGATCATATTACTATCCCTCAACATGCAACAAAGAGTCACTCCAAAGTCACTAATAGCGGAGAACAAACAAAGAGATTATGGTAGGGTATGAGACCACCTCAAGAGTTCGTAGTAACGTTCAATCTATCATAGAGTTCATACTAGAATAACACCTTAAGGCACAAATCAATCAAAACCCTAATGTCACCTAGATACTCCATTGTCACCTCAAGTATCCGTGGGCATGATTATACGATATCCATCACACAATCTCAGAAACATCTATTCAACCAACACATAGAACTTCAAAGAGTGCCCCAAAGTTTCTACCGGAAAGTCAAGACGAAAACATGTGCCAACCCCTATGCATAGATTCCCAAGGTCACGAAACCCGCAAGTTGATCACCAAAACATACATCAAGTGAATCACATGATATCCCATTGTCACCACAGATAAGCACGTGCAAGACATACATCAAGTGTTCTGAAATCCTTAAAGACTCAATCCGATAATATAACTTGAAAGGAAAACTCAATCCATTACAAGAGAGTAGAGGGGGAGAAGCATCATAAGATCCAACTAGAATAGCAAAGCTCGCGATACATCAAGATCGTGCCTTCTCAAGAACACGAGAGAGAGAGATCAAACACATAGCTACTGGTACATACCCTCAGGCCCGAGGGTGGACTACTCCCTCCTCGTCATGGATAGCGCCGGGATGATGAAGATAGCCACCGGAGAGGGATTCCCCCCTCCGGCAGGGTGCCAGAACGGTTGTAGATTGGTTTTCGGTGGCTACAGAGGCTTTCGACGGCGGAACTCCCGATCTAGGTTAATTTCCAAAGGTTTCAATATTTATAGGATTTTTTGCCGTAGGGCACACGTCAGGGGGGCTTCTGGGCTGTCCTCGAGATAGGAGGGCACGCCCCCTTCCGAGGGCGCGCCCTCCACCCTCAAGGGCAGCCCGAGGCTCTCCTGGCCCAACTCTTTTGCTTCGGGGGTTTCTTTTGGTCCAGAAAAAATCATAAAAAATTGGCTCGTCAATTGGACTCCGTTTGATATTCCTTTTCTATAAAACCCTAAAACAGGAGAAAAACAGAAACTGGCACTGGGCTCTGGGTTAATAGGTTAGTCCTAAAAATCATATAAAAGTGTATAATAAAGCCCATAAGACATCCTAGAAGGATAATATAATAGCATGGAACAATCAAAAATTATAGATATGTTGGAGACGTATCAGTGGGCACCACGTGTCCCCTCTGCCTTGGCTCTCAAGTCTCATGAAGATATCGTTCCGAAAATAACTCTCCCAAAGGTTTCATTCCGTTTGGACTTCGCTTGATATTCCTTTTGTGCAAAACCCTGAAATAGGCAAAAAAACAACAATCTGGACTGGGCCTTTGGGTTAATAGGTTAGTCCCAAAAGTAATATAAAAGTGTATAATAAAGCCCATTAAACATCCAAAACATCATATATAATAGCATGGTACAATAAAAAATTATAGATACGTTGGAGACGTATCAAACTGCTGTTCCTCCGCCTGGAGCGGTAGTACCGCTCCGACGGAGCAGTACTACTGCTGACAGCGGTACTACCGCTTCCCATATGCGGTACTACCGCTGCGAGTGGTATAACCGCATGTCCTATGCGGTACTACCACGGAGAGGCCATCCTCCATCATAATCCAATCAAACTTTGATTATGTTTTGCTCTTTGTGTCATGTCTTATGCTTGTTCGTTCTCTATCTCTTGTGTGTGTGTGTTATTGTTTCCAGGAGATGGCCCAACAGAACACCCTGCTCGTTGCGTCAACCCCGGGCGCACCAGTTCAAAGCGCTATTGCACCTCTGAGGCAGTAGGTGGGTCTACAAGTGGTTCAGTAGGGGCTCCTTCGTCCAGTGCACCACCGTCTCAGTCACAACAACCGTCCAAGAGTACTGCAAAGAAGCCAACTAAGAAGGCCAAGACTATCACTGAGATGTCAAACAAGGAGTTCTGGGAGAGGCGTCGGCGCAATCCCTATGAGCATGAGCAAGATCCCACCCTTGTCAACTGGCCGTTCCGGAACCGGTTTCAGTATGCAACTTACTTTGATGTGATCAAGGCCAAGAATAATCTCTTTGTCGATGTGCGCTCAAGTGACATTGCTCATTTGGAGAAGGACATGGCTTACTTCGGAGAAGCCCTAGAGATGTGCAACCAGCTCAACATTGCCCACATCATGTCATTCAACAAGGACTTTGATGCTGATCTGGTGGCCCACTATGCCACTGTCCATCTTGGCACCGATGCAGAAAGGACTTTGACGTGGATGACTAATGGCAAGTGTCTGGCGGTTAAGTGGAAAGCTTTCATGGAGCTTCTTGGTGTTGAAGATCTTGGACTAGAGAGTTCGGTCGGCTTTCGACCTCATCACGATGCTACCTCCACTCACAAGCAGAATCTTTGGCCATACTACACTTAGAAGGTCAACCCTGAGACTCTGAAGGAGACGTATGAGCTGCGTGTGTTTCTGGATATTCTTCACCGCATCTTCAGGGAGACACTCTTTCCTCGCATTGGGAACCATGATATGGTCCACCCTTATCTAGTGGACATGCTACTTTTCTGCTAGCATCAGAAGGAACGAAACGCTGGAGAATCATTGGATATTTCTCATGTCTTTTGGTCTGAACTGCTGTCAGCCATCTCAGAGCGTAACTGTCTCATCTATGCTCCTTATATCATGCTCCTCATTGAGAAGGCTTGGGAGCACACCTACAATGGAAACCCTCTACAGACTAGCGAGTTGGTCTCTCACGAGGTCAAGAGGCTTAGGAGGAAGGATCTCTGGAACACTCCGGTCACTCAGCCTAACATCCCAGCTGGTGCTGATGATTCTGAGGCAGAGGCTGGCCAGGATGATGATGATGATGAGTACATGCCATCTGGAGCTGAGTCCTCTTGGGCAAAGAAACTCAAAAAGAAGATGAAGAAGCTGTTCTGCATGGAGTCCCACGGTCAGTACATGGCCCATGTTTATGAGAAGAAGTCCAGGACTCGTCACAAGGAGCTCATGTGTCAGCTTGGTGCCACAATTGCTAGCGGATCTAAGGGACGGATCACCGATGAGGACGAATGGGTTCGGCAACACTGCCACTAGACAGACTCTAACCCCGAGCAGCCCCCAGCCGATGACGGAGGTGCAGATGACCCTGCAGTGGTGTGTTAACGTTGTGTGCCCTTCTCTGCCCCTTTTCGGTGTCTAGATGCCAAAGGTGGAGAGGTGATTTGCGTATTGTGAGTGTCTCTGTGGTCTCGTGTGTTTTAGGTGTTCTGTCTTTCTTTGTCTTTCTGGTTTGGTTTGTGTTCGTGAGACTGAGTTATTTTTCCTTGTGTGAGACCTATGCTATCTTAATTATGTCAAGTACTTTAGTAGGTGATGATTAATTCATGTTCTATCCTTTTGCACCTACTATGTTACCGGCTTATGTCTCCACTTTGACTAGATGGTATCGGATTATAAAATATAGGGGGAGCATTGATCTCAGAGTGTGTGCTTTGCATTCCACAAGCAACTCTTTTCTAGGCACACATCTAGGGGGAGATTTTCTATATTTTGTAGTCCGTGGGGTTTGCTTACTCCTCGTTCGTCATTATATTATGTGCAAATCACGTGTTATCATCAATCCACCAAAAAGGGGGAGATTGAAAGGGCATGTCCATTCCTTTGTGGGTTTGGTGATTGATGACAATGCGTTTGCGGACTAATCGTGTGTGTTCCAAGTATTTCAGGTATGAACCTAGAGGCACGAGACGATCATCTACCCTCCGAGTTTTCAGCTCAAGACGTGTTGTCTTGCTAAGCTTGTGTTTTGGCGGACTTGAGTCGTAGGAGACACCGTACTATCAAGGTGGTCTGCATTGGAAAGGCCAGGGTGGAATCATCACGTACACTCTATTTTTGCACCCTCATCATCTCTCCTTTCCTTAGGGATCTCTACTTCTATCTGTTGGGCGCGGTAGTACCGTAGCCAAGCGGTAGTACCGCTGAGAAGTCGCGGTAGTACCGCTTGGGCATATACGCGGCAGTACTGCCGCGGCTACACTCCACCTCCGCGTCGATTCAGGACGAGTATTTCTCGTGTCGGGTTCTACGGTAGTAGCAATGGTAGTACCACTTATAAGTGGTAGTCCCGCTGCCACCACCGCGGCTACTACCGCTCCTACCCTCTGTGCCTCGTCCCTAACACAGGGTGGTAGTACTGCTGGGGGTCATGGTAGTACCTCTCGGCCCAGCGGTAGTACCGCTCTGTGCGCGCAGAGAAGAGTGTAACGGTTCACTCTTCTCCTCCACTATATAAAGGGCTCTTCTTCCTCTTGAAGAACTACCTCTTTTCCCCCAAGCTCCATTGTTGCTCCAAAAGCTCATTTTCGCCCGATCTCTCTCCCTAGCCAATCAAACTTGTTGATTTTCTAGGGATTGCTTGAGAAGGCCCAGTCTACACTTCCACCAAGAGAAATTCGATTCCCCCCACTAATCCCTTGCGGATCTTGTTACTCTTGGGTGTTTGAGCACCCTAGATGGTTCAGGTCACCTCGGAGCCATATCCATTGTGGTGAAGCTCCGTGGTTTCATTGGGAGCCTCCAATTCAGTTGTGGAGAGAGCCCCAACCTTGTTTATAAAGGTTCGGTCGCCGCCTTCAAGGGCACTAATAGTGGAATCACGGCATCTCGCATTGTGTGAGAGCGTGAGGAGAATACGGTGGCCCTAGTGGCTTCTTGGGGAGCATTGTGCCTCCACACCGCTCCAACGGAGACGTACTTCCCCTCAAAGGGAAGGAACTTCGGTAACACATCCTTGTCTTCACCGACTCCACTTTTGGTTATCTCTATCCTTTACTTGTGCAAGCTTTAGTGTGTTAGTATCTTGAGCTTGCTTGCTTACTTATCTTGGTTGCATCATATAGGTTGTCCACCTAGTTGCATATCTAGACAACCTATTTTGTTCCTAAGTTTAATTTGGTCAAGAAAAGCTAAAATGGTTAGTTGCCTATTCACCCCCCTCTAGTCAACCATATCGATCCTTTCAGCTGTCAGTTGGTGCAGTTCCAAGCAGAGCGTCGTGGCGGGATCTACGTGTCAAGTGGAGTACATAGCTGCTTCGGATGTAGCAAATGAAGGAGTCTGGATGAAGGAGTTCATATCCGATCTAGGTGTAATACCTAGTGCATCGGGTCCAATGAAAATCTTTTGTGACAACACTGGAGCTATAGCCTTGGCGAAATGATCTAGGTTTCACAAGAGAACCAAGCACATCAAAAGACACTTCAATTCCATCCGCGATCAAGTCAAGGAGGAAGACATAGAAATTTACAAGATACATACGGATCTGAATGTCGCGGACCCATTGACTAAGCCCCTTCCACGAGCAAAACATGATCAGCACCAAGACTCCATGGGTGTTAGAATCATTACTTTGTAATCTGGATTATTGACTCTAGTTCAAGTGGGAGACTGAAGGAAATATGCCCTAGAGTCAATAATAAAGTTGTTATTTCTATTTCCTTATATTATGATAAATGTTTATTATTCATGCTAGAATTGTATTAACCGGAAACTTAGTACATGTATGAATACATAGACAAAACAGAATATCTCTAGTATGCCTCTACTAGACTAGCTCATTGATCAAAGATGGTTATGTTTACTAGCCATAGACATGAGTTGTCATTTGATCAACGGGATCACATCATTAGGAGAATGATGTGATGGACAAGACCCATTCGTTAGCTTAGCAACTTGATCGTTTAGTTTTACTGCTATTGCTTTCTTCATGACTTATACATGTTCCTATGACTATGAGATTATGCAACTCCCGAATACCAGAGGAACACCTTGTGTGCTATCAAACATCACAACATAACTGGGTGATTATAAAGATGCTCTACAGGTGTCTCTGAAGGTGTTTGTGGTGTTGGCATAGATCAAGAATAGGATTTGCCACTCCGAGTGTCAGAGAGGTATCTCTGGGCCCTCTCGATAATACACATCATCATAAGCCTTGCAAGCAAACGACTAATGAGTTAGTCACGAGATGATGTATTACGGAACGAGTAAAGAGACTTTCCGGTAACAAGATTGAATTTGGTATGATGATACCGACGATCGAATCTCGGGCAAGTAACATACCGATGACGAAGGGAACAACGTATGTTGTTATGCGGTTTGACCGATAAAGATCTTCATAGAATATGTAGGAACCAACATGAGCATCCAGGTTCTGCTATTGGTTATTGACCGGAGATGAGTCTCGGTCATGTCTACATAGTTCTCGAAACCGTAGGGTCCGCACGCTTAACGTTCGATGACGATCAGTATTATGAGTTTATGAGTTTTGATGTACCAAAGATAGTTTGGAGTCCCGGATGAGATCACATACATGACGAGGAGTCTCGGAATGTCCGAGACATAAATATTGATATATTGGACGGCTATATTCGGACACCGGAAGTGTTCCAGGTGATTTTGGAGAAAACCGGAGTGCCGGAGGGGTTACCGGAACCCCCCAGGGAGTATTGGGCCATAGTGGGCCTTGAGGGAAAGTGAGAGGCAGCCCATAGGGGCTGGCCGCGCCCCCAAGGAATCCTAGTTGGACTAGGAGTGGGGGGGGGGGGAGGCGACCCTCTTCTTCCTTCTTCTCTTCTCCTTCCTTTCCTACTCCTAGTAGGAATAGGCAAGAGGAGTCCTACTCCTACTAGGAGTAGGATTGCTCCTCTCCTTGGCGCGCCTAGGGCCGGCCGGCCTCCCCCCTTGCTCCTTTATATACAGGGGCAGGGGGCACCCTAGAACACACAAGCAACATTGTTGTAGCCGTGTGCGGTGCCCTCTCCACAGAAACACACCTCGGTGATATCGTTGCAGTGCTTAGGCGAAGCCCTGCGCCGGTAACTTCATCGTCTCCGTCACCACGCCGTCGTGCTGACGTAACTCTCCCGTGAAGCTCAACTGGATCAAGAGCTCATGGGACGTCATTGAGCTAAATGTGTGCTGACCACGGAGGTGCCGTACGTTCGGTGCTTGGATCGGTTGGATCGCGAAGACGTTCGACTACATCAACCGCGTCACTAGACGCTTCAGCTTTCGGTCTACGAGGGTACGTAGACACACTCTCCCCTGTCATTTCTATGCTTCTAGTAGATAGATCTTGCGTGATCGTAGGATTTTTTTTGAAATACCACGTTCCCCAACATTGGGGCCATAGAATTGTGATATTATATAGATGGTAATGTTCGTTTATAATTATACAATAATGTTAGAGAAGTACATGATGGGATTTCATTGATCATATGCACTAACCCCGCTAAAAGTTTAGTTAAGTTTTGTGTGGATGAAGTGTTCGAAGATCGAGAAGGTCTCGATGTGAGGAGAAGGAGGAGAGGCAAGAGCTCAAGCTTGGGGATGCCCAAGGCACCCCAAGTAAATATTCAAGGAGACTCAAGCGTTTAAGCTTGGGCATACCTGATACGTCTCCAATGTATCTATAATTTATGAAGTATTCATGCTATTATATTATCCATCTTAGATGTTTTATATACATTTATATGCTATTTTATATGATTTTTGGGACTAACCTATTAACCTAGAGCCCAGTGTCAGTTTCTGTTTTTTCCTTGTTTTTGAGTTTTACAGAAAAGGAATACCAAATGGTGTCCAATTGACGTGCCAATTTTTGATGATTTTTATGGACCAAAAGAAGCCCCTGGAGTAAAAGAGTTGGGCCAGAAGAGTCCCAGGCTGTCCACGAGGGTGGGGGGCACGCCCACTCCCCTGGGCGTGGGCCCCTGTCTTGTGGACGACTCGGAGACCTTCTAGATGTGAGACCGACGCCAAAAATTTCTATAAATACAGAAACCACCAGAAAATAACCTAGATCGGAAGTTCCACCGCCGCAAGCCTCTGTAACCACGAGAAATCAATCTAGGCCCTCTCTGGCACCCTGCCGGAGGGGCCATCATCACCGGAGGCCATGGAGGAGGATCCCGGAGGGGCCATCATTGCCATGAAGGCCAAGGACCAGATGGAGAACCTCTCCCCATCTAGGGGGGAGGCCATGGAGGAGGAAGCACAAGGGGGAGAACCTCTCCTCCTCTCTCTCGGTGGCGCCGGAGTGCCATCGGGAGGGGAATCATCGCCCCGGTGATCGTCTTCATCAACATCACCATCATCATCACCATCCTCATCTCTTTTACGCGGTCCACTCTCCCGCACCCCGCTGTAATCCCTACTTGAACATGGTGCTTTATGGCACATATTATGATGCAATGATGTGTTGCCATCCTATGATGTTTTGAGTAGATATCCTTTGTCTTTGGGTTGATTGATGATCTAGATTGGTACGAGTTGTATGTTTTATTTTGGTGCTGTCCTATGGTGCCCTCCGTGTCGCGCAAGCATGAGGGATTCCCATTGTAGGGTGTTGCAATACGTTCATGATTCAGTTATAGTGGGTTGTTTGAGTGACAGAAGCATAAACACGAGTAAGTGGATTGTTGCGTATGGGATAAAGGGGACTTGGTGCTTTAATGCTATGGTTGGATTTTACCTTAATTATCTTTAGTAGTTGCGGATGCTTGCTAGAGTTCCAATCATAAGTGCATATGATCCAAGAAGAGAAAGTATGTTAGCTTATGCCTCTCCCTCATATGAAATTGCAATGACGACTACCGGTCTTGTTAACAATTGCCTAGGACAATTCCGCACACCGATCCATCATTATTCCACACTCGCTATTTATAATATTTAGTAATATATTCTAACTTTATGATAACAGCACCTACTTTTATATTTTAGCTCTTCGATATCATGCAAAGTTATCCTCTTCATACCCGCAACGTAGTTTTATTTCTCGTTTCTAGTTGGAAGCAAACGTTCGGTGTACATAGAGTCGTATTAGTGGCAGATAGGACTTGATAGAATATTGATCTTACCTTTAGCTCCTTGTGGGTTCGACACTCCATACTTATCACTTCCACCACTGGGAATTGCTACGATGATTCCCTGCACTTGGGGACCATCAAGCTCTTTTCTGGCGCCGTTGCCGGGGAGCAATAGCGTGGGTGATATTCTCGTGTGTGCTTGTTTGCTTTCTTCACTAAGTAGATTTTGATTTTCCTTTTTGTTTCTATTTATTTATGGGTGAAACATACATTTAACAAAAATGAAAATACAAAAAAATTACTTACCTCTTATGCCTAAAAAGTTTTTCAAAAAGAGAAGTGATTGGAAAGTTATGCATTGAAGAAGTGAGGGTCGACCTTGATCACTTGTGTTCATTCTCATGGAAACAATGTAGAATTTTTCATGGAAGTTTCTCTATAAATAATTATCCTCTTGTATATATCCATTCTATTATAAAAATAATGTGCCAAGCTTTGGTTTTTGGATTATTAGATTCCTTGTTTTTTATGTGCAGAACAAAAAACAGAAACTTTGTTGTAGTGCGTGATTTTACATTTTTTTACTGGAAGGTCAAATGGGTCTGAAACTTTTTGCACATTAATTCTGTAAAAATTGTTCAATTTTTCATATTTTCTAAGAATTTTTCGAGTTACAGAAGTTTACTAAACTTCCAGATTACTACAGACTGTCCTGTTTTTGACAGATTCCGTTTTCTATGTGTCGATCACTTATTTTGATGAATCTATGGGTAGTATCAGGGGGGGGGGTTATTTATTTAGTACCTTGCATTTTATTTGCGCTACTAAAAGAGTATAGTTTTAATACAAAGCTTGGAACAGAAATACAAGGCAATAACCTGGGTTGGTACAAAAAGTTTCAATGCATTTGGGATAGTTCAACTATATTTAGAAATTGAAAGGCTCAAAGAACTGGCTGATGGTCCATCGAATAAACCTCCAGGGGCACTGTGGGAAACCAAAAGAGGTTGGTTCCAACACGACAATTACTCAGTGATTATTTGAAACATCTTGAACATTTTAGATTTTTCATTTAAAAACTTGTATAGTTGGACTTGATTTTAAAATTTGAATTTTGAACGGGGTTTGAATCTACGCGAGTTTACCAACTGTAAACATGGTGACGTGGCGTCATTAGCCGAGGGTTACTGTAGCTTAATTACCCGGGCGTCACAATTCTCCTCCACTACAAGAAATCTTGTCCCGAGATTTAAGAGGTAGAGTAGTGGGAAGGTCTGGTTACGATATTCTAACGGGCCTCCTCGAAGAAGTTAATCCCCTTTGTTGATGTCTTCAATTCTTTATTCCATGGCCTCATGATGAAGTTGTCGTCCTTTCTTTGGGAACTACCTCGTACTTACGAATAGGTAAGGGGAAGCTCTTCAACGATAGAATGTTACAAGGAAAAATCATCTGGGGGTATCCTAAGAATGAACACATGAGTATCTCTCGAGTTGAACAAATGAAGCCCACCATGAGCAAAGTAACAAGATATCTTAAGATGTTTCAAGCGGATAGACAATCGCCGTTGCCTAAAACAGGGTGTGAAAGGGGTCCAGAGCAACGAGATTAAATATTGCGTTTGATACCGGAATAGAACACTAGGACGGTGGCTCGCGAATTGGACACGAACCCAAGCATGAGGAATAACTTTGGAAGCGGGGTGTACAGGAGAGTTAGGTTTTGATCCTGTGGAACTGTGGGTTAACAAGTAGGAAGGGCGATGTCATCTTGCACGATCATGATAGCAAGGCATGCCAGAGAATAGACTGTAAGTTATATCGGCAACAACATCGGTACCAAGGGCGTGGGACGAAGAGAACCATTTTCCTACTCGTAAGACGAGGAGGATCAATAGGCAAAGTTCTCGTCCATCGGTGGTTACCGGAATGTCATCAACAATAGTAATAGGGTCTTACTCGGAGAGTTGTACACCGAGGTGCTTACTTAAGCAGGGATTTATCTCTTCTCAAACAAGTTAGATTACAAGAAAGGTGAAACAAAACAATGGAAAGGAAAATGTGATTATTATG
Source organism: Secale cereale (assembly GCA_902687465.1). Taxonomy (NCBI): domain Eukaryota; kingdom Viridiplantae; phylum Streptophyta; class Magnoliopsida; order Poales; family Poaceae; genus Secale; species Secale cereale. Next base: position 58,692,332 of record LR738710.1, on the reverse strand, counting down.
ATAATCAAACCAATGGAAAGGAAAGGTGTTTATACCCAAGTATTAGAATATAACTTTCTCATGGAAAGGCTGAGCATGATAGTGCTCCAAGTAATAAACCATTTAGATAACGGGGCAAGGAATTTATGAGGTTTACCCATACAATGGTGTTTTGATAATTGATCAAGAAGAATTAGCATTGTGCTCCCAATGTTCTTGTTGATGATCGGAGTACCACACACATGCTTCAGGATAGTGTTGACATGGTTATCAGGGAAAGGTCAAACTTCGGATACACAAAGGAACCATCGGAACAACTTATAAAATAAGTCATACAATTTCAGCAAGAAAAAGATGATTTTGTGGCCGACGGGCTCAGAAACAATTCATCGAGGGGGCAAGGATGGTATTTCTCATCATGAATTCAATTGATATCCTGGAACAGCTCAGAATGCTGGTGATGATGACGACACAATTGTCGAGAGATTTCATGAAGATGTAATCAATCGATGATGACATCAAGTCAAAGGAATGATGAAGCAAAAGGTTATTGGAACCATAGGTACAACACAAACTTGAAACCAAGCTTGTCGTTCAAGACGAAAAATGATAAGACAAGGAAGATCGATGTAAGCTTAGCTCATTGTCGGAAATTGTGCTCCGGGAAGAAGGACCAGGTAGCACAGTTAAATAGATGCATGATAATGATATAGCCGATCAAGATAGATATGAGTTGAAGAATTAATAAACTCATAAGAAATGGAGATTACTTAGAGTTATTGAATGAGCGTGCGGAATTGATTCACTTATCGGTGTCCTTGAGTGTCTAACAACTCAGAACCCGGGGAAAATTGGAATCGATGAGAAGTAATACTTGAAGAAGAACTCATAAGAAGTAATATGGTTCTATGACATTATCGAGATACCACGAGGTAATACTCGAAGGTAGAACATAATAGAGGTTGGACATGTGCATTAACCTGCAGAGGACAAGTGGTTTAACTTGTCCGAGAAATGGTATTTAAAGGAGAGTATGGTCGGAACCATGATTGCAAAAGGCCAGATCTCATATATAAGATGAACTTATACCAAGGGGATATTTAATTTTAAGAGAAGCTTGCATGATAAGTTCCACATTGGGTCCATGGGCATGAACACAAAGTTCAAGGTCAACTACCACTTCTTCAATGCATAACCTTCCATTCACTTCTCGCTTCTGATGAATTCGTAGTGTTGAAATTATATCTGGCAAAACACCAGAAGAGTAAAACTTCGTGAAAACTCTCGGGTTCACACAGATTAGGAAAGGCATAGGTTCAACCCATAGGGACATCTTAGGAACATATACCACAACTTAAAGAGAGAGGATACAATTTACCAAGGCGTTATGTATCCGGGGAGAACTCACAAGGGGAGTAAATGTGAGGGGCATTGTCGGATAATAATCCAACAAAGGATCAGGCGGACTACCAGGGATCTGATGTGAGCATCAGTACTCAACCATAAGTAGAAAGAATGCAGGGATATCAGTTTAAAGAAACTACTGACTAATTCAAATCTCAAATGCAAAGGAATTATGATCTCCAAATCAAGCGATCAGAAGCAACTGCTCTGATTAAGGATGGGTAAGTTGAAATGACTTAGGGGTACAATCGACGGCAATTTGATTGGCCGAGATCCAGCTCATATTTGGAATGATGTCCGAGCTGGAAGAACGAAATCTAGTTTGACTGATGATTGCGAGTATTTCAACCTATTGAATCGAAAAGATCAGAAAGTCAATCACAAAGGATTTTAATGAATATTGATATACATATGGAATTCACCATAATGCAAGTAGGTAAAACTTTCTAGAGCAATAGGTTGCTGAGGATTTTGGAAGATTGAATAGCGTTTCGAAGACATTTGTGAAACGCACAAACAACTGAGGATGAACGAATCCTCGCTAAGTGTGAGGAATTATTCATACATGTATTCATGCGGAAAAGGAGTTGCAAGGCAGAAGGCACAAAGGATTCTCGGAATATCTGAAGTATTTCAGGGTATCTTGTAATATCAAGAACAATTGAAATGAAGGTATGGATGACAAGTGTATGCAGCTATCCTTAGGGATTTATCGGTGATATGGAATTGCAATGGCAAAGGGCACAAGGGTCTCGGGGAAACATCGGAGAATCTCTTCGAAATCTTTTGGTGCAGGGGCTATCCGGGGAAAGTCGTTACGAGAACCTAATGTAGTTAGTAAATTCATTTAACCCGAATAGAAGAGAGAACAAAGTCGCAGAGTATAGACGAGGAATAAAAGATCCTAATACTACCCTATGGCGACGTGGGCCCGTAAGCCACATAGCCATGTTAGTAAAAGTTTTCCAAAGACTAGACTCAACTTCGACCAAGGAGTTGGAAAGGGGGGTTCCTACAGGCAGTCGGCTCTGATACCAACTTGTGACGCCCCCGTTTTGACCATACACTAAGCATGCACGCAAATGTGTATGACCAAGATCAAGGACTCACTGGAAGATATCACAACACAACTCTAGACACAAATAAAATAATACAAGCTTTATATTACAAGCCAGGAGTCTCGAGGGCTCGAATACATAAGCTCGAATACACAAGAGTCAGCGGAAGCAACAATATCTGAGTACAGAAATAAGTTAAAGAAGTTTGCCTTAAGAAGGCTAGCACAAAAACAACATGATCGAAAAGGCAAGGCCTCCTGCCTGGGACCTCCTAACTACTCCTGGTCATCGGCGGTCTTCACGTAGTAGCAGCCTCCATCGGGGTAGTAGCAGTCGTCAAAGGTGGCTTCTTGCTCCTGGACTCCACCATCTGGTTGCAACAACCAGAAAGAAGAAAGAAGGGGGAAAAAGGGAAGGAAAGCAACCGTGAGTACTCATCCAAAGTACTCACAAGCAAGGATCTACACTACATATGCATCGGTATCAATGAAAAGGGTAGTATATGTGGACTAAGCTGCAGAATGCTAGAATAAGAGGGGGAGAAGCTAGTCCTATCGAAGACTAGCATCTTCTGGAAACCATCATCTTGTAGCAACAGGGGGGAATAGAGTAGTATAACATAAGTCATATTTATGTTGTTGTCAATTCCCCATGATCCTTTCTCGACTCCCGGAGTAACATATCCAATTCATTCCTCATCATCCTGTTGGAAATATGCCCTAGAGGCAATAATAAATTGGTTATTATTATATTTCCCTGTTCATGATAATGGTTTATTATCCATGCTAGAATTGTATTGATAGGAAACTCAGATACATGTGTGGATACATAGACAAACACAATGTCCCTAGTAAGCCTCTAGTTGACTAGCTCGTTGATCAACAGATGGTCACGGTTTCCTGACCATGGACATTGGATGTCATTGATAACGGGATCACATCATTAGGAGAATGATGTGATGGACAAGACCCAATCCTAAGCCTAGCACAGATCGTGTAGTTCGTATGCTAAAGCTTTTCTATATGTCAAGTATCTTTTCCTTAGACCATGAGATTGTGCAACTCCCGGATACCGTAGGAATGCTTTGGGTGTACCAAACGTCACAACGTAACTGGGTGGCTATAAAGGTGCACTACAGGTATCTCCGAAAGTGTCTGTCGGGTTGGCACGAATCGAGACTGGGATTTGTCACTCCGTGTGACGGAGAGGTATCTCTGGGCCCACTCGGTAGGACATCATCATAATGTGCACAATATGTGATCAAGGAGTTGATCACGGGATGATGTGTTACGGAACGAGTAAAGAGACTTGCCGGTAACGAGATTGAGCGAGGTATCGGTATACCGACGATCGAATCTCGGGCAAGTGCTATACCGATAGACAAAGGGAATCGTATACGGGATTGATTGAATCCTTGACATCGTGGTTCATCCGATGAGATCATCGTGGAACATGTGGGAGCCAACATGGGTATCCAGATCCCGCTGTTGGTTATTGACCGGAGAGTTGTCTCGGTCATGTCTACATGGTTCCCGAACCCGTAGGGTCTACACACTTAAGGTTCGATGACGCTAGGGTTATAGGGAAAGTATGTACGCGGTTACCGAATGTTGTTCGGAGTCCCGGATGAGATCCTGGACGTCACGAGGAGTTCCGGAATGGTCCGGAGGTAAAGATTCATATATGGGAAGTCCTGTTTTGGTCACCGGAAAAGTTTCGGGCGATATCGGTAATGTACCGGGACCACCGGGAGGGTCCCGGGGGTCCACCAGGTGGGGCCACCAACCCCAGGTGGCTGCGTGGGCTAAGTGTGGGAGGGGACCAGCCCCAAGGGGGCTGGTGCGCCCCCCCACCAAGTCTCTAGGCGCATGGAGAGGGGAGGGGGGCAAACCCTAGGTCCAGATGGGCCTTAAGGCCCACCCTAGGGCGCCCCCTCTCTCTCCCCCCCTTGGCCGCACCCTAGATGGGTTCTGGGGGGCTGCCGCCACCCCTAGGGAGGAAACCCTAGATGGGGGCGCAGCCCCTACCTCCCCCCTATATATATGTGAAGTTTAGGGCTGCCCAGAACAAGTTTTGACCTCGGTCGATTGGCGCAGCCCTACCTCTCTCCCTCCTCGACATGATTTTGAAGGAGTTCAAAATAGATCAGTGAAAGAAGGAGTTCTTACCTGAGTTGTAAGGTGTGAAGTTGAGTAAGACTCAAAACTTGACCACGGCAGAAGGAAGAGGAAGGACGAAGGTCGTCCCCTATGCTTTTGTCATAGGCTCTGTACGGTATGCCATGCTAAGTACCGCACCTGATGTGTGCCTTGCCACATGTCTGGCAAGAGGGTACAAAGGTGATCCAGGAGTGGATTACTAGATAGTGGAGGAGTAAGGAAATGTTTCTCGGTTATGGAGGTGATAAAGAGTTCGACGTAAAGAGTTACGTCGATGCAAGCTTAACACCTATCCGGATAACTCTAAGTGGAGATACCGGATACGTATAATGGAGCAACAGTCTGGAATAGCTCCAAGTGGAACGTGGTAGCAGCATCTACGATATGACATAAAGTTTTGCGAAGTACATAGGGATCTGAATGTTGCAGACCCGTTGACTACAACCTTTCTCACAAGCATAACATGATCAAACACAGAACTCATTGAGTGTTAATCACATATTGATGTGAACTAGATTACTGACTCTAGTGAACTCTTTGGATGTTGGTCACATGGCGATGTGACCTGTGAGTGTTAATCACATGGCGATGTGAACTAGATTATTGACTCTAGTGCAAGTGGGAGACTGTTGGAAATATGCCCTAGAGACAATAATAAATTGGTTATTATTATATTTCCTTGTTCACGATAATCGTTTATTATCCATGCTAGAATTGTATTGATAGGAAACTCAGATACATGTGTGGATACATAGACAAACACCATGTCCCTAGTAAGCCTCTAGATGACTAGCTCGTTGATCAATAGATGGTTACGGTTTCCTGACCATGGACATTGGATGTCGTTGATAACGGGATCACATCATTAGGAGAATGATGTGATGGACAAGACCCAATCCTAAGCCTAGCACAGAGCGTGTAGTTCGTATGCTAAAGCTTTTCTATATGTCAAGTATCTTTTCCTTAGACCATGAGATTGTGCAACTCCCGGATACCGTAGGAATGCTTTGGGTGTACCAAACGTCACAACGTAACTGGGTGGCTATAAAGGTGCACTACAGGTATCTCCGAAAGTGTCTGTTGGGTTGGCACGAATCGAGACTGGGATTTGTCACTCCGTATGACGGAGAGGTATCTCTGGGCCCACTCGGTAGGACATCATCATAATGTGCACAATATGTGATCAAGGAGTTGATCACGGGATGATGTGTTACAGAACGAGTAAAGAGACTTGCCGGTAACGAGATTGAGCAAGGTATCGGTATACCGACGATCGAATCTCGGGCAAATGCTATACCGATAGACAAAGGGAATCGTATACGGGATTGATTGAATCCTTGACATCGTGGTTCATCCGATGAGATCATCGTGGAGCATGTGGGAGCCAACATGGGTATCCAGATCCCGCTGTTGGTTATTGATCGGAGAGTCGTCTCGGTCATGTCTGCGTGTCTCCCGAACCCGTAGGGTCTACACACTTAAGGTTCGGTGACGCTAGGGTTGTAGAGATATAAGTATGCGGAAACCCGAAAGTTGTTCGGAGTCCCGGATGAGATCCCGGACGTCACGAGGAGTTCCGGAATGGTCCGGAGGTAAAGATATATATATAGGAAGTCCTATTTTGGCCACCGGAAAATGTTCGGGATTTTTCGGTATTGTACCGGGAAGGTTCTAGAAGGTTCCGAAGTGGGGCCCGCCTGCATGGGGGGACCCACATGAACGTGGGTAGTGGGGGCAAGGCCCCACACCCCTGGTCAAGGCGCACCAAGATCTCCCCTTAGAAGGAATAAGATCATATCCCAAAGGGATAAGATCAAGATCCCTAAAAAGGGGGGATAACAATCGGTGGGGAAAGGAAATGATGGGATTTCTTTCCCCCACCTTTGCCAACGCCCCAATGGACTTGGAGGGCAAGAAACCAGCCCCCTCCACCCCTATAAATAGTGGGGAGGCGCATGGGAGCCGCACCCCAAGCCCTGGCGCCTCCCTCTCCCTCCCGTGACACATCTCCCTCCTCCCGCAGCGCTTGGCGAAGCCCTGCTGGAATCCCGCTACTTCCACCACCACGCCGTCGTGCTGCTGGATCTCCATCAACCTCTCCTCCCCCCTTGCTGGATCAAGAAGGAGGAGACGTCCCCGCTCCGTACGTGTGTTGAACACGGAGGTGCCGTCCGTTCGGCGCTAGGATCATCGGTGATTTGGATCACGACGAGTACGACTCCATCATCCCCGTTCTCTTGAACGCTTCCGCTCGCGATCTACAAGGGTATGTAGATGCACTCCCCTTTATGCTCGTTGCTAGATTACTCCATAGATAGATCTTGGTGATGCGTAGGAAAAATTTTGATTTTCTGCTACGATCCCCAACAGTGGTATCAGAGCTAGGTCTATGCGTAGTATCTTGCACGAGTAGAACACAAAGTAGTTGTGGGCGTGGATTTGTCAATTTACTTGTCGTTACTAGTCTTATCTTGATTCGGCGGCATCGAGGGATGAAGCGGCCCGGACCGACCTTACACGTACTCTTACGTGAGACAGGTTCCACCGACTGACATGCACTAGTTGCATAAGGTGGCTAGCGGGTGTCTGTCTCTCCCACTTTAGTCGGATCGGATTCGATGAAAAGGGTCCTTATAAAGGGTAAATAGAAATTGGCATATCACGTTGTGGTTTTGGCGTAGGTAAGAAACGTTCTTGCTAGAAACCTATAGTAGCCACGTAAAAACTTGCAACAACAATTAGAGGACGTCTAAATTGTTCTTGCAGCATGTGCCGTGTGATGTGATATGGCCAAAAGGATGTGATGAATGATATATATGTGATGTATGAGATTGATCATGTTCTTGTAATAGGAATCACGACTTGCATGTCGATGAGAATGACAACCGGCAGGAGCCATAGGAGTTGTCTTATTTATTGTATGACCTGCGTGTCACTGAATAACGCCATGTAATTACTTTACTTTATTGCTAAACGTTAGCCATAGTAGTAGAAGTAATGTTTGGCGAGACGACTTCATGAAGACACGATGATGGAGATCATGGTGTCATGCCGGTGACGATGATGATCATGGAGCCCCGAAGATGAAGATCAAAGGAGCAAGATGATATTGGCCATATCATGTCACTATTTGATTGCATGTGATGTTTATCATGTTTTACATCTTATTTGCTTAGAACGGCGGTAGTGAATAAGATGATCTCTCGCTAAAATTTCAAGAATTGTGTTCCCCCTAACTGTGCACCGTTGCTAAGGTTCGTTGTTCCGAAGCACCACGTGATGATCGGGTGTGATAGGTTCTAACGTTTGCATACAACGGGTGTAAGCCAGATTTACACACGCGATACACTTAGGGTTGCCTTGACGAGCCTAGCATGTACAGACATGGCCTCGGAACACGGAAGACCGAAAGGTCGAACATGAGTCGTATAGAAGATACGATCAACATGAAGATGTTCAGCGTTGATGACTAGTCCGTCTCACGTGATGATCGGACACGGCCTAGTCGATTCGGATCATGTATCACTTAGATGACTAGAGAGATGTCTATTTGAGTGGGAGTTCATTAGATGAACTTAGTTGTCATGAACAATAGTCTAAGTTGTCTTCACAAATTATGTTGTAGACCAATAACTGCGTTGTAGCTCCCTGTTTAATACGATCCTAGAGAAAGACTAAGTTGAAAGATATTGTAAGCAATGATGCGGACTGGGTCCGTAGTCCGAAGAGTGTCCTCACTGCTACACAGAAAGCTTACGTCTTTGATGCACTGCTCGATGTGCAAATCCCTACAATGTTGTCTGTGGATGTTGTGAACACCTAACATACACGTCCTGATGACTACTTGATAGTTTAGTGCACCATACTTTACGGCTTAGAATCGGGATTCCAATGACGTTTTGAACGCCATAGAACATATGAGATGTTCTAAGAGCTGAAATTGGGATTTCAGGCTCATGCCCGTGTTGAGAGGTATGAGACCTCTGACAAGTTCTTTTGCCAAAAAAAAAGATGGAGGAGAATGGCTCAACTAGTGAGCATGTGCTCAGAATGTCTGGGTGTTAAAATCACTTGAACCAAGTGGGAGTTAATCTCCCAGGTGAGATAGTGGTTGACAGAATTCTCTAGACACTATCACCAAGCTACTAGAACTTCGTGATGAACTATGACATGCAAAGGATGGAGATGATCCCGGAGCTATTAGCGGTTCTTAAGACCGCGAAAGTAGAAATCAAGAAGGAGCATCAAGTGTTGATGGTTTAACAAGGCCACTGGTTTCGGAAGGGCAAGGGCTAGAAGGGAAACTTCATGAATGGCAAACCAGTTGTCGCTCTAATGAAGGAACCCAAGGTTGAACCCAAACCTCGAGACTAAGTGCTTCTATTTTAAGGGGAACGGTCACATGGTAGCGGAACTACCCCAAATACATGGTAGATAGGAAAAACTGGCAACTTCAACAAAGTATATTTGATATACATGTTATTGATGTGTACCTTACCAGTACTCCTTGTAGCACATGGGTATTGGATACCGGTTCAGTTGCTATTATTAGTGACTTGAAGCAAAAGCTACGGACTGAAAGGAGACTGGCTAAGGGCGAGGTGACGATGTGTGTTGGAAGTGTTTCCAAGGTTGATAAGATCACCATCGCACGCTCCCTCTATTTTCGAGATTAGTGTTGAACCTAGATAAATGTTATCAGGTGTCTACGTTGAGCATGAATATGATTAGATCATGTTCATCGCAATACGGTTATTCATTTAAGTTAGAGAATAATGGTTATTCTGTTTACATGAATAATACCGTTATGGTCATGCACCCAATGGTTCGTTCGTTGAATCTCGATCATAGTAATACACATGATGATAATATTAATGCCAAAAAGATGTAGAGTTAATGATGATAGTACCACTTTCTTGTGGCACTGCCGCTTAGGTCATTTTGGCATAAAATGCATGAAGAAACTCCATGCTGATGGATGTTTGGAGTCACTTGATTTTGAATCGCTTGACACATGCAAGCCATGCCTCTTGGGCAGGATGACTAAGATCCCGTGTTCAGGTACAATGAAATGGGAAAGTGACTTGTTGGAAATCATACATGCTGATGTGTGTGAACCAATGAGAATTAAGGCGCGTAGTGGATATCGTTATTTTCTCATCTTCACTGACAATTTGAGTAGATATGGGTATATTTACTTAATGAAGCAAAAGTCTGAAATGTTTGAAAAGTTCAAGCAATTTCAGAGTGAAGATTAAGAATCATCATAACAAGAAGATCATGTTCCTACGATCTGATCAAGGGGAGATTTTCTGAATTATGAGTTTGGCAATCACTTAAGACATTGTGGAAATGTTTCACAATTGAAGCCACCTGGAATACCATAGCGTAATGGTGTGTCCGGATGTCATAATCGAACCTTATGAGATATGGTGCGATCTATGATGTATCTTACCGATCTACCGCTATTGTTTTGAGGTTATGCATTAGAGACAGCTGCATTCACTTTATATAGGGCACCATCTAAGTCCGTTGAGACAACGCCATATGAACTAAGGTTTGGCAAGAAACCAAAGTTGTCGTTTCTCAATGTTTGGGGCTGCGATGCTTACGGCTTCAGCCGGAAAAAGCTCAAACCCAAAGCGGACAAATACATCTTCATAAAATACCCAAAGGTAACATTTGGGTATACCTTCTATCTCAAATCCAAGGACAAAAATGTTTGTCACTAAGAACGGGTCCTTTCTCGAGAAAGAGTTTCTCTCGAAAGAATTGAGTGAGAGGAAGATAGAACTTGATAAGGTTTTCGAACCCTCACTTCAACCGGAGAGTAGTGCAACACAGAAAGATGTTTCTGTGGAACCTACGACTGTTGAAGAGGAAACTAATGATAGTGATCATGAAACTTCGGATCAAGTTGCTATCAAACCTCGTAGGTCGACAAGGATATGTACTACTCATTAGTGGTACGGTAATCCTGTCTTAGAAGTCATGTTGTTGGACAACAATGAACCTACGAACTATGGAGAAGCGATGGTGGGCCCATATTCCGACAAATGGTTAGAAGCCGATAAATCCGAGATAGGATCCATGTATCAAAACAAAGTATGGACTTTGGTGGACTTGCCCTATGATCGACAAGCCATTGAGACAAATGGATCTTTAAGACTAAGACGGACGTGGACGGTAATGTCACCGTCTATGAAGCTCGACTTGTGGCGAAGAGTTTTTCCACAAGTTCAAGGAGTTGACTACGATGAGATTTTGTCACTCGTAGCGATGCTTAAGTCCGTCGAAATCAAGTTAGCATTAGCTGCATTTATGAAATCTGGCGGATGGATGACAAAACAAGTTTCCTTACCAGTTTTCGTAAGGAAAGGTTGTATGTGATACAATCAGAAAGGTTTTGTCGATCCTAAGGATGCTAAAAGGTGTGCTAGCTCCAGCGATCCTTCCATGGACGAGAGCAAGCATCTCGGAGTCGGAATATACACTTTGATGGAGTGATCAAAGTTTTTGGGTTTATACTAAGTTTATCAGAAACTTGTATTTACAATAAAGTGAGTGGGAGCATCACAACATTTCTGATAAGTATATGTGAATGACATATTTTTGATCCGAAATGATGTAGAATTTCTGGAAAGCATAAAGGGTTGTTTGAAATGAGTTTTTCAAAGGAAGACCTGGATAAAGCTACTTACATATTGGGCATCAAGATCTATACAGATAGATCAAGACGCCTGATGATACTTTCAAAAGAACACACACCTTGGCATGATTTTGAAGGAGTTCAAAATAGATCAGTCAAAGAAGGAGTTCTTACCTGAGTTGTAAGGTGTGAAGTTGAGTAAAGACTCAAAGCTTGACCACGGCAGATGAAAGAGGAAGGACGAAGGTCGTCCCCTATGTTTTTGTCATAGGCTCTATACGGTATGCCATGATGAGTACCGCACCTGATGTGTGCCTTGCCACATGTCTGGCAAGAGGGTACAAAGGTGATCCAGGAGTGGATCACTAGATAGTGGTCAAAATTATCCTTAGAGGAATAAGGAAATGTTTCTCGGTTATGGAGGTGATAAAGAGTTCAACGTAAAGAGTTACGTCGATGCAAGCTTAACACCTATCCGGATAACTCTGAGTGGAGATACCGGATACGTATAATGGAGCAACAGTTTGGAATAGCTCCAAGTGGAACGTGGTAGCAGCATCTACGATATGACATAAAGTTTTGCGAAGTACATAGGGATCTGAATGTTGCAGACCCATTGACTACAACCTCTCTCACAAGCATAACATGATCAAACCCAGAACTCATTGAGTGTTAATCACATATTGATGTGAACTAGATTACTGACTCTAGTAAACTCTTTGGATGTTAGTCACATGGCGATGTGACCTGTGAGTGTTAATCACATGGCGATGTGAACTAGATTATTGACTCTAGTGCAAGTGGGAGACTGTTGGAAATATGCCCTAGAGGCAATAATAAATTGGTTATTATTATATTTCCTTGTTCACGATAATCGTTTATTATCCATGCTAGAATTGTATTGATAAGAAACTCAGATACATGTGTGGATACATAGACAAACACCATGTCCCTAGTAAGCCTCTAGATGACTAGCTCGTTGATCAATAGATGGTTACGGTTTCCTGACCATGGACATTGGATGTCGTTGATAACGGGATCACATCATTAGGAGAATGATGTGATGGACAAGACCCAATCCTAAGCCTAGCACAGATCGTGTAGTTCGTATGCTGAAGCTTTTCTATATGTCAAGTATCTTTTCCTTAGACCATGAGATTGTGCAACTCCCGGATACCGTAGGAATGCTTTGGGTGTACCAAACGTCACAACGTAACTGGGTGGCTATAAAGGTGCACTACAGGTATCTCCGAAAGTGTCTGTTGGGTTGGCACGAATCGAGACTGGGATTTGTCACTCCGTATGACGGAGAGGTATCTCTGGGCCCACTCGGTAGGACATCATCATAATGTGCACAATATGTGATCAAGGAGTTGATCACGGGATGATGTGTTACAGAACGAGTAAAGAGACTTGCCGGTAACGAGATTGAGCAAGGTATCGGTATACCGACGATCGAATCTCGGGCAAATGCTATACCGATAGACAAAGGGAATCGTATACGGGATTGATTGAATCCTTGACATCGTGGTTCATCCGATGAGATCATCGTGGAGCATGTGGGAGCCAACATGGGTATCCAGATCCCGCTGTTGGTTATTGATCGGAGAGTCGTCTCGGTCATGTCTGCGTGTCTCCCGAACCCGTAGGGTCTACACACTTAAGGTTCGGTGACGCTAGGGTTGTAGAGATATAAGTATGCGGAAACCCGAAAGTTGTTCGGAGTCCCGGATGAGATCCCGGACATCACGAGGAGTTCCGGAATGGTCCGGAGGTAAAGATTTATATATAGGAAGTCCTATTTTGGCCACCGGAAAATGTTCGGGATTTTTCGGTATTGTACCGGGAAGGTTCTAGAAGGTTCCGAAGTGGGGCCCGCCTGCATGGGGGGACCCACATGAACGTGGGTAGTGGGGGCAAGGCCCCACACCCCTGGTCAAGGCGCACCAAGATCTCCCCTTAGAAGGAATAAGATCATATCCCAAAGGGATAAGATCAAGATCCCTAAAAAGGGGGGATAACAATCGGTGGGGAAAGGAAATGATGGGATTTCTTTCCCCCACCTTTGCCAACGCCCCAATGGACTTGGAGGGCAAGAAAACAGCACCCTCCACCCCTATATATAGTGGGGAGGCGCATGGGAGCCGCACCCCAAGCCCTGGCGCCTCCCTCTCCCTCCCGTGACACATCTCCCTCCTCCCGCAGCGCTTGGCGAAGCCCTGCTGGAATCCCGCTACTTCCACCACCACGCCGTCGTGCTGCTGGATCTCCATCAACCTCTCCTCCCCCCTTGCTAGATCAAGAAGGAGGAGACGTCCCCGCTCCGTACGTGTGTTGAACACGGAGGTGCCGTCCGTTCGGCGCTAGGATCATCGGTGATTTGGATCACGACGAGTACGACTCCATCATCCCCGTTCTCTTGAACGCTTCCGCTCGCGATCTACAAGGGTATGTAGATGCACTCCCCTTTATGCTCGTTGCTAGATTACTCCATAGATAGATCTTGGTGATGCGTAGGAAAAATTTTGATTTTCTGCTACGATCCCCAACACATCCAGTTCTAGTTGTATCGATCGGGATACAACTCCAAGTGTCCGTTACTATAGGACAGGCTATCGATAGATGTTTTCTTCCCTGCAGGGGTGCACCAACTTACCCACCACACTCGCTTAACTCCGGCCGGACACACCATCAGGTCATGACCGCCCTCGGTCAAACAATACACCGCAACCCGACCTAGGCTTAATAGAGAGGTTGTCACAACCCTAGTTAGTGCTTGCATTAGGACTAGCTAGAGTGAGCATCATGTTTAAACTTCTTGCGGAAACCTGAAATGGGGATGACAGAACCCCAGCACCCCCCTTAAATCAACTAGGGTTTACTAAAATCTTTTCCAATGTACCCAAAATGCCCTTCTAAAATGTTCATCATCTTTGCCTTGGGCCTAAACCTCTGACAAAAATGGTGCACATTTTTCTAGGACATCCTAAGGACACTGGATTAAATGATATGTTATTTGCATTTGGGCATTTAAATGCTATAAAATATTTTAAATGCCCAAATAATCATAAACCAAAATGTTCCCTGTTGGATATATTGTATACAGTGGGCAAGAGTAGTTTCATGATTTATGAAAGTGCTTTAGCATTTTTAATAAAGCAACACAAGTACAAAAAAACAGAAAACATAAAACAAATAGAGAGAGAGAGAGAAAGGCCAGAGGCCACATACCTGGCCGGCCCACCTGGCGGCCCAGCACTGTGCTGGCCCACGCCAGCCAGCTGCTTCGTCTTCGCCAGGTAGGCAAGGAGCTCGCCACGGCGCCACCTCCTTGCCGCCCGCGCCCCTTGATGCCTAGATGACCTCCACGTCGTCGCCTCGACCGCCACGGCACCACACTTCTCCTCCCAGCTCTCTCCCTCGGTCTCCTCCTCCATGGCCGACGCTGTCGCGCCCGCGCTACTGTGAAGCTCGCAGTCATCGCCGTTCTGCCGTCGCCCCGCCTTGTCAAGAAGCTCCGCCACCGTCCGCTTCTTCGAGCAGACCGAGCCCCGAGTGCTTGTTCACCCCGGATCCACCGCAACGACCTCGTCTTCGCTACTCGCCGCCGGAGATCACCTTCGCCGTCTCCCCCAGCTCTGGCCTCCTCCGAGCTCGCCAAGACCATCGTCGCCTCCGTTGCGAGCTACTGACTGTCCCCATCCTCTTCGTTCGCTCTACCGTGCACCACAGCGACCGCATCGAGCTCGCCCGCACGCGCCGCTGCCTCCGCACATCGCCGTCATGGCCACAACCACGCTGGCTTGAAACCAAGCGCGTCACCATGTTCGCCGCATCCCCAGCAGCCCGTAGGACCGCTCCACACCCCTCGCCGTGCCTCCTAGCGATGAGTTCGTCCTCGCCCGAACTCCGGCAGCCACAAAGCTGGTCGCCGGAGTCGTTTCCGGCGACCTTGAGCTCAACCACCATCACCCCTCGACGCGGCTCACTCCCAGCTACACGTAGGTGGCCTCCGCCGTCCATTTGGTCACCGGAGGGCGAAACCCGCAACCTCCACCGCGTCTAGACATCGCCGGCGGCTAAACGCCGGTGAGTCAGCCAAGTTTGACGAGGGGTTTGACTCCCCTGGATCACTGACATGTGGGCCCTGCCCGTTAGTCAAACCTAGGTTAGTAGTTAAACTAATCCTAATTAGTTATTTAGCTAACTGTGACACTGACCAGTGCGCCCCACTGGTCAGGTTTGACCTGGACAGCCCCAGTTGACCTGCTAACATCACTATGACGCAGTGCTGATGCAGTAACTATTTTCTGGAATTTAAATAAATCAGAAAAGATTTATTTATTTCAGAAAATGGTTTAAACTTCTAAAACTCATAATAAATCAACAGTAGCTCAGATGGAAAAGATTTATATATGAAAAAATATCAGAAAAATCCAATCTATCCATTGGTACTGGTTTAATGCATGTTAAAGCAACTTAACCTTGCTGTTCACATCAAAAAATGATAATGCAATTTGGAAATTAATAACTTGGGCTTGCATTTGAATCTTTGATTCAAATAAGCTCAAACCCTTCTGTTTGTAGTTGCATTATCTCAAACACATCCATCTTGCCATATCATGAGCATGCATCATATTGTTGCATATTGCCATGTAATGATTGTGTTACCAGTGTGATCTCTGTGGTAGGTTCTGCTCCCGAGGATATTCACGAGTATCCAGTTGAAGGGTGCTACTTCTCGAGCTTGCGTTGTATTGCCTCGAAGAGGAAAGGGAGATGCAACACAGTAGCGTAAGTATTTCCCTCAGTTTTTGAGAACCAACGTATCAATCCAGTAGAAGACCACGCGCGAGTCCCTCGCACCTGCACAAAAAAATAAGAACTTCGCAGCCAACGCGATAAGGTGTTGTCAATCCCTTTACGGTCACTTACGAAAGTGAGATCTGATAGAGATGATAGTTTATATTTTTGTTATTTTTAGTTTATAAGAACAGCAAATAAAAGCAATAAAAGTAAAGTAGATGTAGATTGATATGTTGAGAATAGACCTGGGGGCCATAGTGTTCTCTAGTGGCTTCTCTCATGATAGCGATATTCTACGGCGGGTAAACAAATTACTGTCGAGCAATTGATAGAAAATCGAATAATTATGAGACTATCTAGGAATGGTCATTTTATATAGGCATCACGTCCGAGACAAGTAGATCGAAACGATTCTGCATCTACTACTATTACTCCGCACATCGACCGCTATCCAGCATGCATCTAGTGTATTGAGTTCATAAGAACAGAGTAACGCCTTAAGCAAGATGACATGATGTAGAGGGATAAACTCAAGCAATATGATATAAACCCCATCTTTTTATCCTCGATGGCAACAATACAATAAGTGCCTTGCTGCCCCTACTATCACTGGGAAAGGACACCGCAAGATTGAACCCAAAGCCAAGCACTTCTCCCATTGCAAGAACTATAGATCTAGTAGGCCAAACCAAACCAATAATTCGAAGAGACTTGCAAGGATATTCTGAGCACACATAAAAAGTTCAGAGAAGATCCAAATATCTTTCATAGAATATCTTGATCATAAACTCACAATTCATCGGATCTCGACAAACACACCGCAAAAAAAGATTACATCGAATAGATCTCCTCGAAGACCGAGGAGAACTTTGTATTGAGATCCAGAGAGAGAGAAGAAGCCATCTAGATACTAGCTATGGACCCGAAGGTCTGTGGTAAACTACTCACAACTCATGGTGAGGGCGATGATGATGATGATGAAGAACTCCGTGACGGATCCCCCTCTGGTGGAGCTCCGGAACAGGCTCCAAGATGGGATCTCACGGGAACATAAGGTACGGCGATGGAATTAGGGTTTTATCTCTGTTGTTGAAGGTTTCGAGGTACGTAGACTTATATAGGAAGAAGGAGGACACCGGGGGACGCTCGAGGCGCCCACGAGGCTGGGGGGCGCCCCCCCACCCTCGTAGGCGCCTCGATGCTCCCCTGACGTAGTTCTCAAGTTCCCTGTGCGTGATTTTCTCCAAAAATATCTCTTGCGAAGTTTTTATTCTGTTTGGACTCTGTTTGATATTCTTTTTCTGCAAAACCCTGAAACAGGCAACAAACAGCAATCTGGACTGGGCCTTTGGGTTAGTAGGTTAGTCTCAAAAATGATATAAAAGTGTATGATAAAGCCCATTAAACATCCTAGACTTCATGAATGCCTCCGGATGTGTACCGGGATGTGCAATAAATCAAGAGTGACATATATGAAGATTATGCATGGTGGCTTCGCCACAAATACGATGTCAACTACATGATCATGCATGGCAATCTGACAATATGATGTGTGTCATATGAACGGAACGGTGGAAAGTTGCATGGCAATATATCTCATAATGGCTATGAAAATGCCATGATAGGTAGGTATGGTGGCTCTTTTGAGGAATAATATGGTGGCTATTTTGAGGAAGGATATATAGTGGGTTTATGGTACCGGCGAAAGTTGCGCGGTACGAGAGAGGCTAGCAATGGTGGAAGGGTGAGAGTGCGTATAATCCATGGACTCAACATTAGTCATAAGAACTCATATACTTATTGCAATAATCTACGAGTCATCAAAACAAATAAATCAACGCATGCTCCTAGGGGGGAGGTTGGTAGGAGTTAACCATCGCGCGCCCCCGACCTCCACACAAAGGTTGGCACTCTACAAATATCTCATGCTCTAACTTCGTCACATAGCGGTTGACCATACGTGCATGATACGGGAATCACTAACCTTAACACAAGTATTTCTCAATTTCATAATTACTCCACTAGCATGACTCTAATATCACTATCCTCATATCTCAAAACAATTATTAAGCATCCAACATCTCATTCTATTCAATGCACTTGGAGTGATTTTTTTTACTACATTGACATTGGATATCTATCATGTGAAGACTAGTTTCTTTAGCCTAAACACATTACCATGCTGTTTTAATAGGCTCTCAAATAGATATAAGTGAAGAATGAGAGTTTAACAATTTCTACAAAATATTACCACCACCGTACTGTAAAAGATGTAAGTGAAGCACTAGAGCAAAACTATTCAACACAAAAGATATAAATGAAGTACATAGAGTGTTCTAACAATTTCTATGCCATATTTAACTCTCTCAAATAGGTGTGACCAGTAAGGATGATTGTGACAAACTAACAAGCAAAGACTCAAATTATACAAGACGCTCCAAGCAAAACACATAACATGTTGCGAATAAAAATATAGCTCCAAGTATAGTTACCGATGGATGAAGACGAAAGAGGGGATGCCTTCCCGGGGCATCCCCAAGCTTAGGATTTTGATTATCCTTGAATTCCTTGGGGTTCCATGGGCATCCCCAAGCTTAGGCCTTTGCTACTCCTTGTTCCATAGTCCATCAAAGCAATACTGAAAACTTGAAAACTTCACAACACAAAACTTAGACAAAAATTCTCGTGAGCTCCGTTAGTATAAGAAAGCAAACCACTACTCAAAGGTGAAGCAATGAATTCATTATTTGTTTATATTGGTGTTAAATCTACTGCATTCCAACTTCTCTACGGTTCATATCCTCCAATACTACTCATAGATGCATTGAAATAAACAAACGACACACGAAAAACAGAATCTGTCAAAAACAGAACAGTCTGTAGTAATCTGCAGATTTCGCCTACTTCTGGAACTCCAAACAATTCAACCTAAATTGGTAAATTTTCTAAATTTGTCTACAAATCATCTGCAAAAAGAATCAACTAAAAAGCACGCTCCAGTAAAATCTGAAGACCACTTTAGCGAGCGCTAACGATTCTATTTTTCACAGCAAGATCACATAAACTTCCTACAAGTCTTCCCAAAGGATCTACTTGGCACAAACATTAAAAAAAACATGAAACCACATCTAATCAGAGGCTAGATGCAATATTTATTACCTAACAGCAACAAAAACAAAAAAAAATATAAAATTGGGTTGCCTCCCAACAAGCGCTATTGTTTTACGCCCCTAGCTAGGCACGATACAAGATAAATCTAGGTATTGCCATCTTTGGAATGCAATCCATAGGTGCCTCTCATGATAGATTCATATGGTAATTTGATTTTATTTCTAGGAAAGTGTTCCATGCCTTTCTTTAATGGGAATTGGAATCTAATATTTCCTTCCTTCATATCAATAATTGCACCAATCATTCTAAGGAAAGGTCTACCAAGAATAATAGGACATGAATGATTGCAATCTATATCAAGAACAATGAAATCTACGGGCACATAATTCCTATTGGCAACAATAAGAACATCATTAATTCTTCCCGTAGGTTTCTTAATAGTGGAATCCGCAAGATGCAAATTTAAAGAACAATAATCAAGTTCATGGAACCCTAGCAAATCACACAAAGTTTTTGGCATAGTGGAGACACTAACACCCAAATCACACAAAGCATAGCATTCATGATCTTTTATTTTTATTTTTATAGTAGGTTCCCACCCATCATAAAGCTTTCTAGGAATAGAAACTTCCAACTCAAGTTTTCCTTCATAAGATTGCATCAAAGCATCAACTGTGTGTTTGGTGAAAGCTTTATTTTGACTATAAGCATGCGGAGAATTTAGCACTGATTGCAACAAGGAAATACAATCAATAAAAGAGCAATTGTCATAATTGAATCCCTTGAAATCCAAAGTAGTGGGTTCATCACTATGCAAAGTTTTAATCTCTTCACTCCCACTTTTAGCAATTTTAGCATCAAGATCTAAAAACTCCGAATAATTGGGACACCTTAAAGCAGAATCATCTCCAATCCTATTTTCATCAAGATTTATACTAGAAAACAAGGATCTAATAAGAGACACATCAATAAATTTCAGATCTTCATCTTTATTTTCATGATAACTAGAAGAACACGCTTTAATATAATCTTCTCTTTTAGCACACATTCTAGCGGTTCTTTCTTTGCATTCATTAATGGAAATTCTCATGGCCTTGAGAGACTCATTGATATCATGCTTAGGTGGGATAGATCTAAGTTTCAAAGAATCAACATCAAGAGTAATTCTATCCACACTTCTAGCCAATTCGTCAACCTTAAGCAATTTCTCTTCAAGCATAGCATTAAAATTATTTTGCGAGATCATAAACTCCTTAACACTAGTTTGAAATTCAGAAGGCATCTTTCCATAAGAGTTGTTGTAGGAATTACCATAATTATTAGAGGAATTACTAGGAAAAGGCCTAGGATTAAAATTACCTCTATAAGCATTGTTACCAAAATTATTCCTACCAACAAAATTCACATCCAAAGATTCATTGTTATTCTCAATCGAAGTGGACAAAGGCATATCATTAGGATCAGAAGAAGCACTTTTAGCAGCAAACAATTTCATAAGTTCATCCATCTTTCCACTCAAAACACTAATTTCTTTGATAGCATGCACTTTTTTACTAGTAGATCTTTCGGTGTGCCATTGAGAATAATTAACCATAATATTATCTAGGAGTTTGGTAGCTTCTCCTTAGGTTGTTTCCATGAAAGTGCCTCCCGCGGCCGAGTCTAAAAGATTTCTAGAAGAAAAATTCAAGTCAGCATAAAAGTTCTGAATAATCATCCATAGATTCAAACCATGTGTAGGGCAATTACGTATCATCAATTTCATTCTCTCCCAAGCTTGTGCAACATACTCATGATCTAGTTGCTTAAAATTCATAGTATCATTTCTAAGAGAGATGATCTTAGCAGGAGGGAAATACTTAGAGATAAAAGCATCTTTGCACTTATTCCACGAATCAATACTATTTCTAGGCAAAGAGGAAAACCAAGTTTTAGCACGATCTCTAAGTGAAAACGGAAATAACTTCAATTTAACAATATCGTTATCCGTATCCCTTTTCTTTTGCATACCACACAAATCAACAAAGTTGTTTAGATGGGTAGCGACATCTTCACTAGGAAGGCTGGAGAATTGATCTTTCATGACAAGATTCAACAAAGTAGCATTGATCTCACAAGATTCAGCATCAGTAATAGGAGCAATCGGAGTGCTAATAAAGTCATTGTTGTTGGTATTGGAGAAGTCACACAATTTGGTATTGTTCTGAGCCATAGTGACAAGCAAGCAGTCCAACACACACAAGCAAACAAGAAGCAAGCGAATGATAAACACACGACGGAAGAAGGGCAAATAAAACGGCAAGGGTGAAGTGGGGAGAGGAAAACGAGAGGCAAATAATGTAATGCGAAGGATAAGGGTTTGTGATAGGTACTTGGTATATGACATTTGCGTAAGCCTCCCCGGCAACGGCGCCAGAAATTCTTCTTGCTACTTCTCAAGCTTGCGTTGTATTCCCTCGAAGAGGAAAGGGTGATCCAACATAGTACCGTAAGTATTTCCCTCAGTTTTTGAGAACCAAGGTATCAATCTAGTAGGAGACCACGCGCGAGTCCCTCACACCTGCACAAACAAATAAGAACTTCGCATCCAACGCGATAAGGGGTTGTCAATCCCTTTACGGTCACTTACGAAAGTAAGATTTGATAGAGATGATAGTTTATATTTTTGGTATTTTTAGTTTATGAGAACAACAAATAAAAGCAATAAAAGTAAGTAGATGTAGATTGATATGTTGAGAATAGACCCGGGGGCCATAGTGTTCTCTAGTGACATCTCTCATGATAGCGATATTCTACGGCGGATTAACAAATTACTGTCGAGCAATTGATAGAAAAGCGAATAATTATGAGACTATCTAGGCATTATCATTGTATATAGGCATCACGTCCGAGACAAGTAGACCAAAACGATTCTGCATCTACAATATTACTCCACACATCGACCGCTATCCAGCATGCATCTAGTGTATTGAGTTCATAAGAACAGAGTAACGCCTTAAGCAAGATGACATGATGTAGAGGGATAAACTCAAGCAATATGATATGAACCCCAACTTTTTATCCTCGATGGCAACAATACAATACGTGCCTTGCTATCCCTATTGTCACTGGGAAAGGACACTACAAGATTGAACCCAAAGCCAAGCACTTCTCCCATTTCAAGAACTATAGATCTAGTAGGCCAAACCAAACCAATAATTCGAAGAGACTTGCAAGGATATTATGAGCACACATAAAAAGTTCAGAGAAGAACCAAATATCTTTCATATATAATCTTGATCATAAACTCACAATTCATCGGATCCCGACAAACACACCGCAAAAAGAGATTACATCGAATAGATCTCCTCGAAGACCGAGGAGAACTTTGTATTGAGATCCAGAGAGAGAGAAGAAGCCATCTAGATACTAACTATGGACCCGAAGGTCTATGGTAAACTACTCACAACTCATGGCAAGGGCGATGATGATGATGATGAAGAAGTCTGTGCTGGATCCCCCTCTGGTGGAGCTCCGGAATAGGCTCCAAGATGGGATCTCATAGGAACAAAAGGTATGGCGGTGGAATTAGGGTTTCTCTCTATTGTCGAAGGTTTCGGGGTACGTAGACTTATATAGGAAGAAGGAGGACACCGAGGGACGCTCGAGGGGCCCACGAGGCAGGGGGGTGCGCCCTGGGCAGGGGGCGCGCCCCCCACCCTCGTGGGCGCCTCGATGCTCCCCTGACGTGGTTCTCAAGTTCCCTGTGCGTGATTTTCCCCAAAAATATCTCTCGTGAAGGTTTCATTCTGTTTGGACTCCGTTTGATATTCTTTTTCTGGAAAACCCTTAAACAGGCAAAAAATAGCAATCTGGACTGGGCCTTTGGGTTAGTAGGTTATTCCCAAAAATGATATAAAAGTGTATGATAAAGCCCATTAAACATCCAAGACTTCATAAATAATAGCATTGAACAATCAAAAATTATAGATACGTTGGAGACGTATCAAAGGGCAGTACCACTCGACCAATCTGCCAGGCAAGCAACCCCATTGAACATTCTGATACAAACCCATCTTCTTGCTTCTACTCTCTTTTACTTCATTAAGACCACAATGTTTCAACTGCTATTTGCTGCGGTAGCTGAACCCCATTCCTTTGCATGACCTGTCATTGCCACAGTAAATAGTTGATACCCACTAGCATGTGTAGGAGTTGATTGAGCCATGTTGATGTGTTCTTACCATGCTATGCCTGCTATGCTTAGAGTTGTGTCAGGTCTGGTTCATCTGGGCGATGGATCGGAGTGAAATGGTTATGTCTTGTAATGAGAGTGAACTGTGGAATATGTTTTGGTAAAGGTATCAATGGAAGGCCATGTACGAGTACATGGTGGATTGTTTCATTAGAACCATCCCTAAGAACTGAGATATGTATGTGTGATTTAAGATCAGCTACTACCACGCATTGGGCCCTGAAATATGACCCCGCTCGACTTATTAGCTGCCCTTGTCCTCTGTACAGGAATTGCAAGTAGTTTCTGGTGTTTGTAGCATACTGGAGGCCGTGCGCAGCGCTGACCCTCGGGGTGGGCTGTGATGCGGCAGGTACGTGGTAGGGTGTACCGAGTCAGCCGTTTGGTGTCTTAGAAACCCTATACACATTGTTTGGGGTCGTGAGCGACACCCCGACCGGATCTCCACACGGATGGAACCCAAATAAGCGATAAACCTGGACTAGAGACTTGAGTGGTTGGTTAGGTCGTGGTCTACACCCACGCCGGCTTTCGCTTGAAGTCTGCTGAGCACATGTCGTGTGTAGACGCTAAGTGGTGGAAACATGTGTGAAGAAGTACACCCCTGCAGGGTTATCAATCTATTCGAATCGCCGCGTCCGTGGTTAAGGACCACTTGGTTGCCTATACAGTTCATAGACAAGTTA
Organism: Secale cereale; assembly: GCA_902687465.1. Classification (NCBI taxonomy): domain Eukaryota; kingdom Viridiplantae; phylum Streptophyta; class Magnoliopsida; order Poales; family Poaceae; genus Secale; species Secale cereale. Next base: position 58,668,246 of record LR738710.1, on the reverse strand, counting down.
ATGGTTACTCATAAACGACTCAAGACAAGTGTGAGTGTCGTGGATGGCCCTTCCGTAGGATGACGGTAGAGGATCCACGGTAGAGTATTGTTGTGGTGACTAGTGGACTCATGTGCGCTATCTCTTCTATTTCAAACTGCCGATAGACCTAGTACAGGCTAGCCAAGAGTCAAAGCTGGCTTGCTGAACCCCACTACCCTTGCTGATAATGTTGCATGTATGATAGGTTCTGATGTAAGTATCGCTGAGTACCTTTGTACTCATGGTTGCTTAATAACTGTTGCAGAGGAGAACACCGCCCCTTCTAATGGTTTCTACATAGACCTCGATGTCGACGAGTAGCTTGCCGCCCAGGTGGCAATCTCAAGCCTATGAAGGGCCACTGTAGATAGTCAGGCTAGACCAAGCCTTCTTTCTTCCAGTTGTCTGTACTCAGACAAGTTTAACTTTCGCTTGTGCTTGTATGTTTGTATGACTTGAGTGTTGGGTCATGTGATACCGACCTGTATGGATATGTATTGTATGGCTCTTCAGAGCCTCTTAAATAAAAGTACTTTGAGTCATAGAGTTTTGTTGTGATGCCATGTTGTATTTGCACATATCGAGCATATTGTGTGCATGTTATTGAAATGCTTGGTATCTGTGGGATCCGACACCTAGTTGTGTACCCTTGGTAGCCTATCTTACAGGGAAATGTCTCCTAGTGCTTCCACTGAGCCTTGGTAGCTTGCTACTACTCTGGAACACTTAGGCTCGCCGGCATGTGTCCTCCTTCGTTCATGTGTCTGTCCCTTAGGGGAAATGTCACGCGTGGTTCCTTTAAGTCCTTGTAGCTTGCTACGACTTGGGTTCATACGTTGATGACCGACACGTTCATTGCTGGGTCATGTATGCCTGTCTCTGTAATTTAGTGCCACTTTTGGTTTATAACTAGTCATGTCGGCCCGGGTCCTTTGTCATATGGATGCTAGGGACACTATGATATACGTGAGCCAAAATGCGCAAACGGTCCCGGGCCAGGTAAGGTGGCACCCGTGGGGATACCGTGCGTGAGGACGCAAAGTGATATGATGTGTTACATGCTAGATCAGTGCGACTTAGGATCGGGGCCCTGACAGCGTTGGCATCAGAGCCGGACTGCCTGTAGGTTCATCGAGCCAAACTTCCTGTAGGTTCATCAAGCCAAACTGGTCGATATTGAGTCTAGAAATTCTTAGTTATATGTAGGGGAATTGATTGTGGAAGGGAACGTAAGGCTCTTTTTGCTCTTTTACCTTATGCCCTTCTGATCTGAGCCAGCCTTTTCTTTCTATGGGGGTTAAGAACCAGGCTTCTCATCCTTTTATTAGGTTCACGTGTTACTAATCCGCAGACTCTTAGGATTGTTAGTTTCAAGCCTCAGTTCAGTTTCTACCATCATAGTATGTTGATTAGTTGGACCCGGAACCTTGATATGATGTTGTTGAGTGGCTATGCTATCACTTGTAAGATGTCTCAAAATCCTTTTTGAGCATTTACAGTTGTTATGCTGCCCGATTTCTTCTAGAAATTCTAATGCCTTTGCATTATTTCGTGTTGCAAATGTCTGATCGCACCCCTCATCGGGTGGTCCGTCTGACCCGGTGCATCGATGTGCCAAGTCACACGGCCATGTTGGTCCGCGTGATGATCGAGACTGGCTATCGTTAGTATCCCGAGTGTACTTTAGAGGAGCATTATTGTGATTTCAATCGGAGCCAGTACCTTTGCACAGTCTGGATATATCCTTCATATCCCGGAGCTACCGACCCCATCCACTGGACGTATGGACTTGGGGTAACCATCGAGATGTCCATGCAGGATGCTGCTTACTCGATAATGACTATTATCCGGGCTAGGCATGCCCTGCTAATGAACACTGAGTTCTGCTACATGCCAGCCTCACTTCCTGGAGAGGAGGGTTACTACATCGGTCTTTACACTAACGCCGCTCATGAGGAGCCACTACTTAGGACTACCACAGAGATAGTGGAGGCTAGGGACCGTGAGGTTCGTGCCCTCCGGATGGATCTCTACAACACTCGAGCCGACCACTGGGCCATTCTGACACGGCTTGCACCTATTGTGCAGGCTGGGTATCTTGAGATGCGGGAGTTGTACCCCGTGCGGTCTCATCTGCCAGACCGTATGGACTGGCATGACGTTGGAGGCATTACACCTCCACTTGGGCATTGTTTTCCACCAGCCGTGGGACCAAGGCCACATCCGTGTCCCTATGGTCCATAGTCTCCAAGCGACCGAGAGTTTCCAGATCCTCATGTTCCACTTCCAGGCTACGGGGGTAATCTTTACGAAGATTACTACGAAGATGTCTGAGCTAGACCGTGGCAGTAGTAGTACTGTAGTAGTTGTATCTCCACAGTCCCGCGTGTCTTGTGGAATATGACTTAGTGTGTATCGAGTTCCGGAGGCATAGATAAATAATGTATAGGAGCTTGGAATGCCTCTGATGAGATGTATCGTCTTTCACCGTAGTTGTACTTTAGCCTGGGCTTGTACTAAACTATGTATGGTGTGTATGACCAATGGAATATATAAGGCAGTTTCTATATTACCATGTCGTACAGATGAACATCTCTGCATTCTGTGTCATCCATTACATTCTGCACTCCTATGCCAAAGTTTTGCCATCCTTGTCTAAACCGTTGTTTTGTTTTCCTAGGATGGTCAACACCCGCAGCACCCCTGCTGTCCAGGAGTAGGGTGAAGCTAGTGGGGCCGGGGATGGGAATCTGCCTCATCCACCCTCCTTGGCTGAAGTCATGTTGGAGGCAGAAAGGAATAAACGAGAGATCAACCGACTCCTGGAACGCATAGAGCAGAACACTGCTTTTTGCCAAAGGAATGACTTGGTGTCTATTAATGACTTTATCAAGATGTGCCCACCAACCTTCCATCATTCCGCTGAGCCTCTTGATGCGGATGATTGGCTTTGCAGTATCACCCATAAGCTATGTTCTGCCAACATAGCCGAAGCTGATAAGGTCACCTACGCTGCCTACCATCTTGATGGCCCTGCTAGCCTTTGGTGGGAAAACTATGAGGCTATGCATCCCGCTGGCCAGATTACCACTTGGGCAGACTTCAGCGAGGCTTTTCGTGAACACCATATTCCGGAAGGTCTTATGGATCGCAAGCGGGAGGAATTTTGCAATTTCACCCAAGGCAGGCTAACCGTGGATGCATATAGCCGCGAGTTTGGAAACCTGGCACGCTATGCTCCCGAAGAAGTGTCCACCGATGCTAAGAAGCAGGCGAGGTTCCACAAGGGACTCAGCCCCGAGCTTCGTCGTGATCTCCGACTGCATGAGTGCACCTCCTTCCAGAAGCTAGTGAACAAAGCCATCAGTGCTGAGACAGGCCAGACTGACTATGAAGCTACACGCAAGCATCCCCGAGATTTTGGTTCTTCATCCGGTTCTGGTTCTCACAAGCGCCGGGTGTGGGTTCCAAACACAGCTCTGCCACCCAGGTTCACTCCAAGGCCATCCTATGAGGCGTCTCGTCCAACTCAGCAGTATGCACCGCCCAAGACCTACAGTGGACCAGCTGCCAATACTGCCCCACACACTGACACTGTGACATGCTTCAAGTGCGGAGAACCAGGCCACTACATGCGATAGTGTCCTCAGAACCAGCTAGGAAGGTCTGTTCGCCGTGGTAAGCCAACAGGAAAGGTGAACTATGTCAAGCCAGTCACCACTGCACGTGGCCATGTCAACTATATCCCTGCTGAGGAGGCTTATGAGGATCCTAACGTCGTCCTTGGTACGCTCCTTGTTAACTGCCATTTGGCATCTGTTCTTTTCGATACTGTAGCATCTCATTCGTTCATATCTGAGAGCTATGCTCGAATGCACAACATGACTTTTTGTGACATGCCCACTTTCATGGTAATTCAAACTCCTGGTTCAAAATGCCAAACTTCTAGAGTAAGCCATGGAAATGAAATTATTGTCGATAGACTTGTATTTCTTGCATCCCTAATAGCTCTCAAGTCCTCGGACATAAACATCATCTTGGGTATGGACTGGATCGGATGACAGCTCATTACGCTAAGATTGATTGTTACACTAGAACTGTTCAACTTACACACCCATCTGGCAAGACAGTAAATGTTTTGCCCCGAATGGCTGAGTTACAGCTCGACTCCCATAATGCCAACCCTCTTCTAGAACTCGATGATATCCCAGTAGTCCGTGACTTTTTGGATGTCTTTCCAGAAGAACTGCCAGGTGTTCCACCTGCCAGAGATGTAGAGTTAGTGATAGATCTTGTTCCAGGAACTGTTCCGATCTCCAGAAGACCCTATAAGATGGCACCCTTAGAACTAGCTGAGCTTAAGAAACAACTCGATGAGTCCTTCAAAAGGGTTTCATCCGTCCTAGTTCTTCTCCTTGGGCTTGTCCCGTTCTCTTCATCAAGAAGAAGGATGGAACGGATCGGATGGTTGTATATTATCGACCCATCAACCTGGTCACCATAAAGAACAAGTATCCGCTCCCCAGGATCAACGACCTGTATGATCAGCTCGCTGGATCCTCAGTCTTCTCTAAAATGGATTTGAGGTTAGGCTACCATCAAATCAAAATCAAGAACAGGGACATTCCCAAAACGGCCTTTGTTACTCGTTCGGGTTAACCAACGCCCCAACCACCTTCTCTCGCCTAATGAATTCTATCTTCATGGAGTACTTGGATAAATTCATCATAGTATACCTCGATGATATACTCAGTTACTCCAAAAATAAGGAAGATCATACCGAGCATCTAAGGCTAGTATTGATGAAACTTCGAGAGCATCGCCTTTATGCCAAATTCTCCAAGTGTGAATTCTGGTTGCCAGAAGTGACCTATCTAGGTCATGTAATCTCTGGTAAGGGTATTGCTGTCAATCCCGTGCGAGTTCAGGCCGTCCTTGGTTGGACTCCACCTGAATCGGTCAAGCAAGTTAGGAGTTTCCTTCACTTAGCGAGCTATTGTCGTCGCTTCGTCGAGAATTTCTCCAAGGTTGCTAAACCTCTAACTGAACTCCTCAAGAAAGATAGAAAGTTCGAGTGGACCCCATAGTGCGAGTTCAACTTTCAGGAACTGAAAAGACGCCTGACATCTACTCCCGTACTGGTACCACCCGATTTCTCCAAGGACTTTATTATCTATTGCGACGCCTCGCGACAAGGACTAGGTTGCATACTCATGCAAGACCGTCAAGTGATTACCTACCCATCTCGACAGTTGCGTCCACATGAGGATAACTATCCCACACATGATGTTGAGCATGCAGCTGTAGTCCAGGCACTCAAAACATGGCAACATTACCTGCTTGGTAATCGCTGTGAGATCTTCACTGACCACCAAAGTCTGAAATACATCTTCACCCAACTGGATCTGAATCTCAGGCAATGACGTTGGGTTGAGTTGCTCATAGATTACGACTTAGGGATAACCTACATCCCTGGAAAGGCCAATGTCATGGCTGACGCACTAAGTCGTAAGTCTTAGTGTAACAATCTGATGTTACAACAGGGTCAACCACTTCTCCACAAGGAATTTCGTAAGCTTAACCTTCACATTGTTCCTTGAGGATTCCTTTCTACCTTAGTGGCGAAACCTACCCTTACGAATCAAATCATAGCTGCCTAGAAGCGTGACAAGGGTATATCCCGACTTCAAGAGAACATTGCTAGTGGAGCTGCTAAAAGTTTCTCTATGGATGATCAAGGTGTTGTCTACTTTCAGAATCTCTTGGTGGTTCCCAAGAAACAACAACTACGACAGTTGATCCTTATGGAGGCTATGAATATCCTCTCACGATTCATCCCGGTAGTACCAAAATGTAGAAGGACCTACGTCTGAGGTTCTGGTGGACTAGCATGAAGAGAGAAATCGCTCAATTCATTGCTAACTACGATGTTTGCCGTCGAGTTAAAGAAGAGCATCAATGGCCTGGTGGCACCCTTCAACCTTTAGCTATTCCTGAATGGAAATGGGATAAGATCGGTATGGACTTCATTACCAGATATCCCAGGACCAGGAAAGGGAATAATGCTATCTTCATTGTCATCGACCGCCTCCCCAAAGTAGCACATTTCCTGCCTATTCGAGAGAGTATAACTGCTAGCCAGCTAGCAGACTTGTATATATCTCGGATAGTATCTCTTCATGGTGTTCCATTGGAGATTAACTCAGACCGTGGAAGTCTCTTCACCTCTCGATTTTGGGAAAGTTTCCAAAATGCTATGGGGACTCGTCTCTCCTTTAGCACCGCCTTTCACCCTCAGTCAAGTGGTCAAGTAGAACGAGTCAATCAAATTCTGGAAGTTATGCTCCGAGACTCTGTTATCTCATTCGGTATGCATTGGGAGAAGTGTCTTCCATTCGCCGAATTCATTTATAACAATAGCTATCAAGCTAGCTTAGGCAAGGCTCCCTTTGAAGTTCTTTATGGACGAAGGTGTCGAACGCCTCTTAACTGGTCAGAAACCAGGGAAAGAAAATTCTTTGATCCAGACATGATCCAGGAAGCAGAAGAGCAAGTTCACATCGTTCGTGAGAAATTGAAAACAGCCCAATCTCGTTAGAAGAGCCAATATGATCACCATCATAAGGTTGTGACTTATGAAGTCGGCGATAAGGCTTACCTTCGGGTTAATCCTCTCAAGGGAACCCATCAATTCGGTATCAAAGGCAAATTGGCTCCTCGCTACATTGGTCCCTTTCACATTCTTGCCAAACGAGGAGAAGTTGCCTACCAACTGGAACTACCTCCACATCTTTCCAGGATTCATGATGTCTTCCACGTTTCTCAACTCAGGCGTTGCTTCTCGGATCCTATCCGTGGAGTGGACCATGAAATGCTTTATCTCCAAGATAATCTCACATATCGAGAATACCCCGTTCGTATTCTTGATCAAACCGAGCGTACCACTCAACTTCATAATATCAACTTTCTCAAGGTTCAATGGTCACACCATTCCGAGAACGAAGCTACATGGGAAAGGGAGGATCGTCTTCGACTTGAGTACCCCACCCTCTTTCTGACGGACCCTGAATCTCAGGACGAGATTCTTTTGAGTGGGGGTGAGTTGTCACAACCCTAGTTAGTGCTTGCATTAGGAGTAGCTAGAGTGAGCATCATGTTTAAACTTCTTGTAGAAACCTGAAATGGGGATGACAGAACCCCAGCACCCCCCTTCAATAAACTAGGGTTTACCGCCAGGCAGGCAGGGAGGTGCCGCCGACGTGCGCGAGCTCGTCACGGCACCACCTGCTTGCCGCCCGCGCCCCTGGACGCCTAGATGACCTCCACGTCATTGCCTCGACCGCCACGGCACCGCACTTGTCCCTCTAGCTCTCTCCCTCACTCTCCTCCTCCATGGCCGATGCTGCCGCGCCCATGAAGCTCGCAGCCACCGCCGTTCTGCCGTTGCCCCGCCATGTCAAGAAGCTCTGCCACCGTCCGCTTCTTCGAGCAGACCGAGCCCCGAGCGCTCGTTCGCCTCGGAGCCACCGCAATGACCTCGTCTTCGCCGCTCGCTTTCGGGGATCCCCTTCGCCGTCTCGCCCAGCTCCAGCCTCCTCCGAGCTCGCCAAGACCATTGTTGCCTCCACTATGAGCTACTGACTATCCCCGTCCCCTTTTTTCGCTCTGCCGTGTAGCAGAGCGACCGCACCGAGCTCGCCCGCATGTGCCACCGCCTCCGCATGTCGCCGTCATGGCCACAGCCACGCTGGCTTGAAACCAAGCACGTCACCGCGTTCGCCGCATCCACAACAACCCATATTACCACTCGATGCCCCTCCCCGTGCCTCCTAGCGACGAGTTCGTCCTTGCCCGAACTCTGGCAGCCACAAAGCTCGTCGCCAGCGTCATTTCTGGCGACCTTGAGCTCAACCACCACCAACCCTCGACGCGGCTCACTCCCAGCTACACGTAGGTGGCCTCCGCCGTCCATTTGGTCGCCAGAGGGCGTAACCCGCAACCTCCGCCGCGTCTAGACGTCGCCGGCGGCTAAACACCAGCGAGTCAGCCCAATTTGACCAGGGATTTGACTCCCCTGGGTCACTAACATGTGGGCCCTGCCCGTTAGTCAAACCTAGGTTAGTAGTTAAACTAATCCTAATTAGTTATTTTGCTAACTGTGACACAGACCAGTGGTCCCCACTGGTCAGGTTTGACCTGGACAGCCCCAGTTGACCTGGTGACGTCACTATGACGCAGTAACTATTTTCTGGAATTTAAATAAATCAGAAATGATTTATTTATTTCAGAAAATGGTTTAAACTTCTAAAATCATAATAAATCAACAGTAGCTCAGATGGAAAAGATTTATATATGAAAAATGATCAGAAAAATCCAATCTATCCACTGGAACTGGTTTCATGCATGTTAAAGAAACTTAACCTTGCTGTTCACATCAAACATGATAATGCAATTTGGAAATTAATAACTTGGGCTTGCATTTGAATCTTTGATTCAAATAAGCTCAAACCCTTCTGTTTGTAGTTGCATTAACTCAAACACATCCATCTTGCTATATCGTGAGCATGCATCATATTGTTGCATATTTCCATGTATTGATTGTGTTACCAGTGTGATCTCCGTGGTAGGTTCTGCTCCCAAGGATATTCACGAGTATCCAGTTGCAGGGCAGTACCACTCGACCAATATGCCAGGCAAGCAACCCCATTGAATATTCCAATAAAAACCCATCTTCTCGCTTCTGCTCTCTTTTACTGCATTAAGACAACAACGTTTCAACTACTATTTGCTGCGGTAGCTGAACCCCATTCCTTTGCATGACCTGTCATTGCCACAGTAAATAGTTGAAACCCAGTAGCATGTGTAGGAGTTGATTGAGCCATGTTGATGTGTTCCTACCATGCTATGCTTGCTATGCTTAGAGTTGTGTCAGGTCTGGTTCATCTGGGTGATGGATCGGAGTGAAATGGTTATATCTGGTAATGAGAGTGAAGTGTGGAATATGTTTTGGTGAAGGTATCAATGGAAGGCCATGTAGGAGTACATGGTGGATTGTTTCATTGGAACCGTCCCCAAGAACTGAGATTTGTATGTGTGATTTAAGATCAGCTACTACCACGCATTGGGCCCTGAAATATGACCCCGCTCGACTTATTAGCTGCCCTTGTCCTCTGTCCAGGAGTTGCAAGTAGTTTCTAGTGTTTGTAGCATACTGGAGACCGTGCGCAGCGCTGACCCTCGGGGTGGGCTGTGATGCGGCAGGTACGTGGCACTGTGTACCAAGTTGCCCGTTTGCTGTCTCGGAAACCCTGTACACATTGTTTGGGGCCGTGAGCGACACCCCGGTCGGATCTCCCCACGGATGGAACCCAAATAGGCGATAAACCAGGACTAGAGACTTGAGTGGTTGGCTAGGTCGTGGTCTACACCCACGCCAGCTTTCTCTTGAAGTCTGCCGAGAACATGTCGTGTGCAGACGCTAAGTGGTGGAAACATGTGTGAGGAAGTACACCCCTGCAGGGTTACCAATCTATTCGAATAGCCACGCCCGTGGTTAAGGACCACTTAGTTGCCTATACAGTTCATAGACAAGTTAATGGTTACTCACAAAAGACTCAAGACAAGTGTGAGTGTCATGGATGGCCCTTCCGTAGGATGACGGGAGAGGATCCATGGTACTGTATTGTTTTGATGACTACTGGACTCGTGTGCACTATCTCATCTATTTAAAACTGCTGATAGACCAAGTACAGGTTAGCCAAGAGTCAAAGCTGGCTTGCTGCAATAACCCCACTACCCTTGTTGATAATGTTGCATGTATGATAGGTTCTGATGTACGTCTTGCTGAGTACCTTTGTACTCATGTTTGCTTAATAACTGTTGCAGAGGAGAACACCACCCCTTCTAATGGTTTCGACATAGACCTCGATGTCGACGAGTAGCTTGCTGCCCAGGTGGCAATGTCAAGCATGTGAAGGGCCACTGTAGATAGTCAGGCTACACCAAGCCTTCTTTCTTCCAGTTGTCTGTACTCAGACAAGTTTAGCTTCCGCTTGTGCTTGTATGTTTGTATGACTTGAGTGTTGGGTCATGTGATCCCTACCTGTATGGATATGTATTGTATGGCTCTTCGGAGCCTCTTAAATAAAAGTACTTTGAGTCATAGAGTTTTATTGTGATGCCATGTTGTATTTGCACATATCGAGCATATTGTGTGTATGTTATTGAAATGCTTGGTATGTGTGGGATCCGACACCTAGTTGTTTACCCTTGGTAGCCTATCTTATAGGGAAATGTCTCCTAGTGCTTCCACTAAGCCTTGGTAGCTTGATACTGCTCCAGAACACTTAGGCTGGCCGGCATGTGTCCTTCTTCGTTCCTGTGTCTGTCCCTTAGGGGAAATGTCACGCGTTGTTCCTTTAAGTCCTTGTAGCTTGCTACGACATGGGTTCATACGTTGATGACCGACACATTCATTGCTGGGTCATGTATGTCTGTCTCTATAATTTAGTGCCACTTTTTGTTTATAACTAGTCATGTCAGCCCGAGTTCTTTGTCATGTGGATGCTAGCGACCCTATCATATACGTGCGCCAAAATGCGCAAACGGTTCTGGGCCAGGTAAGGTGCCACCCGTGGGGATACCGTGTGTGAGGCCACAAAGTGATATGATGTGTTACATGCTAGATTGGTGTGACTTAGGATCGGGTTCCTGACAGAGGTCATGCACGCCGGACTAAACCTATGCCCCCAGGGGTCATGGGCCATCTCACAGGGAACTCCTGCATGTTGCGTACGCAGCCGGTGAGCAGCCGTGGGCTACCTCCTTAAAAAGGTAGGTGCTTACGCGGTCCAACCTAGCGTGCGCCGCTCAGTCGCATGACGTCATTTAAGCTTCGGCTGATGCATACGATGCAGAACGCCCATACTATGCCCACGTGATGGTTAGAGCTATCAGGCCAGAGGCCCCTCGGATAAAATATCCAAACTGTTTAGTGTATTGGGGACACGCGGTAACGAGCAGAGACTCACGATCATGTGACCCCATCGCCCCGTCTCGAGGACTTGCGGCAAGGGCTAAGAATGCCCGGTCACGCCTCATAATTATCTCGCGGGCACCTTCCAGGTCAACCCGACTACACATCACTCGCAATTAAGCTCGCGCGGGTACCCCTCAGGGATGACCCGTCTATAGTAACAAGGTCCCGTGTAAGTCATAGTAACCATAGTAACTGTGTGTCTAACACCCAAGGGAAACCTGAGGAAATCACCCTCGATGGAATTCCACTTGATGTTTATCGTCAAGGTGAACGAAAGAGGAGTCACCCTCGAGGTCCACTCTTGAGGAGTTGCACGATAGTGTCGTTATCGGGAGTGGAGAATGAGGAATCACCCTCGATGACCATAACCAATGAACTAACCTACAAGGTTAACATCAGAAGTGCTGCTGAGGTGTCACCCTCGGCACTCCGATTGTAACCCAGTATTGTCGAGCAACTAAGGGGAAAGTGATGTGTGGTGCCAGGGCCTGGTCTTCGATCCCATTGATCGGGTCTTCTGATAATCCAGCGGGGCAGTCAGGATAAAGTGGGGGGG
>LR738710.1:58634103-58656567 GCA_902687465.1 Secale cereale | reverse complement strand
TCTTTGATGGATCTCTAACCAGCCTATACTAAGTAGCTTAGTATAAACATGTAAGGTATGAAAGCAGGTATCAACAACAGGCTATCCATAAGAATAGGATCATACAAAAAGCAGTAGCAGTTCTAATGCAAGCATAAGAGAGAAGAGAGTGGGCGATATCGGAATGATCAAGGGGGGTTGGCTTGCCTGGTTGCTCAGACGAGAAGGAGGGGTCGTCGTCGATGCAGTCGACCACCGAGGTAGCATCAGTCTCGCGGTCTATCGGCGAGAAGAGGGGGAAGAAACAATAAATACAAAGCATACAAATGCAATAGAGAAGCACAATTTGTTAACACGTAGTGCTAGGGTGCTCTAACGGGTGCTACACGATACCGACGGAGGGGGTAACATATCCCCGGTGTTTCATGTTTTCGGACAGATCAATCGGAGGAGGAATATTTCATGTTCGGTATGATGGGGTGATACGTCTCCAACGTACTTTTCCAAACACTTTTGCCCTTGTTTTGGACTCTAACTTGCATGATTTGAATGGAACAAACCCGGACTGACGCTGTTTTCAGCAGAATTGCCATGATGTTGTTTTTGTGCAGAAATAAAAAGTTCTGGGAATGACCTGAAAATCCACGAAGAATTATTTTGGAAAATTTAAAAAATATCTGCGGAAAGATCCAGAGCAGGGGGGCCACACCCTGTCCACGAGGGGGGGCACCCCCTCTCCCTGGGCGCGACCTCCTGCCTCGTGGGCCCCCTGTTGCTCCACCGACGTACCCCCGGACTCCATATATTCACTTTTGGGGAGAAAAAAATCAGAGAAGAAGAATTATCGCGTTTTACGATACGGAACCGCCGCCAAGCCCTAATCTCTCTCGGGAGGGCTGATCTGGAGTCCGTTTGGGGCTCCGGAGAGTGGAGATCATCGCCATCATCATCATCAACCTTCCTCCATCACCAATTTCATGATGCTCACCGCTGTGCGTGAGTAATCCCATCGTAGGCTTGCTCGACAGTGATGGGTTGGATGAGATTTACCATGTAATCGAGTTAGTTTTGTTAGGGTATGATCCCTTGTATCCACTATGTTCTAAGATTGATGTTGCTATGACTTTGCCATGCTTAATGCTTGTCACGAGGGCCCGAGTGCCATGATTTCAGATCTGAACCTATTATGTTTTCATGAATACATGTGTGTTCTTGATCCTATCTTATGATCCAGCAACCCCGAAGTGACAACAATCGGGACCACTCCCGGTGATGACCGTAGTTTGAGGAGTTCATGTATTCACTATGTGTTAATGCTTTGGTCCGATACTCTATTAAAAGGAGGCCTTAATATCCCTTTGTTTGCACTAGGACCCGGCTGCAACGGGAGGGTAGGACAAAAGATGTCATGCAAGTTCTTTTCCATAAGCACGTATGACTATATTCGGAATACATGCCTACATTACATTGATGAACTGGAGCTAGTTCTGTGTCACCCTAGGTTATAACTTTTACATGATGAATTGCATCCGACATAATTTTCCATCACCGATCCAATGCCTACGAGCTTTTCACACATTGCTTGTTGCTTATTTACTTTTCCGTTACTGCTGTTACAAAAACTACAAAAACACTACCGTTACTTTTATTGCTGTTACCACTATTACCATATTACTTTGCTACTAAACTACCTTGCTGTAGATACTAAGTTTCCAGGTTTGGTTTAATTGACAACGCAGCTGCTAATACTTAAGAGTATTCTTTGGCTCCCCTTGTGTCGAATCAATAAATTTGGGTTGAATACTTTACCCTCAAAAACTGTTGCGATCCCCTACACTTGTGGGTTATCAAGATTATTTTCTGGCGTCGTTGCCGGGAGCATAGCTATATTCGTTAAGTCACTTGGGATTTATATCTATTGATCACTATGAAGAATTTGAAGGACTCAAAAACCAAGATCTTTCCCTCAACTACGAGGGGAGGTAAGGAACTGCCATCTAGCTTTGCACTTGATTCACCATCTGTTATGAGTAAATTTGCGACACCCACTCCTGCTATTGAATCTGATATGTCGTATGTTCTTGATGATGCCACTTCTGCTATGTATGATGAAACTACTTCTATGCCTGATAATAATGTGCCACTAGGTGAATTTCTAGATGAACAAATTGCTAAGGTTAGGGAGAATGCAAATATTGAAACTGATGATATTTATGAAAGTGATGATGAAGCTTCTCCCCCTAGATATGAATTGCCTGTTATTCCTGAAGGTTATTGATACGTCTCCAACGTATCTATAATTTTTTATTGTTCCATGCTATTATATATGATGTTTTGGATGTTTAATGGGCTTATTTATACACTTTTGGGACAAACCTATTAACCCAAAGGCCTAGTCCAGATTGCTATTTTTTGCCCATTTCAGGGTTTTGCAGAAAAGGAATATCAAACGGAGTCCAAACAGAATGAAACCTTCGGGAGAGATATTTTTGGAGTGATATCTTCACGGGAGACTTGAGAACCACGGAATAGGGCACACGTGGCATCCATGAGGGTGGGGTCGCGCCCCCTCCCCTGCCTTGTGGGCCCCATGTTGCTCCCTTGATGCCCTCCTTCCTCCTATATATACCCATGTACCCTGAAAACATCGAAGCAACAGAGAAAACCCTAATTCCACCGCCGCAACCTTCTGTTCCCGTGAGATCCCATCTTGGGGCCTGTTCCGGAGCTCCGCCGGAGGGGGGATCTTCCATGGAGTGCTTCTACATCAACACCATCGACTCACCATGAGTTATCAGTAGTTTACCACAGACCTTCGGGTCCATAGTTAGGACCTAGATGGCTTATTCTCTCTTTTTGGATCTCAATACCAAGTTCTCGTCGGTCTTCGAGGAGATCTATTCGATGTAATCTTTTTGCGATGTGTTTGTCGAGATCCGATGAATTGTGGGTTTATGATCAAGATTATCTATGAGAAATATTTGGTTCTTTTCTGAATTCTTTTATGTATGATTATAATATCCTTGCAAGTCTCTTCGAATTATCGGTTTGGTTTGTCCTACTATATCTATAGTTCTTGCAATGGGAGAAGTGCTTGGCTTTGGGTTCAATCTTGCGGTGTCCTTTCCCAGTGACAGAAGCGGCAGCAAGGCACGCATAGTATTGTTGCCATCGAGGATAAAAAGATGGGGTTTATATCATATTGCTTGAGTTTATCCCTCTACATCATGTCATCTTGCTTAAAGCGTTACTCTGGTCTTATGAACTTAATACTCTAGATGCATGCTGGATAGCGGTCGATGTGTGGAGTAATAGTAGTAGATGCAGAATCATTTCGGTCTACTTGTCACGGACGTGATGCCTATATATAATGATCATGCCTAGATATTCTCATAATTATTCACTTTTCTATCAATTGCTCGACAGTAATTCGTTCACCCACCGTAGAAATCTTCTATCATGAGAGAAGCCACTAGTGAAACCTATGGCCCTCGGGTCTATTCTCAACATATCAATCTACCACTACAAAAAATACACTTCCGTGATGATACATGTTTGTCATAGTAGGTCACGTTTTCTGTCATGCATGTACATCCATGACGATTTTATGACAGAATCAAGATAGTCATACCTGTGTTATCGTAGAAGTGTTCCATTACATTACCAAAATTATCATCACGGAAGTGTCCACTTCCATGATGATAAATCGCGCGTGACAGAAGTGCTTTCGTCAAGGGTGACCGACACGTGGCATCCACCGTAACGTAACACCGTTAAGCTATCGGGTCCGGTTTTGGATCCGATAACCCATTAACAGCCCCGACCAATGGGGATTTTCCACGTGTAAAATCATCATTGGCTGGAGGGAACACGTGTCGGCTCGCCGTTGGAACAGATGTCATCCAGTCATTGGACACAAAGCACCTATGATACGACGACACGTGGCACGGCCCAATAGAGGCCCATTCCTGTGAAAAGACCGGCCCGTTTGACTTGGTCAAAAGGTGGCGGGCCGGCCCACGGCAAGCCTGTTAACGGCCTGTTCACATATAGCCCATGTACATCCCGCTAACCCAGGGACCGTTTATGGTCTATCCGAATTAGGCCCAGTAACGTCATCTGGGCCGTCCAATATAAATCCAGCCCGTTTTAACTTCCGTCCCATGTATAGCCCATGACGTCTTTCGGCCCATATGAGGCCCTTAGTAACCCTCGGCCCATTAACGGCCTGTGGTAAAACTGGCCCGTAATGAACAGAAGCCTGTAATGAACAGTCCTCTAAAAAGGATGGCCCGTTTGACTTGGTCAAAAGGTGACGGGCCAGCCCACGGCAAGCCTGTTAACGGCATGTTCGCATATAGCCCATTTACAGCCCACTAACCCAGGGCCCGTTTACGGCCTATCCGAATTAGGCCTAGTAGCATCATCAGGGGCGTCCAATATAATTCCAGCCCATTTTAACTTCCGGCCCATGTATGTCCCATGACGTCTTTTGGCCCATATCAGGTCCTTAGTAACCCCTAGCCCACTAACAACCCATGGTAAAACTGGCCCATATTGAACAGTGTTTTACTTTATACCCATTAATGGCCCATTATTCCGTCGCGCCGTTTCCAGCCCATGTTATCTTTCGGCCTACTCAGGGCCCATTTATTCTTGGGCTCATTTCCAGCATTCGTTTACTTTCAGTCCGTTACTTTCATTTTCTGCTTGTGGGCCAAATTCAGCATGTGGTTACAGTTGGCCCGTTTGTGGCCTGTTAATACGTTGGGCTGTTTTCATAGCGTCATCAAATACGGCCGATTAACGACGGCCCGTTATGGTCGGCCTATGAACAGACGATTTCAACTCTAGCCCATTTACGGCCATAATGTGGTTTGTTATTGGCCCATGTTTGGCCAACCGATCATACGGCCCGTAGAAGGCCCATTGTGTCTACGGCCCGTATAAGTCCCATTGTTTCTACGGCCCGTAAGAGGCTCATGTTAACTACAGTAAATATGTAGCCCATGGTTAATGTGGCCTAGTTTTAAAAAATAGGCTATTGCGGCCACTAGCAAACCGCGGAAAAAGAACTACACTGACTACAAGAAAACAAATAAACAAGACAATAAGGAAATAAATAGGCAAGCAACTTATGCTAGGCTATCACGGCTATTAAACATATGACATCAACTGGGCATCAAAGTTCGCCACCAGTGCAAATATAGGGAACCAAGTAGCATATAAACGCTGCAGCAAAACAAGACCAGAACTAAAACCACTTCAAAAGAGCTCAAGAAACAATATCCTGGGTACCCATAATGCTGGCAAGATGCTTAGGAAGCTTATTAACTTTCTCTTGTTTGGCGCTTAAATCTTCCTGCACTTGCTGTTGTACCAGAAAGTATGCATCTGAATTCTGCAGGGACTTCCTCAGTCCTTCGGCTTCCTATCACATAACATCAGATCGATGTCTTTCAACTTGAAGTTGAGACTCAAGAAGCCGAACTGATTCAGGCAGCGAGTTCGAAGAGCTGGTGCCAGCAGTAGTAGCTAGTAACTCGAACACTACATCAAGACAGGACTTTGGGGTTGTCTCAATGTGTTCAATATAGTTTTTATCAGCTTTCTTGGAGACCAACAGGGATGTCTCACTATCTTGAACCTTATCTGCATTACTTCCTGTACCATTGCATAACGGGGTACTCTTCTCCAATATTTTATCCGCTTTCCAAAAGAGAAACAAACAAACACATCACAGGTTTACAATGTAGTATATGAAACTCATTTTGGTAAACCAGTTCAGTAGTAAGGTGGACAGGATAACAGCATGAAACAAACATATATCTATGTAGTATGGTCACTGTATGGTTTATATCATTCGAGTTTATGTTGCCAAATCAAGATATATATAGTTCGAATCATATCTATTTAAGACAAAAGCAGCTTATACAGAATATAAGTGTGGGAAACTACACAGCAATAACAACACTTGTAAGGTGCATGGCATGAGAATATAACTGTTTATTCAATTGAAACTGAAATCAACATAGAGCAAGTTACAACAGCAAACACGTTAAAGAAACAGGTTTAAAACATACCTATTGCATCATTGGAGTTTTAATTGCATCCTTCAAATTTGAAATGAGTTGGTATGAGTAAATACAGTGATGCAAGAGCAAAGTAGTATGAACCATAGCTACGGAACCTGACCTGAGAACAATTCTTCTTCTGCTTTAAGCGTTGACTTGGGGTTCAGAGTGGTGGTCCTCGTGCTTTGGGCACTGTAGTTGCCTTACTAACTGCTCGTGTTTGGGTGCTCTGTGGTGGAGACGGTGTTGTGTCAATGGGAACTGGATTACTCTCTGCTGGGGTTGGGGTTAGAAGGGATGTAGTTGGTTCTCTGTCCAACTGGGTAGGGGTACAATCTGCGTGAGTCTGGGTTATGTGTGGTGGGGATGGTTTTTGGGCAAGTACAACCGTGGTTCTATCTCCATCGATAGGTAGCACGATATTTTCTGAAGACCGTGTTTTTACTCCCACAGATACTGCCATCACCCCCTCCAGTTGAAATGGCTGATAAAAAAGAAAAGTAATTTAATGTACAGACATTGTAAGATAGACATGTGCAATGGATAGTAAGGAAGAAAACAGGGCATGAAATAATTCACATTTATGTTGTCTAACCAAACAAAATAGCATGACATAATTTCACATATATGATGGCTAATTAAACAGGATAGCATGACACAATTTCACATGTATGATGGCTAACTAAACAGGATAGAATGACATACTTCAAAATATGATGACTATGTAAACAGGATAACCTGATATAACTATACGATGTGTCTATTAAAGTGGTTGGCATGCCATAAATCACAAACATGCCGTCGATGGAAACATGATGGCATGATATAATTCATGGATAGAATGACATAATTCAAAATATGATGACTATGTGAACATGATGAGATGACATAACTATATTATGTCTTTAGAAAATGTGTTGGCATGCCATAATTCAGATACATGCTGTCTATGTAAACATCATGGCATTTTACAATTCAAATATATGATTTATATACTAATGAAGTGAGCAGAGGGCAATCGTGTATATGATGTGTCAACTAAGGAGATGGCATTCAATATCGTGTATATGATGTAAAAACTAAGCATTGCAATACAACATATGCATGATATGAGTAATATAACCCTGCCAAGTTTGAGCATACACCTCAGGGGGATAATAGGACTGGTCATCTGCCTCTGAATCCTCCTATGAAGAGCTATCTGTAACCAGCAAGATATCTGCTTCACCATGTAGCATTGTCTGCTCTGAAGACCTTGTTTTCACTCCAGATTTCTCCATCACCAATTCAAATGGCTGATGCACAGGAAGAGAAGTTGAATATACTAACATTCTCGAAAAAAGCAATGAGAAATACAAAAAAGGACAGCATGATATAATTCACATATACGATGCTTGGCTAAACAGCATGGCATTGCATAATTCACATATATAATTCCTTGCAACAAGATAGCATTGCATAATTCACATATATAATGTCTTGTAAAAAGATGGCATTGCATAATTCACATATATGGTAATTAGACACCAAATAGGTGGCATTCACACAAATCATGTCTAAACTAAGCAAATGACATAGCAATGCAAGATACCATACGCACGATGTGAGCAACCTAACCCTGCCAAGTTAGAGCATGCACCTCGGGGTGCGAATAGGACTGGTCATCTGTCTCTGAATCCTCCTATGAGGAGTTATCTTCCTCTTGATTACGATCTGAAATGGGTGGAGGGGGGCTGCCTTTGCGCCCACCATGGAGCGATGTCTGCATGAAATTTTATTGCCACGCAAGGCTCGTCTCTTTTGCTCTACATGTTCAGTTCCTTTGTGTATAATAACTGACATGCATAGGAATAAAACATAGTGAGATTATGTAAGGAGTGCATGCACAAATTTAGATTGAAGGTAGAAAACTGTGGATAGACCCAAAACCAATGATAGCAGGCAGATAATAGCTTTAGTTAAAAAATACAGATAACGGCTTCTTTAATGTTTGTTTGCACCCAACATGAAACTCATAGTAGACACCCGAGATTAACCAGATAGTAGACAGATAGTACTGATTGCTGGCCCAATATGTACCCCACAACCATTCAAAAACTCAAGTTTCAACATAAGTTTGGACCTAAGTCGGAGTGTAATAGGTGAACACGAGGATAAAGTAGCATGTCGTTATATTAAGCGATGCATAACATAAGCAAACACAGAAGAGTGTGACCTCACTTGCGGATCCGTGTAGTCCTCAAGGTCATCTGCTCAGTTGATTATGGTAATGCAGTTGTCGTGGTTGCCGGTGGCGGGGAAGAAGATCTGAGGCGGCGAAAGACAGTCTGGCGAGCGGATCCCAGCTGTGGTGAACCCTTCCACCGTTGGAGCAGCTGAGCTGGGGTGGAACACAGCACCGCAGGAGCAGGACAAACCACACAAGGTTTTCTTTGACACATATCTGTAACAGAAGTAATTGTGTAAGGGCTTGTTTGAATTTGAGGATTCTAACAATGCAGGGATAGGAAATAGACATGAATATGATAGGAATGCACATGCAAAACAGAGAATTTAAAAACACAGGATTTCTGCCAATCTGGGTGTTTGGTTCACAAGAATTGGAAGATCACATGATGCAAAGAAGCATGGTGAGATTAAGTCAAACCACAAGAAGTGTACAACCTCTTTGGCGAAGCCATGTTGATCTCAGCGTGATTGGGTTGGCCGGTGAGGATGCTCTGGCTGACTTTGCTGTCGGAGGAGGGGAAGAAGATCTTAGGCGTCTGGAGGTGGAGCCCGAGGTACTGCTCCGCTGTGATGGAGGGTTTCATCGTTGGAGCAGCTCCGGTGAGTTGTACGACGCCGAGGCTGAAGCAGAACAAGAGAGACAACGTTAACCTAAGTGGAATTCTAATAGCATCTCCAATAGATGACGTAAAATACATAACCACAAAGTGCTAGATGTATACATCAGCCGCTCATCTCTGAACTAACTGTCGAAACTGAATTTAACTGTCGAAACTGAACTTAACTATCAAAACTGAATTTTGCAATACTAGGAAAAGGGCTATAGCTAATATGGACATTAATGGCGCACAATGTATGTGGTGCGCCACTGCTATATAGCAGTGGCACACAAAATATAGGTGCTCCATTACTATCATATTACTAATGGCGCATCTGGTGTGCGGTGCGCCATTACTAGTTATGAAAAAAAACGAAAAAAGAAAATGTTAGTAGTGGCGCACCAGGGTATAGTGCGCCATTACTAGTTAAACTAGTAATGGCGCACCGCACCCACGGTGCGCCACTACTAACATTTTTTTTGTTTTTTTTTTCAAAACTAGTAATGGCGCACCGCACGCTAGGTGCGCCATTACTATGTCAAACTTAGTCATGGCGCACCTATACAAAGTGCGCCATTACTAAATTTGACTGAGGTTTGACCAAGTCATACACATAGTAATGGCACACTTTATAAAGGTGCGCCATTACTATGTCCAAATTTCACCAAATGCACCCCCCCCTTGGACCGCCTTTTCAGTTAAAAAAGGAAAATGATGGATATGTCAAAAAAATAAAAGAAAATAAGTTTCCCATGTGATATGTGGTCTAGTTATTGAGAAAATTTACAAATATGAATTTTGACTTTATTTGCAAAATCTCTCTGGAGTTTAGTAAAACGGGCATAACTTATGCATACGAACTCGGATTAAAAAGTTTTTTCTATGAAAAATCATCTACTCGAAAAGTTACATCCGAATTCAACTGGGGGAACCCCATTGAACATTTTCAAAATCTCAAAAAACCTAACAGAATGAAAGTTATGGGGCTTTTAACATCTAGAGGGGGGAAATATGAAAAAAAAATCAAACTTAGTAGTGGCGCACCATTTGCTAGGTGCGCCACTAGTAACAGAAAAAAAAATTGATTTCAAATTTTTTTTTGGATTTTTTTTAAAGATGATACGTAATATGACTCGGAAGTTTGAAATATTTTTTCAAAATTTCATCACACTCATGAACATGAACAAAGTCCTAGACATCAACAAGGTTTAATAGGATTGATATGATAGATATATATCAACAAGTGCCTGTGAAGTGAGCTGGTGCTGGGGTTGGATAGAACTGCGAAGTTGAGCGTGCTCGGGCTGGAGTAGTGTGAGGATGGGTGACCTTTCTGGAAGTTTGACCACGGAGTGCGATTTGACTTGAGATTAAGCCGTAGTGACCCGTGATTAAGAAATAAATCTGGAAAAAAAAATTCCGAATTTTTTTTGATTTTTTTAGTAATGGCGCACTTCTATGTGGTGCGCCATTACTAAGTCAGATAGTAATGGCGCACCTCTAGGCATAGTAATGGCGCACCAGGTGGTGCGCCATTAGTGTCTGGGATACTAATGGCGCACCAGAGGCGCGCCATTAGTATTAATTACTAATGGTGTGTGGTGCGCCATTACTAAGTTAGATAGTAATGGAGCACCTCTAAGGCATAGTAATGGCGCACCAGGTGGTGCGCCATTAGTGTCTGGGATACTAATGGCGCACTAGAGGTGCGCCATTAGTATTAATTACTAATGGCGTGATAATAGTGGCGCACCTATAGTGCGCCATTAGTGGCCAAAATATGTGCGCCACTAACAGGCCTTTTCCTAGTAGTGTTGCTGTCGAAACTGAATTTAACTGTCGAAACTGAACTTAACTGTCGAATCTGAATTTTGCTATCGAAACTGAATTTTACTGTCAAAACTGAACTTAACTGTCGAAACTGAATTGTGCTGTCGAAACTGAATTTTACTGTCGAAACTGAATTTTACTGTCAAAACTGAACTTAACTGTCGAAACTCAACTTAACCGTCGAAACTTAATTTTGCTGTCGAAACTGAATTTTACCGTCGAAACTGAACTTAACTGTCGAAACTGAATTGTGCTGTCGAAACTGAATTTTACTGTCGAAACTGAACGCACTAGAGGTGAGCCTACACATCAGTCGACTGACCTTTTCATCTCTGGTCAGTCGATTTTGCAGCCCTTGGATACGAAATCAAGGGCCTGCAGTTCGTCTTCAACCTCCACCCCCCTGAGCCGCCAGCCACCACCGGCCAAACATTCGCACCCCGCCGCCCGCGGCCGGCGGTGCGCCGCCCCGCCCGCCCGGTAAACACTCCCCACAGCCGGTCCGTCGCCGCCCCGGCCATCCCTGTAGGCCCCCCCCATGCCGAGCTTTTTCTCCTGCGATCCCCACGCCACCGTCCCCACCACCGCCGGCGACCACCGTCCCCACCCTGAACCCTAAGATAGATAGTGGGGTACCTCTCCGGCGAGCCCCCTCCCCGCTGCGGCTGGTTCTTCCTTAACTCCGGCGAGCCCCCCCATCCCCTGAAAATCGACTGACCCAAAAGTCGATTCAGTTGACTGAAGTGTAGCTAAATCGGAGCAGCATCGCAAGCAAGAGCAAGAGCGAGAGCAGCAGTGCGAGCAAGAGCAAGAACACGAGCAGACCAGGCAGGGGACCAAGAGCAAGAGCAGAGCAGCAGCGCGAGCGAGAGCTAAAGCAGCAGCAGCTCCTACTGATGTGGACGTCGCCGTAGAGGGAGCGACGCCGTGGAGGAAGTGGCCGGCGATGCCACCGTGGATGGAGCCGCGCCGTGTCGGCTCGGGACCGAGCGCCGGCAGCACCGTGAGATCGAATCAAGAAGAAAATGCGGCGATTAATGTACAACCTCTTTGGTGGAGCCAATTAGGCCGTAGCTTCATCCGAGGAAACGGTGATGATGATGCTCTTCCGGTGGTGCAGGTGAAGATGGCGGTGTTGGAATGGAGGTGGCGCGAAAGACGAGGGGAACGTCAGGGCAGCTCCTTGGAGGTGGAGGACGGGGTGGCTGAACCGGCGGGACGACCAGATCGACGACGGATCCTCATCCGGTACGATGGATGAGGGACGTCAAGGTGTTGCTGTGGACGACGTCGTCGGGGAAGAGGCTCCGGCTGGGTGGCGGACGAAGGAGGGTGTGAGGCTTCACGGGTTTTGCCGGGCTCGGGGTACGAATGGGTGGGCGGAAGGGATGGGAGTGGGGAACCATGGCTTAGGGACGCGCTTGTCCAAAATGTGGGGTAAGTTACGAAAGTACCCCCACCGATTTGAGGCGGTTCTTTCGGTTCAGGGGTATCACGGGCATTTCGCGTGTCGGGATTTCACAGGAGGTGGGAGTTTTCGCGCGCGTTGAAATTTTGGAATAACAAGGCGCGGGTTGAGATGGAGGGAGTTGTCGGAGCACAACGAGACAAAGATATATCTTAAATATTTCGGGCTAACAAGGTGCGGGTTGAAATTTCCGGACAAGCCTAACGTGTACTGTACCAAATCAATTCGCACTACAAATGTCATTCAAAACTTTGAATTCATGTTATGTTCTATTAAAATATTTGTCTACGTGTATAATGCATGCAACCTAGTACTCAAATGAATGTTTTAGTGCATTCCAAACGTGTATACTACCGCTTCAATATGAACTAAATTTGAATTCGTTTCTCCATTTGAATAAGTTCTACAATAATGATTGTTGCGAAGTCAAAGCATTTGAATTCGTTTCTCTGTTTTAATAAGATCTACAATCGTCATTATTGTCAAGTTAAACCATCGTTTGTGTATTATCTTCACAACACACCACATGATTAGTCTCGAGTTACATATGAACTATGTGTACTATATGAACTCGAACTCGATTTTATGAATCCACTTTATGTTGATTTTCATATGTTTAAAACACTATGATCTCCTATTGAAATATATGAATCCACTTTCATATCAAATTATGATCTTTGTTAGTCTCTTACACCCACACAACCCTCTAACCTTTGTTGCTACCACTAACTTTCTCTCGTGCATGCACACACCCTCCTCGACCTCCCCCTCCCTCAGCATTCTATCCATCGCGCACATTCATTTTGTTTTCTTTAGGTCATTCTCCCACAGTCTCCACAACTCCTTTCCGACACACACCGACCGATAAACCTCTCCAGCGATGTCTGCCTACAACATACACACGCACCTTGAATCTCCTCCTTTATGTGTCCTTGCGTCATGTCTCTCATACGGTCCCACACCCGTGTAAACTCTCGCCCCTCTTTTCATCGATCTCACAACCACACACTCCTCCCCCTATCTAGCTAGTAGCTGGGCCTCTCGCACCACCTCCTAGCTCCATTCTCTCTGTCTATCCGTCTCGCCGGGCCTTATTTGCCTCTAACAAATGGACGTACATCGACCGATCTCCCGTTATACATATAGCTAGCTAGGTCATTATAACTCGTTTTTCCCCATGCGTCTATTGATCTACCTCATTAGTTATGCCTCTCCCTTCCTCCAACAAACAACAATTGATCTATCGATCTAGTTAGGTTTGCTTACCAAACACATGGTTCCCCTTCATCATCCATGGATGTGTCCCGACAGATCTATCACGCACAGGCACACACAGAAACACATCCCCACTCTTATTGATAATATTGCAGTTCCACCCTTAGTTTGTCTAGTAGGCCTCTCCCACCATCTTCGAGAAGCAACTCCATCACCCATCCAACACTCTAACCCTCTCCCTCCCTCTCTCTCTCCTCTCTCTCTCTCTGTCCCATCCTATTTCCCGTCCTTCAGTTATGTATGGATGTCGACCGATCTCCCTCAAGACATAGCTGCGTCTCTCCTTCTCAACACATATACGAGTCATTCTACCTCTATAGTTCGGCAGGCCTACCCCTCCCCAAACCCCCTCCCACACACACACCGATACATCGAGCGCTCTAGTCATGTCTCCCTGCCACACACAAAATTGACCTATGCCCTCTGATGTTCCGGTAGCTAGGTCAGTCGCCCTATATCTTTGACTTGCACACACACACACAATTTCGATGGCTCTCTTCATTGATCTCGCACCCACCCACTTGATCCTCTCTTCGACTCTATCGATATCTATGACCCCTCCCTCTCTTCTTGTGGATTTCCCGACCCTCTATATATGATATGGATATGCCTCCATTTCAGACACATAGCATGCAAAATTTTGTTTGAGATGTCATCGACACATATTCCCACAAATACATTCACGAAATCAACCTCCCCCCCAAAACAAAAAACACGCATGAACCCACACAAGCCATTTGTCTAGGTTTGTATCTCTCACACACACCCACGTAGGTGAGGGACATGCACGAAGAGAAGAGGTGCACGCACGGCGCACGTACTCCCGTCTCTTTCCCAACCACACCCGCGCGGGTACACGGTGGAGCTCATTTCTGTACGAAAAGGCAGCCCACGTGGTAACTTGACACGTGTACTAGTTGTCCACTAGATGGAGGGAGGATCGTCTACCACGGGTGAACAAACAAATTGTGACTTGACGCGTTATGTTAAAAAAGAGGCAAACCATGTGGGGCCTACCTTAGAGGCAAGGCTCTATACACTTGAGTACTTTTGATATGTCCCGTCAACTCGTAGAACGAGGAGAATCTTGCTTAGTACGCCGTCTCCCCCGCCCACGGGCGCGGTGGCTCGCAGGATGAGGTGAAGCTTGCTTACTATGCCTTACACCCGCTCCCTCGCCCATGCGCACAGTGGCTCGCAGGACGAGGAGAAAATTTTACTACTCCCTCCGTTTACTCCTCGTCCCTACTACCTTGGTTAAAGAGATTATCATATTGTTTGGAATATATATGTCCTTTAGTAGATTTCAATATGAACTACTAGTACATACTCCAAACACTGATGTATATAGACGTATTTTAGAGTGTAGATTCACTCATTTTGCTCCGTATGTAGCATAAAGTTGAGACACTTAGTTTGGAATGGAGGGAGTACATATTTGCTATGATCTGTCAATCATTGAGATGCAATAGCATGCATGTTAGTCTCCTTTGTATTTGATGAAATGTTGCAACGGGCAACCTTGGACGCAAGATACATGTAACAGAAGCTGGAAGCTTCATAGCATTGTACTATCTCGCTGATAACTTACATTATGTACTCCCTCTGTTCCTAAATATAATTATGTGTAGAGATTCCACTAGGTGGACTACATACGGAACAAAATGACTGAATCTACACTTAAAATGCATCTATATACATCCGTATGTGGTTCATGGTGAAATCTCTACAAAGACTTATATTTAGGAACGGAGGAAGTACTATTACTATGTAAAGAGTTTTTTTTGCGATTGTACTCTGTAAAGAGTTAGGTGTCGCACGGTGTCCAGAAAATATGGTGATAGTGTGAGGTGGGCCATGTAATCACTGAGCCTGTGTGTTTTCACTGCTCTTGCACTCCTCCGCCGTAAGAATGGAGTGAATTGAAATATAGTAGTACCTCCTTTCGCCGAAAGCATGGGACATCCAACAGTCCTACCACCTCAGTAATAATGACCAATGAGTCGTCAAATCACATAGACCCAGCAGTAAGTTGGATGGACGAAGCAACCATCACTCTTGAATCCATTTCTCCCTTCAACGCAGGTGCCAGTGAGAGGTCGTGTCCGCTCTGCCCGGGCATGAATGCGGCACCGATTCTTTGTAGCGGCGCTGACTGTTTCAGGCGGGAAGTGCGCGCAGGCGATGGAGGGGCTTTGGGTGGGCCAGGCTGGTCAGGAGCGGGCGTGGCAGCTGTCTGCCTGTCCCTACCAGACGCCCGAAAACGAGAGGATGCATCGACTCTCGTGGCTGAAATCGTACACTACACACCATCTCTCTATAGGAGTAGGTCGATATGTCGCTCTCTCTAACACACACATGCTGTTAAACACACACACGCACATGCACACGCACACGCACACGCAGGTTCATAGAATATGAAAATCGTGCGAGTGCGAAGCCACGGGAAGTGAGGTACAAATGGAGTACGTACAAACTATGACCAGCTTAAGCAATGTAACCAAACGCTCCTTACTCTGCCTTGTTATCTCCCCCGGCAACCCAATGCATGGAGCACAACTACGCGTTGATCAGTCATGAAATCAAAGTCGGCTTGCATGTGAGTTAATATGTGGCCCTGCATAGTAGCTAAAACTGCATCTCTTAGTTGTTTGGATCAATTGTTGCGTTTAGAGACAGAAATCAGGGCTTTGATTGGAGGAATGACCAGTCAAGTTTCACTTTCTCCTCCAATCTGCTTGCACCTTGGTCCCGCTGCACCTTCTAAAGTGACTTATTTACACCTAGACGGAGGGAGTCGTACGAGATACGGTGGCACACTGACTTAGGTCGAATACAAGTGCCCAAAATTGTGTGCATGTTATAATAAGGATTCACTTAAAATAGTACGTGAGCGAACAGAGGGATCAAATGGACAGTGTTCCCGAGCAGTAGCGAGATGTGTGAGGTAAGATACACCGCTGGAGCTTTTAGTTTTTCTGATTAATTTGTTTGTTTCACCCTCTGATTGGTGGGACCCAATGTACTACGTGGAGAGAGGTAAGGTGACTAAGGCTGCATTATTTTTGCACCACTGTGGATAGTCTTACCACCAAAGCCACATGACACGATTATGATTTAAATCCCAATGACTCCCACACACACAAAAAAATGTATAAAAGGTTATTTTCCTCTCGTTGAACATAACGGGAGGGTTGTGTAGCTAGTTAGCCTGTTCGCTCATCAAACTTGAGGTCTCGGGTTCGATAACTACACTTGAGCATAATTCATGCTAGGAGGATTCATTGACTGGTCAAAATGGATGGATACGGAGCTATACGATCTCGTAGTGACCGTATAATCACCTCATCACGTATAAGCTGCAGCCTCGGTGCTTGTTTTCTAGGGTTTGCACTCTTCACACTCTCTCTAGTATATATATACACGCTGTAGCCTCAGCGCTTGTAGTTGTTCTCTTCACACTCTCTCACCCTCTCCAGATCTAAACAAGACTTCTTGGCCTCTCTCTCTCCCCTCAATGCTGGTCTGCTTGTAGTTACTCTCTTCACACTCTCTCAGCCGGCTGGAATAGTCCGCCGAGAAGGGAAGGAGGCTTAACGTTGTTGCCGTCGGCGAGGGAGGGAATCCACTACCGGTGCAGCTGTTCACTTTCACCCAGCGGCGGCGCGGGAGGGCCTCCGACCCCTTCTTCTCCTCCGCCGTACATAGTGTGGGTCGAACGGCCTCCGGTCGCCCACCGAACCACACCCCAAGAACCTTAAGGTATAATTTACTTATTCCACATGCATTGCTCTAGCTGCATGTGGGCTTTTTCCGCTTTTGCACTCGAATCTAGGTGTTGGATCAAACAAGAAAGTAGTGGGGAAAGTTGTATACCATGAATCTAGGACGTGGTTCAAAGAGGAAAGGAATAGGGGAAAGTAGTGGGAAAAGTTGTATAGCATGAATCTAGGACGTGGTTCAAAAAGGAAAGGAAGGGGGAAAGTAGTGGGGAAAGTTGTATCGCATGAATCTAAGACATGGTTCAAAGAGGACAGGAATGGGGGAAAGTAGTGGGCAAAGTTGTATACATAAATCTAGGACGTGGTTCACAGAGGAAACGAAGTGGGGAAAGTACTAGTATAGACTGGCTATACAACACCTACGTTGGTCGAAATGGGAAAACAATGACAAACGCAGTATGCACATCTGTAACGAACTGATCTTTGGTTTTGGGGGACAAGGCTGTAGAGTTTGAGCAGGACTAGATTTGCTGCACTCACATAGGGAAAGGTGTCTAAAGATAACAAAACTGGGACCAATACAAATATGCTCCTTGGTTGTTTGTTCTTTGTTGCAACAGACAGTGTATCACCCCAGTACATCGGTAGATGCACATGGTGCTGGTGCGTCCACTGTCCCGTGCAACTCTTTAGCTGTTGTTAATCTAAGGCCCTGTTTGGTTAAAATCTCCCTAGTATCTACTTGCTTGGTTCTAGGGACTAAACATGGACTAGAGGTTATTAAATGACATGCTAAAAGACCATGTTACCCCTAGTAATGAACTAATAGAGACAAGGTGCCATGCGTGGCAGGGGCAACTGTTGGAAAAAAATCCCAAAAAGACTCTCCCTCGGGGTCTTCTTTCTTTAGTCCCAAATGCCCACTTTTAGTCCCTAAAAGTCCCTCCTATTTGGTTTAGATGGGACTGACACAGAGTTTTTTACTCCCTCTACCAAAATGTCCCTGTAAACAAGCACCCTCTAATAATGCCGCTGGAAAATTGATGCAATGCCATAGTTAAAAGCAAATTACATGTTTAACTAATTTTATTGTTAATATAATCTCTATTAATATTAATCAATGCTACCGTTTGAGAAATGCTACTGTCTTGCTGTCTTTCCCATTTAGATAAGGTAGATGCTTCTTTTTGTTGGCTTCTGTGTCATCCACCGTTATTGATCACTAGTTGTTTCCTTTGCACCTCTGTGTAAACAGGGTTATCAACTTCACCTCGTTGCCATTGTGACCTTTTGTTGCACTGCACAAAACACTTTTGTTTTAAGAGTGTTTTGTGCAGTTCAACAAAAATGTCACACCGACAACGTTGCCTGATTGCTTGATCTTAGTGGAACTGCATAAGTGGAGATCTTACTTCCTATCCATGTTGGCAAATTTGGATCAAATCTTCTTCTTGTGAGTTGTTTGAATTCCACGTCATGAGAGGTCGGTACTAGCCTTATTTCACATTGAAGGTGAAGCTTGTCTGTTATTGAACCAAGTGATGAAGGGGAAGAACGAGCGGAAGAAAAACAAAAATCAACTCCTGGTGCTGTAAAGAAGCACTGGAACTATGATGACACAAGTAATGATATAGTTTGCATCTTAATTTATTGCTATGGCTGGAACGAGCAATTGTTTTTCCACTGTTTTGATGCCACTCTTAATGTAATACGTAATTATATCTACTCGTGCAAACAGGGATCTTCTTTGAAGATAGCATATATTTTAGTGGAACTGCACAAGAAGATGTTGGAAACATTAATCTAATCTGTCAGGACCCCGATCCTAAATCTCATAGGTCTAGCCTGTAACACATCATATCACTTTGCAGCCTCATGCACGGTATCCCCACGGTTGCCACCTTACCTGGCCCGAGGCCGTTTGCGCATTTTGGCACACGTATATGATAGTGTCGCTAGCATCCATATGACAGAGAACCCGGGCCGACATGACTAGTTATAAACCAAAAGTGGGACTAAATTACAGAGACAGGCATACATGACCCATCAACGAACGTGTCGGTCATCAACGTATGAACCCAAGTCGTAGCAAGCTAGAAGGACTTAAAGGAACAACACGTGACATTTCCCCTAAGGGACAGACACAAGAACGAAGAAGGACACATGCCGGCCAGCCTAACTGTCCCCGAGCAGTAGCAAGCTACCAAGGCTTAGTGGAAGCACTAGGAGACATTTCCCTATAAGATAGGCTACCAAGGGTAAACAACTAGGTGTCGGATCCCACACATAGCAATACACATTACACGTACGCATAACATGCAAGTATGTGTTGTACAACAAGGCATCACAACATAACTCAACAACTCATATAGATAAAGGCCCAGAGGAGCCATCATAACATTTATTACAAACAGAGGTCACATGACCCAACATACAGAGCATAATGGCAACGGAAGCATAATATGTCTGAGTACAAACAACTACAAATGAAAAAGGCTGAGAAGCCTAACTATCTACAAGACTCTCCCAAGGGTACAAGATCGTAGCTGAGGTAACAAGCTAAACGTCGAAGTCCACGCGAAACCACTAGTGAGACTGAAGTCTCTCTGCAAAACATAAATTAAGCAAACGTGAGTACAAAGGTACTCAGCAAGACTTACATCAGAACTAGTTACATATGCATCAGTAACAACAAAGGAGTGGTGGAGTTTGACCGCAGCAAGCCAGCTTTGACTCAGTGGCTATCTTGAACTACGACTGCAAGTAACTCTTTTGAGGTGGCGCACACGAGTCCACATATTCACCAATCAATACACCACTATGGATCCGCTCCCGTCTCCCTACGAGAAGGCCATCCATAGCACTCACGCTTATCTTGCGTGTTTTAGAGTATCCACTTCCACTTGTCTATGAACTGTAATGGTAACCCAGAAGTCCATTACCGCGGACACGGCTATTCGAATAGATCATATATAACCCTGCATGGGTGTACTTCTTCACACACGCTCCCACCACTTATCGCCATTTACACGACATGTACTCGACAACCTTCAAGCGGAAGCCCAGGAGGGTGTCGGCCACGACCTGACTAATCACACAAGTCCCTAGTCCAGGTTTATCGCCTATTTGGGTTCCATCCATGGGGAGATCCGGCCGGGGTGTCGCTCATGACCCCAAACAATGTGTACAGGGTTCCCGAGTCACCAAACGGGCGACCGGTACACCCGGCCACGTACCTGTCGCGTCACAGCCCACCTCGAGGGTCAGCGCTGCGCACGACCTCCAGTAAACTACAAACACCAGAAACTAGTTGCAACTCCTGGACAGAGGACGAGTGCAGTTAATAAGTCGAGAGAGTCAATTAAGGATCCCAATGTGTGGTAGTAGCTGTTTCATGGATCACAAACACAGAACTCAGTTCCTGAGGACGACTGCAATGAGACAACCCACCATGTACTCCTACATGGCCTCTCATCGCTTCCTTTACCAAAACGTGTTCACACACTTAGCTCTCAACAGTAGGACATGTTCACTACATTCCAATTCATCCCCGATGAATCAGACCTGACACAACTCTAAGCAATAGAAGGCATAACCAGAAAGCATGAATGAGTAGGCACAACATGGCTCAAACAACTCCTACTCATGCTAGTGGGTTTCAACTATTTACTGTGGCAATGACAGGTCATGCAGTGGAAAGGGGTTCAACTACCGCAGCAGGTAACCGTTGAAGCGTTGTTCTCCTAATGCAGTAAAAGAGAGCAAGAGCGAGAGAGTGGGATTGTATCGGAATGCTCAATGGGGTTTGCTTTCCTGGCACTTCTGAAGATAGTAAAACTCTTCATCGGTGTCATCGAACTCATCGTCGGAGCTACGTCCACTGAGAGGGAACAAAACCGGCAAACAGAGAAAGAACACAATCAATGCAATGCGACAATATGATGCATGATCATGACATGGCAATATGCTGTTGATTGGGCTAATGCAACTAGCAACCATATTAAATGAAGTTGGTTTGAACCAAAGGTTCAAATTCAAACTCCACATGTGGTTATTTAAATGTCATTTAATTGATTTGACCTGATCATCAGGATTAAGTTGCTCAAACATGCATGATAATGCCATAAACAGATTCCTTGAATTTTTCTTATCATTTTTCATATATAAATTATTTTCATTGGAGTTATAGATATTTTCTGTGATTTTTAGAAGTTTTGGCTATTTTCTGAAATAAACAAATCATTTAATATTTATTTTAAATTCCAGACAACATTACTGCGTCAGCATGAAGTCACTGTGATGTCAGCAGTCAACAGGGCAACCAGGGTCAAACCTGACCAGTGGGGTCCACACGTCAGTGACACAACTAACTAACAGGGTTAGTTAGCTTTAGGTTAACACTAACTAAACTGCCAGTGGGGCCAGGGCCCACCAGTCAGCGACTCATTAAACTAACCTAACTAGTTAATTAGTGCTAACTAGAGCAATTAGTCGGGCGAGGCCCGCAAGTCAGTGAGAAAGAGGAGGAAGTCAACCCGGGGGTGGGGTCAACCCACGCCGATCAACGGGTCAAACCCGCCGGCGTTTAGCCACCGGCGAGGCCCGAGATGCTGGAGGTGATCGGAAAACCTCCACAGACCTCGGATCGATGCGCTGAAGGCATCTCTAGGACGCTGGCGATGCGCCGCATCGGATGATGGCAGTCTCCGGGCCTGGGGTGGCCGGAATCGTCGACGACGACATCAGCTGCAGTGGCCGGAGCTCAGGCAGTTACGGGGTTAGTGTTGTGGCGTGCAGAAGGCCAAACCAAAACGTGTGTGTTGCTCTACAGCGGGCGGCGAACACGTCATACGCACGCCCGGGACCAAAAGGTTACCAGAGCCACGCCAACGTTGAGCTCAGGCGGCGGCGCGTTTCGGTCTTCGATGAAACAAAGGCTTGAGCTCGAATTAAGGCATGGGAGTAGGGGGAAACGACGTGGGGCTCACAGAGAATTTGGATGCAGGCTCGACGGGTCGGGGAGGCACGAACGGCGACGAACAGCCGAAGGTGATCTCCGGTGGCCGACGGTGAAGATGATGGCGATGGCAATGTTGCGGTGCTTCCCAGCTCATGTGGATCGGCGGAGAGTTCGAGGAGGTCCAGGCAGAGCTCGTAGACACATCGAGGGGACGAGGGGGAGGTGGTGGCTGCGGCTACGGCCGTCGGTGCGCTCCGGCTCACGCGGGCGAACTCGGAGAAGGGAGCTAGAGGAGGGGAGGGGAGGAGTGGATGGGCCAGAGCAGTCG
>LR738710.1:58594174-58633958 GCA_902687465.1 Secale cereale | reverse complement strand
GGCGTCGTTTGGGACATCCAGGGCGACGAGGGGGCAGGCAGGCAGGCTGGAGGTGGTCGTGCGCGTGCCGGCGTGCGGCGACCACGCGCCCCTGTCCTTCTGTCCAGGGAGGAAGACGACAGGGGAGGAGGAGGTGGGCTGGGCCGGTGCAGCTGGGCCAGCTACAGGTAAGCGGGCCGCCAGGTAAACTCTCTCTCTCTCTCTGTTTCTATTTTTCTTTTTCTAATTATTTCTGCTCTGTTCTGAATTAGTAAAAATACTAATTCATTTGGT
The DNA here is from genome assembly GCA_902687465.1 of Secale cereale. Lineage (NCBI taxonomy): Eukaryota > Viridiplantae > Streptophyta > Magnoliopsida > Poales > Poaceae > Secale > Secale cereale. The sequence goes on along the minus strand of LR738710.1, from coordinate 58,633,685 downwards.
AAAATCCTGAAAATAATTGTGGGCACTTTTGAAAAAAAATCAACAGCCCTCAAATTGCTTTCAGAATTATTTGGACATTTAAAAATATTTATAGCATTTTAAATGTCCAAATGCAAATAGTTATGACTTAATTCAAGATCCAAAATGGTTCCCAAAATTATGAAACATTTTTGGCAGGGGTTTTAGCCAAGACCAAAAATGATGAACATTTTGTGAAGGGCATTTTGGGTACATTGAAAAGTATTTTAAATTTGAACCTAGTTGAGTTCACTTTGTGCTAGGGTTTGAACAACCCCCATTTCAAGTTTCAAAAGAAAATAGACATGATGCAACAACCAAGACTAGTCCACAAGCAGAGCTAGAACTAGGGCTGTGACTACTCACCCCCACTAAACAAGAATCTTGTCCCGAGATTCAAGTGTAGGGTAAGATGAAGGGGGAACACAACTAACACAATCTTCAAGATCCAAGTGTCCTTCATATAAGTGTTGATTGCTTGCCTCATGTTGATCCTGGCATCCTTGCTTTCGAGATCTTTGTCCAATACAGTGACGACGAAAGAAGCTCTAAAAAAATGATCTTCTGAAAGATCAAGCAACTCAAGATCAACTCATGGAGTGAGACATTGAAACATCTCTTGAGCTGAGACACGGAACACACATCCAAAGGGATGGAGTGAAACAAACGATGAAGGTTCACTTAGTGGCAATAATTCCACACCTAAGAAGATGGTGATCGAAGTCAGCAGACGGGGCACCTTAGAGAAGGTGACTCGTAGAATTATCCCCTTAAGTGGCAAAAAGAATTACTTTTGATATAGAGATCATTGAAATTCCCTATACCAGCCTAAGGCAAACACAAACAATCGTTTGATGGAGTTCGAGAGAACGACATTCTCGGGCCAGAATGGATGATGTGGACTACCTTGTTGAAGACAACACAAGGGATGATTTTGCTTATCATCGGAAATGGATGGAACCCATGGTAAAATGGCACATTGGCGGTGCAAGCTGGGAACAAAATGCAAATGCTGGGAATGATTCTGGTACCTGGGAAGAAATCCAATAGTAGAAAGTGAATCTACTCTTTGAGAGGTTATAGCATGACCAAGAACACTGGGAGCAATCCCGGTTAGTGTCGAGGATAACACCTAGTGCTTGTGCGTGCTCTCAAGAACTTGAGCATTCCCATATTCATCAAGGGTTTACCAATATCCGTGTCAAGGATCCTGTCAACACAACATACGACCATGATGAATAGCGATGGACGATGCAGATGCAAAGGAAGATAACACTTTCTCAGATTTCACCTTAGCGAAGTCAAGGGGCAAAATCTGGATGATCGACCGAGAGACATTTAACACTCTGGTTCTAATGTTCTCCTTGATGTGCTAGCGCAACCCATTTATTAAAATGGTTTGGTACCTAGAACGTCAAGTAAAAGGTCGGACTTCAGGAGCACAAAATCCATAAGGAACAACTAGGGAGTAAATCCTACGAAATCCTTATGGGGAGGTGGCCAACTTCTTCAATCAAGATTCTACAACAATAGGTCTTCTAGCTGGGTGTGTTGGCCACGACATCCACTTTACCGGTTATCGAGAGACCAATATTATAGTTCTTGGAAAAATGCTCCAACCATCATATCTGCCCGAGATTCAGTTCTGGTTGGTGTCAGGATATTCCAGACTCATCGAGTCTAGAAAGAAAAATGAAAGTTTGCAACACAAATCGACGAGACGGCGTGGTGAGATTCTCGGGAATGAACTACGATTGCAAGCTCCAAAACATGAGTTGGTTCTGCTACAAACCTGTGAACACGTTGTCTAAGACAAGCATGACCACGTAGTAGTCTTATGATAAAACACTACCGAGTTCTGGTTGGGAACCATCGTCTAGGATATTGAAGTCCTTACATAAGTCATATGATTAGCTCTGATGATGGAACTTCTTCTCCATGAACAAATCAATCAGTGGCTTGGTGTGCTAGGAATACGTATGGAATGGAGATGATCAGTCTATCAAACCATAGAATACTTCGCACATGCATGACTGATTTGGGATGATTCCAGAGGAAGTAAAACAAGCGTTCTCAAATTCACGGCGGCAACTTACATCAAGTACTCGTCCATTAGGGGAAGCCACTTCTTACATCAAGACATCTACTTCATGAGCTAACACAAAGATGATGCTTACAAAAGTTTCCAATGTTGGCTTTAATGTTCAACATGAATCATGGAGAGATAAGGATGGTTTGTTGATGGGCTCAACAGTAATTCATCCAGGTTTCCATATAGATGGAATTCCATGACAATGTGAACAAAGTGATAGCATTGGTCAGACCAAAAGATGTAACGGTGTATGCTCGAGGGATCAACCACGAGTAAGACAACATTATGAATACCATTGGTTCTTATTTGACTTGACGATAGCCCACACTCAAATCAAAGTTTGGACAAGACAATAGATCCAACAATTGATCAGGAGGATCAATCGATCAAGATATCATCTTTCTTCAACACACACAGAAAAGATATCCCTTGGAAGGAACTAAGTCAGGCAAGCTTTTATCTTCCAACTCTCCAAGTTGTTGTTTAGCTTAACCAACTAGTTCGGGGTATCCAACACAGATTCTCGGAGAAGGCGTGGTTTATAAGAAAACCAACTTGATCACGAACACAACATAGCAGTTAGGAAACAACCTGGTAATACTTCCGAGAAGATATTCGGAAAATCACGAACCACCGATATGTTATGAAGCTCGAGAATAATCTTGCTTTCAGGGCAAGACGATATGATCAACAGAGCGAGAGATTGACACAATCCTAACTCATTGATCGAAGAGTGCACCACAAAAATGGACTAGGCAGCACGATCAATCATTAGAATGATGATTCGGTAACCATCATGCTAAGAATGAGATTATCGTCCATTAACTACCAAGCAATGGAGTTGCTAGGAGTATTGATTTCACATATCACAATTCACTTGTCGGTATTCCGGTTACAATAACATGGAGACCGAGAATGAACGATGATAGCGAGGAGTATTACTGTATCAAAAGTTCCTAGGAGGTGGTGCAATTCCCATGACATTCTTGACATAATGGAGGGTAACACTCCAAGGTCGAACAGAACAAAAGCTGGATCGACATTTGATCTGCAGAATACAACTCCTTTGACCCAATCCTAGATATGGATGAGGTACTGGAGTTGGTTTCTCCTAGTCATTCCGGAATAGAATGGATTGACGGACCACAAGAGTAAAAGGCATTGATGAACACGAATGCACAACTACTCCTGACTATCAACTTATAGATGAGGGTCATAATACAACTAAAAGGGGACAACTCAAAGGAACATATAACTTTCTGAGTTGTGGATGCATAGATTAATATGTCGAACTAGTCCAACATATTTCTTCCGGATAACCCATGCAGAAAGGTAGGACTGGCAGAGTCACAATATGAATGGAGTACTACTCAAGAGCACTCTTATTGTGATCTTTTGGTTTAGAAAAACTTCTGCCATGATGGTTCATGGTATTTGGAAGAATGATATACCACGGACCTCGAGGACTATCACAAGTTTACTAATATCCTAAAGGGACGAGCAAATACTATCAACATGAAGTAAGTAGGGTGAATCTCGGATTCGAGAACCCAGGAGTAGAATGCCTACTGACTAAATGGCATCACGGGATGCTTTCGAGAATGATGGCAAGAATCATCACACTGGGAATACAAAGTATTGCTAGATTACTGGGTGATACTCTAGACACCTAGGGTCATAATAATAACTCCAACATATGTGTCGAGGTAACAGAGTACCTCAACACACTGGTTAGTGTGGTTAATCTGGCCCAAAGGAGCATCGGGAACAGGAAGGAAAGATTTGCAACTGCATCAGACTATTTAGAAACCTGGGATGACTCGGACAGCATAACGGCTGTAAATGCTCAAAAAGGATTTTGAGATCCAAGCAAAAGGTAGCATAACCACTTAACATCATAATGTCAAAGTTCTGAGACTAACAGTTGAGCACATAGAAATAGTAGAAGCTGAACTGAGAATTGAATCCACCAGTAATGTGATCCTAATAGACAGAAGAGGAAGCCTAGTTCCTTAATCCCCGTAGAAAAGAAGAGGACGACTCAGATCAGAAGGTCATAAGGTAAAGGAGTAAAAAGAGCCTTATGTTCCCTTCCACAATCAATTCCCTTATTATAACTATAGAGTTTCTAGACACGACTTCGACCAGTTTGGCTTACTAATCCTACAGGTAGTCAGGCTCTGATACCAAAGCTGTTAGGACCCCGATCCTAAATCACACAGGTCTCGCCTGTAACACATCATATCACTTTGCGGCCTCACGCACGGTATCCCCACAGGTGCCACCTTACCTGGCCCGGGACCGTTTGCGCATTTTGGCACACATATATGATACTGTCGCTAGCATCCATATGACAGAGAACCCGGGCCGACATGACTAGTTATAAACCAAAAGTGGCACTAAATTACAGAGACAAGCATACATGACCCAGCAACGAACGTGTCGGTCATCAACGTATGAACCCAAGTCGTAGCAAGCTACAAGGACTTAAAGGAACAACATGTGACATTTCCCCTAAGGGACAGACACAGGAACGAAGAAGGACACATGCCGGCCAGCCTAAGTGTTCCGGAGCAGTAGCAAGCTACCAAGGCTCAGTGGAAGCACTAGGTGACATTTCCCTGTAAGATAGGCTACCAAGGGTAAACAACTAGGTGTCGGATCCCACACATAGCAATACACATTACACGTACACATAACATGCAAGTATGTGTTGTACAACAAGGCATCACATCAATACTCAACAACTCATATAGATAAAGGCCCAGAGGAGCCATCATAACATTTATTACAAACAGAGGTCACATGACCCAACATACAAAGCATACAGGCAACGAAAGCATAACATGTCTGAGTACAGGCAACTACAAATGAAAAAGGCTGAGAAGCCTGACTATCTACAAGACCCTCCCAAGGGTACAAGATCGTAGCTGAGGTAACAAGCTAAACATCGAAGTCCACGCGGAACCACTAGTGAGATTGAAGTCTCTCTGCAAAACATAAATTAAGCAAACGTGAGTACAAAGGTCCTCAGCAAGACTTACATCAGAACTAGCTACATATGCATCAGTAACAACAAAGGGGTGGTGGAGTTTCACTGCAGCAAGCCAGCTTTGACTCGGTGGCTATCCTGAACTACGACTGCAAGTAAATCTTTTGAGGTGGCACACACGAGTCCACATATTCACCAATCAATACACCACTATGGATCCGCTCCAGTCTCCCTACGAGAAGGCCATCCATAGCACTCACGCTTATCTTGCGTGTTTTAGAGTATCCACTTCCACTTGTCTATGAACTGTGAAGGTAACCCAGAAGTCCATTACCGCGGACACGGCTATTCGAATAGATCATATATAACCCTGCAGGGGTGTACTTCTTCACACACGCTCTCACCACTTATCGCCGTTTCCACGACATGTACTCGGCAACCTTCAAGCGGAAGCCCAGCGAGGGTGTCGGCCACGACCTGACTAACCACACAAGTCCCTAGTCTAGGTTTATCGCCTATTTGGGTTCCATCCGTGGGGAGATCCGGCCGGGGTGTCGCTCACGGACCCAAACGATGTGTACAGGGTTCCCGAGTCACCAAACGGGTGACCGGTACACCCGGCCACGTACTTGCCGCATCACAGCCCACCCCGAGGGTCAGCGCTGCGCACGACCTCCAGTAAACTACAAACACCAGAAACTAGTTGCAACTCCTAGACAAAGGACGAGGGCAGTTAATAAGTCGAGAGAGTCAATTAAGGATCACAAACACAGAACTCAGTTCCTGAGGACTGCTGCAATGAGATAACCCACCATGTACTCCTACATGGCCTCTCATCGCTACCTTTACCAAAACGTGTTCACACACTTAGCTCTCAACAGTAGGACATGTTCACCACATTCCAATTCATCCCTGATGAATCAGACCTGACACAACTCTAAGCAATAGCAGGCATAACCAGAAAGCATGAATGAGTAGGCACAACATGGCTCAAACAACTCCTACTCATGCTAGTGGGTTTCAACTATTTACTGTGGCAATGACAGGTCATGCAGTGTAAAGGGATTCAACTACCGCAGCAGGTAACCATTGAAGCGTTGTTGTCCTAATGCAGTAAAAGAGAGCAAGAGCGAGAGAGTGGGATTGTATCGGAATGCTCAATGGGGTTTGCTTGCCTGGCACTTCTGAAGATAGTAAAACTCTTCATCGGTGTCATCGAACTCATCGTCGAAGCTACGTCCACTAAGAGGGAACAAAACCGGCAAACAGAGAAAGAACACAATCAATGCAATGCGACAATATGATGCATGATCATGACATGGCAATATGCTGTTGATTGGGCTAATGCAACTAGCAACCATATTAAATGAAGTTGTTTTGAATCAAAGGTTCAAGTTCAAACTCCACATGTGGTTATTTAAATGTCATTTAATTGATTTGACCTGTTCATCAGGTTTAAGTTGCTCAAACATGCGTGATAATGTCATAAACAGATTCCTTGAATTTTTCTGATCATTTTTCATATATAAATTATTTTCATTGGAGTTATAGATTATTTTCTGTGATTTTTAGAAGTTTTGGCTATTTTCTGAAATAAACAAATCATTTAAGATTTATTTTAAATTCCAGAAAACATTACTGCGTCAGCATGACATCATTGTGATGTCAGCAGTCAACAGGGCGGCCAGGGTCAAACTTGACCAGTGGGGTCCACACGTCAGTGACACAACTAACTAACATGGTTAGTTAGTTTTAGGTTAACACTAACTAAACTGTCAGTGGGGCCAGGGCCCACCAGTCAGTGACTCATTAAACTAACCTTACTAGTTAATTAGTGCTAACTAGAGCAATTAGTCGGGCAAGGCCCGTAAGTCAGTGAGAGAGAGGAGGAAGTCAACCCGGGCGGTGGGATCAACCCACGCCGGTCAACGGGTCAAACCCGCCAGCGTTTAGCCGCCGGCGAGGCCCGAGACGCTAGTGGTGATCGGAAAACCTCCACAAGGCTCGGATCGATGCGCTGAAGGCATCTCTAGGACGCTGGCGATGCCCCGCATCGGATGATGGCAGTCTCCGGGCCTGGGGTGGCCGGAATCGTCGACGACGACATAAGCAGCAGCGGCCGGAGCACAGGCAGTTACGGGGTTAGTGTTGTGGCGTGCAGAAGGCCAAACCAAAACGCGTGTGTTGCTCTATAGCGGGCGGCGAACACGTCAGACGCACGCCCGGGACCAAAAGGTCACCAGAGCCACGCCGACGTTGAGCTCAGGCGGCGGCGCGTTTTGGTCTTCGATGAAACAAAGGCTTGAGCTCGAATTAAGGCATGGTAGTAGGGGGAAACGACGTGGGGCTCACAGAGAACTCGGATGCAGGCTCGACGAGTCGGGGGAGGCACGAACGGCGACGAACAGCCGAAGGTGATCTCCGGTGGCCGACGGTGAAGATGATGGCGATGGCGATGTTGCGGTGCTTCCCAGCTCATGTGGATCGGCGGAGAGGACGAGGAGGTCAAGACGGAGCTCGTAGACACATCGAGGGGACGAGGGGGAGGCGGTGGCTGCTGCTACGGCCGCCGGTGCGCTCTGGCTCTCGCGAGCGAGCTCGGAGAAGGGAGCTAGAGGAGGGGAGGGAGCTAGAGGAGGCGTGGCGTCATTTGGGACATCCAGGGCGACGAGGGGGCAGGCAGGCAGGCTGGAGGTGGCCGTGCGCGTGCCGGCGTGCGGCGACCATGCGCCCCTGTCCTTCTGTCCAGGGAGGAAGATGACAGGGGAGGAGGAGGTGGGCTGGGCCGGTGCAGCTGGGCCAGCTATTGGTAAGTGGGCCGCCAGGTAAACTCTCTCTCTGCTTTCTGTTTTTCTTTTTCTAATTATTTCTGCTCTGTTCTGAATAGGTAAAAATACTAATTCATTTGGTAAAATCCAGAAAATAATTGTGGGCACTTTTGAAAAAAAAATCAACAGCCCTGAAATTGCTTTCAGAATTATTTGGACATTTAAAAATATTTATAGCATTTTAAATGTCCAAATGCAAATAGTTATGACTTAATTCAAGATCCAAAATGGTTCCCAAAATTATGAAACCATTTTTGGCATGGGTTTTAGCCAAGACCAAAAATGATGAACATTTTGTGAAGGGCATTTTGGGTACATTGAAAAGTATTTTAAGTTTGAACCTAGTTGAGTTCACTTGGTGCTAGGGTTTGAACAACACCTCGCACCCACGCGCGTGCGTGTACGAGAGAAACGCGCATCGCTCGGCCCCGACCACCCACCGTAACCGGGAACACCCTGATATTTTCCTCACCCTCGCTTCTACGACGGGTTTTTTCCGTCATGGACGGCCCAAAGAATGTCATGCAGCTGCGTCTCCGGCCTGCCCAGGACGAAAAGCCCATTTTCGGTCATGATTTTTTGTCATAGAAGTAGGACCCCACCACATCTATGATGATACCGTGTTTTGTCACAATTATTGTCATAGAAGTGTCATAAGTATGACAGAAAAAAGTTTCGTTCGGACCAAAATGTCACGGATGTGCCTTTTTTTGTAGTGTACAATCTACTTTAGTTTTCTGTTTTTACTTTTAGTTCTTATATCCAACAATACCAAAAATATCAATCTGTCATATCTATCAGATCTCACTTTCGTAAGAGACCGTAAAGGGATTGACAACCCCTTATCGCGTTGGCTGCAAAGTTCTTATTTGTTTGTGCAGGTGCGAGGGACTCGCGCGTGGTCTCCTACTGGACTGATACCTTGGTTCTCAAAAACTGAGGAAAATACTTATGCTACTGTGTTGCATCACCCTTTCCTCTTCGAGGGAATACAACGCAAGCTCGAGAAGTAGCAAGAAGAATTTCTGGTGCCGTTGCTGGGGAGGCTTACGCAAAAGTCATATACCAAGTACCTATCACAAACCCTTATCCTTCGCATTACATTTATTTGCCTCTCGTTTTCTTCTCCCCCACTTCACCCTTGCCGTTTTATTTGCCCTTCTTTTTGCCGTGTGTTTACCGTTCGCTTGCTTCTTGTTTGCTTGTGTGTTCGATTGCTTGCTTGTCACTATGGCTCAGAACAATTCCAAATTGTCTGACTTCTCCAATACCAACAATAATGATTTTATTAGCACTCCGATTGCTCCTATTACCGATGTTGAATCTTGTGAGATCAATGCTGCTTTGTTGAATCTTGTCATGAAAGATTAATTTTCCGGCCTTCCTAGTGAAGATGTCGCTACCCATCTAAACAACTTTGTTGACTTGTGTGATATGCAAAAGAAAAGGGATACTGATAATGATATTGATAATTTGAAGTTATTTCCGTTTTCACTTAGAGATCGTGCTAAAACTTGGTTTTCCTCTTGTCCTAGAAATAGTATTGATTCATGGAATAAATGCAAAGATGCTTTTATCTCTAAGTATTTTCCTCCTGCTAAGATCATTTCTCTTAGAAACGATATTTTGATTTTTAAGCAACTAGATCATGAGCATGTTGCACAAGCTTGGGAGAGGATGAAATTAATGATACATAATTGCCCTACACATGATTTGAACTTATGGATGATTATACAAAACTTTTATGCTGGCTTGAATTTTGCTTCTAGAAATCTTTTAGATTCGGCTGCAGGAGGCACTTTCATGGAAACTACCTTAGGAGAAGCTACCAAACTCCTAGATAATATTATGGTTAATTGTTCTCAATGGCACACCGAAAGATCTACTAGTAAAAAAGTGCATGCTATTGAAGAGATTAGTGTTTTGAGTGGAAAGATGCATGAAATTATGAAATTATTTGCTGCTAAGAGTGCTTCTTCTGATCCTAATGATATGCCTTTATCCACGTTGATTGAAAATAATAATGAATCTTTGGATGTGAATTTTGTTGGTAGGAATAATTTTGGTAACAATGCTTATAGATGAAACTTTAATCCTAGGCCTTTTCCTAGTAGTTCCTCTAATAATTATGGTAATTCCTACAATAACTCTTATGGAAAGATGCCTTCTGAATTTTAAACTAGTGTTAAGGAGTTTACGAATTCGCAAAAGAATTTCAATGCTTTGCTTGAAGAAAAATTGCTTAAGATTGATGAATTGGCTAGAAGCGTGGATAGAATTACTCTTGATGTTGATTCTTTGAAACTTAGATCTATTCCACCTAAGTATGATGTCAATGAGTCTCTCAAATCCATGAGAATTTCCATTGATGAATGCAAAGATAGAACCGCTAGGATGCGTGCTAAGAAAGAGAGCTTTATAAAAGCGTGTTCTTCTAGTTACCATGAAAACCAAGATGAAGATCTGAAAGTGATTGATGTGTCTCCGATTAGATCCTTGTTTTCTAGTATGAATCTTGATAAATATGGGATTGGAGATGAGTATACTTTAATTAAAAGGCGTCCCAATGATTCAGAGTTTTTAGATCTTGATGCTAAAATTGTTAAAAGTGGGATTGAAGAGATTAAAACTTTGCATAGTGATGAACCCACTACTTTGGATTTCAAGGGATTCAATTATGATAATTACTCTTTGATTGATTATATTTTCTTGTTGTGATCCGTACTAAATTCTCCGCATGCTTATAGTCAAAATAAAGCTTTTACCAAACACATAGTTGATGCTTTGATTTAATCTTATGAAGAAAAACTTGAATTAGAAGTTTCTATTCCTAGAAAGCTTTATGATGAGTGGGAACCTACTATTAAAATTAAAATTAAAAATCATGAATGCTTTGCTTTGTGTGATTTGGGTGCAAGTGTTTCCACTATCCCAAAAACTTTGTGTGATTTGTTAGGTTTCCATGAGCTTGATGATTGTTCTTTAAATTTGCATCTTGCAGATTCTACTATTAAGAAACCTATGGGAAGGATTAATGATGTTCTTATTGTTGCCAATAGGAATTATGTACCCGTAGATTTCATTGTTCTTGATATAGATTGCAATCCTTCATGTCCTATTATTCTTGGTAGACCTTTCCTTAGAATGATAGGTGCAATTATTGATATGAAGGAAGGAAATATTAGATTCCAATTTCCGTTACGGAAAGGCATGGAACTCTTTCCTAGAAAGAAAATTAAATTACCATATGAATCTATTATGAGAGCCACTTATGGATTGACTTCCAAGGATGGCAATACCTAGATCTATCATTGTATCATGCCTAGCTAGGGGCGTTAAACGATAGCGCTTGTTGTGAGGCAACCCAATTTTATTTTCTTTGTTTTTGCTTCTGTTTAGGAATAAATATTGCATCAGGCTTCTGTTTAGATGTGGTTTTGTGTTTTAATTAGTGTTTGTGCCAAGTAGAATCTTTGCGAAGACGTGTGTGAAGTTTATATGATCTTGCTGTGAAAAACAGAAATGTTAGCGCTCACTAGAATAGTCACCAGATTTTACTGGAGAGAGCTATTTAGTTGATTCTTTTTTCAGATGATTAATAGACAAATTCCTCACGTTTACCAATTTAGTTCAATTTTTTCCGAGTTACAAAAGTATGAGAAAGTTACAGATTGCTACAGACTGTTCTGTTTTTGACAGATTCTGTTTTTCGTGTGTTGTTTGCTTATTTTTCATGAATCTATGAGTAGTATTGGAGGTTATGAATTCTATAGAAGTTGGAATACAGTAGGTTTAACACCAATTTAAACAAATAATGAGTTCATTACAGTACCTTTGAGTGGTGGTTTGTTTTCTTATACTAACGGAGCTCACGAGATTTTTGGCTGAGTTTTGTGTTGTGAAGTTTTCAAGTTTTGAGTATGGCTTTGATGGACTATGGAACAAAGAGTGGCAAGAGCCTAAGCTTGGGGGTGCCCAAGGCACCCCAATGTAAAATTCAAGGACAACCAAAAGCCTAAGCTTGGGGATGCCCCGGGAAGGCATCCCCTCTTTCGTCTTCATCTATCGGTAACTATACTCGGGACTATATTTTTATTCACCACATGATATGTGTTTTACTTGGAGCGTCATGTATGATTTGAGTCTTTGCTTGTTAGTTTGCAACAATCATCCTTTCTGGACACACCTTTTCTAGAGAGATAAATATGGCCTAGAACTTGTTAGAACACTCTATGTGCTTCACTTATATCTTTTGAGCTAAATAGTTTGCTCTAGTGCTTCACTTATATCTTTTAGTGCACGGTGGTGATTTTATTTTGTAGAAATTGTTGATCTCTCATGCTTCACTTATATCCTTTTGAGAGTCTTTTAGAACATCATGGTAATGTGCTATGGTTAAAAAACTAGTCCTAATATGATAGGCATCCAAGATAAATGTAGTAAAAACTCTCATACAAAGTGCATTGAATATGATGAGAAGTTTGATACTTGATGATTGTTTTGAGATATGGGGATAGTGATATTAGAGTCATGCTAGTGGAGTTATTATGAAATTGAGAAATACTTGTGTTAAAGTTTGTGATTCCCGTAGCATGCACGTATGGGGAACCGCTATGTGACGAAGTTAGAGCATGAGGTATTTGTAGAGTGTCATCCTTTGTGTGGAGGTCGTGGGCGCGCGATGGTTAACTCCTACCAACCTCCCCCCTAGGAGCATGCGTTGATTGCTTTGTTTTGATGACTCATAAATTTTTGCAATAAGTATATGAGTTCTTTATGACTAATGTTGAGTCCATGGATTATACGCACTCTCACCCTTCCACCATTGCTAGCCTCTCTTGTGCCGCACAACTTTCGCCGGTACCATACACCCACTATATACCTTCCTCAAAACAGCCACCATATACCTTCCTCAAAACAGCCACCATACCTACCTATCATGGCATTTTCATAGCCATTCCGAGATATATTTCCATGCAACTTTCCACCGTTCCGTTCTTATGACCTGCTTCATATTGTCATATTGCCATGCATGATCATGTAGTTGACATCGTATTTGTGGCAAAGCCACCATGCATAACTTTTCATACATGTCACTCTTGATTCATTGCACATCCTGGTACACCACAGGAGGCATTCATATAGAGTCATACTTTGTTCTAGTATCGAGTTGTAATAGAGTTGTAAATCAATATAAGTGTGATGATCATCATTATTAGAGCATTGTCCCAAAGAAAAAAAAGGAAAGGCCAAGAAAAAGAAAGGTCCCAAAAAAATAAAAAGCAAATAAAAGAAAAAAAAGAGAAAAAAAGAAAAGAAAAGAAAAGGGACAATGCTACTATATTTTCCCACACTTGTGCTTCAAAGTAGCACCATGTTCTTCATGATAGAGAGTCTCATGTTTAGGCACTTCCATATACTAGTGGGAATTTTCATTATAGAACTTGGCTTGTATATTCCAACGATGGGCTTCCTCAAATGCCCTAGGTCTTCATGAGCAAGAAAGTTGGATGCACACCCACTTAGTTTCTTTTGTTGAGGTTTCATACATTTTTAGCTCTAGTGCATTCGTTGCATGGAAATCTCTACTCACTCACATTGATATCTATTGATGGGCATCTCCATAGCCCGTTGATACGCCTAGTCGATGTGAGACTATCTTCCTCCTTTTTTGTCTTCTCCACAACCACCACTCTTTTCCACCCATAGTGCTATATCCATGGCTCACCCTCATGTATTGCGTGAAAGTTGAAAGGTTTGAAAAAATTGAGTATGAAAACAAGTGCTTGGCTGAAATCGGGGGTGTGCATGATATGAATTTTTTGTGTGATGAAGAGGGAGCATAGACAGACTATATGATTTTGTACGGATAACTTTCTTTAGCCAAGTTATTTTGAGAAGATATGATTGCTTTGTTAGTATGCTTGAAGTATTATTATTTCGGATCTGAACATTCATGCCACAATAAAGAGAATTACATTTAAAATTATGTTGGTTAGCATTCCACATCAAAAATTCTGTTTTTATCATTTACCTACTCGAGGACGAGCAGGAATTAAGCTTGGGGATGCTTGATACGTCTGCAACGTATCTATATTTTTTTATTGTTCCATGCTATTATATATGATGTTTTGGATGTTTAATGGGCTTATTTATACACTTTTATATTATTTTGGGGACTAACCTATTAACCCAAAGGCCCAGTCCAGATTGCTGTTTTTTGCCTATTTCATGGTTTTGCAGAAAAGGAATATCAAACGGAGTCCAAACGGAATGAAACCTTCGGGAGAGATATTTTTGGAGCGATATCTTCACGGGAGACTTGAGAACCATGGAATAGGGCACACGTGGCATCCATGAGGGTGGGGGCGCGCCCCCTCTCCCTGGGCGCGCCCCCTGCCTCGTGGGCCCCATGCTGCTCCCCCGATGCCCTCCTTCCTCCTATATATACCCATGTACCCTGAAAACATCGAAGCAACAGAGAAAACCCTAATTCCGCCACTGCAACCTTCTATTCTGTGAGATCCCATCTTGGGGCCTGTTCCGGAGCTCCGCTAGAGGGGGGGATCTTCCACGGAGTGCTTCTACATCGACACCATCGCCTCACCATGAGTTGTGAGTAGTTTACCACAGACCTTTGGGTCCATAGTTAGTACCTAGATGGCTTCTTCTCTCTTTTTGGATCTCAATACCAAGTTCTCCATGGTCTTCGAGGAGATCTATTCGATGAATTCTTTTTGCGGTGTGTTTGTCGAGATCCGATGAATTGTGGGTTTATGATCAAGATTATCTATGAGAAATATTTGGTTCTTTTCTGAATTCTTTTATGTATGATTATAATATCCTTGCAAGTCTCTTCGAATTATCGGTTTGGTTTGGCCTACTAGATCTGCAGTTCTTGCAATGGGAGAAGTGCTTGGCTTTGGGTTCAATCTTGCGATATCTTTTCCCAGTGAAAGCAGGGGCAGCAAGGCACGTATAGTATTGTTGCCATCGAGGATTAAAAAGATGGGGTTTATATCATATTGCTTGAGTTTATCCCAATACATCATGTCATCTTGCTTAAAGCGTTACTCCGTTCTTATGAATTTAATACTCTAGATGCATGTTGGATAGCGGTCGATGTGTGGAGTAATAGTAGTAGATGCAGAATCGTTTTGGTCTACTTGTCACAGACGTGATGACTATATACAATGATCATGCCTAGATAATATCATAATTATTCGCTTTTCTATCAATTGCTCGACAGTAATTCATTCACCCGTTGTAGAAATCTGCTATCATGAGAGAAGCCACTAGTGAATCCTATGGCCCCCGGGTCTATTCTTAACATATCAATCTACAATCTAATTTACTTTGATGTTTTTACTTTCAGTTCTTATATCCAAAAATACCAAAAATATCAAACTATCATATCTATCATATCTCACTTTCATAAGTGACCGTAAAGTTATTGACAACCCCTTATCGCGTTGGCTATGAAGTTCTTATTTGTTTGTGTAGGTGCGAGGGACTCGCGCGTGGTCTCCTACTGGATTGAAACCTTGGTTCTCCAAAACTGAGGGAAATACTTACGCTACTATGCTGCATCACCCTTTCCTCTTCGAGGGAATACAATGCAAGCTCGAGAAGTAGCAGTTATGTTATGGATGAAGAAACTGCTAGAGACTTTCTTGCTTGCAACGATATATATGATCTTAAGAAATTATTAGCTAAGTTGAAAGAAAAGTCTTTGAATGCTAGAATGAAACATGACCCTGCTTTTGCTACTTCACATATCTTTGTTACCGATAAGGATTGTGATTTCTCTATTGATCCTAAGTTAATTACTTTGGTTGAATCTGATCCTTTCCATGGCTATGAATCTGAAACTTTTGTGGCACAACTTACTAAGTTGAATGATATAGCCACCCTGTTTACCAACGATGAAAAGATTCGTTATTACTATATCCTTAAGTTGTTTCCGTTCTCATTAAAGGGTGATGCTAAGACTTTGTTTAATTCTCTTGATCCTGGTTGTGTGCGTAGTCCCCATGATATGATGTATTACTTTTCTGCTAAATATTTTCCCGCTCATAATCGCCCTTACCACACTCCACTGCCTCTCCCTAGTTTCTTCCCCGAGCTCCAGGAGCTCCCCTCCTCTCCCACTTCCGCCATGGCCGCACTTCGGCTCGGCCTAAATTGGCTCGATGCAGGCCATCCCCTTCCCTTCTGACCTCACCTGGGTCTTCTCCAAGCTCCAAGTGGTCCTCCCCACCTCCTAGTTCCACAGCCCGAGCCCGTGTCGCCGCGACCCACGGATCGGCCGCACCGCCCAAACCCCTCTCCGCCGTGATCTCCACTGCTCTCTCTCCAGCACTCCTTAGCGACAGAGACCACCCTCCCTAGATGCACCGTTTCGTCCTGAGAAGATCGGTGGGTCGCCCGTCGCAAACTGTGGCCAGGCGCACCCGTAGTCGCCGTTGGGCGGCCGGCCTCGGCTCTGCTCCGTCCGGCGTGGGAAGAGGAGGAAGAAGAACCTGCCAGCGGGCCCCACCTCCATACGGGCCTCGTCCGTCAGCCGCACAGGGCACTGACCCGGTCAGCCGACGTGGATAAGTGACGGCCCTACCCTGCGGGACCCGCACGTCAGCGACCTAGCGCCTGGCCCCACCACTATCCACATGGATATGTGGAAGCGTACTTCAGAACATACGTTTTCACGTGAAGTAACTGTATTCTGCCTCTACTTTATCCAAAAATGCGCTATCTCCGTTCTGAAGATGTATTTTCTGAGAATACGTTTTCTGTTTTCAGCTCACGGGCCTGTTTGTAGAGTTATTTTTACATAATGGTCCCTGAACTTCGTCGGCTATAACTTTCTGCTCGAGACTCCGATTGAGGTGAATCCAAAGCCCACATCTTCATCTCGTCGAAGCCGTTCTGTTCTCATCATTTTCACTATGGTTTGACATACTGGAAATGACCATTTTTCCCTTGCCCTAATCAGCCCCCTCCACGAGAGTACCCTTTCCGGCGATCCTTTCCGCGATCTTTCCACCCTTCTTCCCGGAGCCTTCTTCATCCCCATGCAAGCCACAACCACCATTTGCATGATAGCCATGCAGAAGTATTGGTTTTCAACTTGAATCTTTAATAAATGTTTGTTTACTTTACTTCTGTTGTCGTTATTTCGGTTGGGCTTATGGACCGGTGTTTACCCTCATGCTATGTTTTTATGCACCTGGTTATTATGTTCTACTTGCTAGTATTACTTTCATACGACATGCTTGGCAGTAGTACATGTTGATGTAGTGATGGTCTTCAGTGCATGACTATCGTCTGTTCTGAGCACCGTTGTTATGCATGTTCCTTTGCATCTAGTTGGTTAAATGCTTGTGATAACCCACAAGTGTAGGGGATCGCAACAGTTTTCGAGGGTAAAGTATTAAACCCAAATTTGTTGATTCGACACAAGGGGAGCCAAAGAATACGATTAAGTATTAGCAACTGAGTTTTCAATTCAGCCACACCTGGAAACTTAGTATCTACAACAAGATAGTTTAGTAGCACAGTAATATGATAGTGATGGTCACAACAATAAAAGTAAAGGTAATGTTTTTGTGGTTTTTATGATAGTAGCAACGGAAAAGTAAATAAGAGACTAGCAATATAGGTAAAGCTCGTAGGCATTGGATCGGTGATGGGAAATTACGTCGGATGCAATTCATCATGTAGAAGTTATAACCTAAGGTGACACAGAACTAGCTCCAGTTCATCAATGCAATGTAGGCATGTATTCCGAATATAGTCATACGTGCTTATGGAAAAGAACTTGCATGACATCTTTTGCCCTACCCTCCCGTGGCAGTGGGGTCCGATTGGAAACTAAGGGATATTAAGGCCTCCTTTTAATAGAGTACCGGACCAAAGCATTAACACATAGTGAATAGATGAACTCCTCAAACTATAGTCATCACCGGGAGTGGTCCCGATTATTGTCACTTCGGGGTTGCCGGATCATAACACATAGTAGGTGACTATAGACTTGCAAGATAGGATCAAGAACACACATATATTCATGGAAACATAATAGTTTCAGATCTGAAATCATGGCACTCGGGCCCTAGTGACAAGCATTAAGCATAGCAAAGTCATAGCAACATCAATCTCAGAACATAGTGGATACTAGGGATCAAACCCTAACAAAACTAACTCGATTACATGATAGATCCCATCCAACCCATCACCGTCCAGCAAGCCTACGATGGAATTACTCACACACGGCGGTGAGCATCATGGAATTGGTGATGGAGGAAGGTTGATGATGACGATGGCGACGATATCCACTCTCCGGAGCCCCGAACGGACTCCAGATCAGCCCTCTCGAGAGAGATTAGGGCTTGGCGGCGGTTCCGTCTCGTGAAACACAATAATTCTTTCTCCTTGATTTTTTCTCCACGAAACGGAATATATAGGACCTGGGGATACGTCGGTGGGGCGGCGGGGTGCCCTCGAGGCAGGGGGGCGCGCCCCCACCCTCGAGGGCAGCCCGTGGGCCCCCTGGTGTGGATCTTCTTGCATGTATTTTTTATATTTTCTGAAATAAATCTCCGTTGATTTTCAGACGATTCTGAGAACTTTTTATTTTGCACAAAAACAACACAATGACAGTTCTGCTGAAAACAGCGTCAGTCCGGGTTAGTTCCTATTCAAATCATGCAAGTTAGAGTCAAAAACAAGGGCAAAAGTGTTTGGAAAAGTAGATACGCTGGAGACGTATCAACTCCCCCAAGCTTAAACCTTTGCTTGTCCTCAAGCAATTCAATTGATAAACTGAAAGTGATAAAGAAAAACTTTGACAAACTCTGTTTGCTCTTGTTGTTATAAATATGTAAGCTAGCATTCAGGTTTTCAACAAGATCATGAACTAACCACATTCACAATAACTTTCAGGTCTCAAGACTACTCACATCAATAGAATAATCAACTAGCGAGCAATAATAATAAACCTCGGATGACAACACTTCTCAAAACAATCATGATATAATATAATAGGATGGTATCTCGCTAGCCCTTTCTGAGACCGCAAAACATAAATGCAGAGCACCTTTAAAGATCAAGGACTGACTAGACATTGTAATTCATGGTAAAAGAGATCCAGTCATGATCATACTCAATGCAAATTAATAGTAATACATGCAACAACAGAGGTGCTCTCCTACTGGTGCTTTTTGATAAGAGGGTGATGACTCTGCATAAAAGTAAATAGATAGGCCCTTCGCAGAGGGAAGCAGGGATTTGTAGAGGTGCGAGAGCTCGATTTTAAAATAGAGATTGAATAACATTTTGAGCGGTATACTTTCATTGCCAACATAACAACCAAGAATCTAGATATCTTCCATGCTACGCACATTATAGGCGGTTCCCAAACAGAATGGTAAAGTTTATACTCCCCCAACCACCAACAAGCACACTACACGGCCAGCCGAATCCACGGGTTACCGTCCAAACAAGCAACAGCCCTGGGGGAGTTTTGTTTAATTATTATGATTTTGAGCATGGGACTGGGCATCCCGGTTACCAGCCATTTTCTCGTGAATGATGAGCGGAGTCCACTCATCGTGAGAATAACCCACCTAGCATGGAAGATATAGACAGCCCTAGTTGACACATGAGCTGTTCGAGCATACAAAACAGAATTCATTTCAAGGTTTAGAGTTTGGCACATACAAATTTACTTGGAATGATAGGTAAATACCGCATATAGGAAGGTATGGTGGACTCATGTGGAATAACTTTGGGGTTTATGGAAGTGGATGCACAAGCAGTATTCCAGCTTAGTACAAGTGAAGGCTAGAAGGAGACTGGGAAGCGACCAGCTAGAGAGCAACAACGGTCATGAACATGCATTAAAATTAATCAACAATGAATGCAAGCATGAGTAGGATATAAATCACCATGAACATAAATATCGTGAAGGCTATGTTGATTTGTTTCAACTACATGCGTGAACATGTGCCAAGTCAAGTCACTTAAATCGTTCAAAGGAGGATACCACCCATCATACCACATCACAGCCATTTTAATATCATGTTGGCACGCAAGATAGACCATTATAAACTCTCAGCTAATTAAGCATGGCATAAGCAGCTATGATCTCTAATTGTCATTGCAAGCATGTTTCATTCATAACAAGCTGAATCAAGAACGACGAGCGATCATATTTAGAAAAACAAGAGAGGTCGAGGTCATACCAGCTTTTCTCATCTCAATTAGTTCATCATATATCATCCTTATTGCCTTTCACTCGCACAACCGAACGGTGTGGAAAATAATAATAGTGCACGTGCATTTGACTAAGCTGGAATCTGCAGGTATTTAATACAAGAGAGAAGACAAGGTAATATGGCTCAAGGTTAAATCAACAATAAAGCATATGTGAGCCACCAAGCATTTTAATCATGGTCTTCTGCTCTTAACCCCTAAAGAAAAGAAAAGAAACTATTTACATGGGAAAGCTCCCAACAAGCAAAAGAAGAACGGGAAATCTTTTTGGGTTTTCATTTTTTAGTTACTACTACAAGCAAAGAAAGTAAACTAGCTAGAAGCTACAACTATTTTTTTTTCTGGGTTTTTCTAGCACACAAGAAAAAGACTAAGAAAAAGAAAATTAAACTAAGCATGGATGGTACAGTGAAAGAGTGTGAGCACTGACAGCTACAATAAGTGTGAACATGAATGTAAGTCGGTGAGAGACACATACTCCCCCAAGCTTAGGCTTTTGGCCTAAGCTGGTCTATGGACAGTACTGGCCTGACGGATATCCAAAGTTATAGTTGGGGTCGTACTGAGATGCAGCAGATGCTGCCCGCTGAGCTGCAGCTCGAAGACGGGCTGCCTCCATCATGTTATAATGGGCATTTGCTTCCTCCATAGCTATAGTGTGCCTTCCCTTTTCCTGAAAGTTAAACAAAGTGGGGGCGGGAAGAACAATAGGGATGGCATGCTGCCAGTTAAAGATTAGTCGATATTTGAGAGTTTGATTGTCCCACTCTATAAACCGGTGACTAGCCATAGCATTACAGTCTAAATAAACAGTAGGTAAAGGTTCATCATAAGGGTGCACAGACACACCAAGATAGCGGGCTATGCGAGTAGCATAAATCCCACCAAATAAATCTCCATTCGAACCGTTATGGTGTAGTCTACGTGCAACAATTGCTCCTAAATTATATTGCCTATCACCTAGTACAGCACTCCTGAGAATGCTGAGATCAGGGACACACATGTGACAGGCTTCATCTTTACCATTTATGCATCTACCAATAAAGAGAACAAAGTAATGAATGGCAGGAAAATGTATGCTCCCAGTGGTGGCTTGTGTGATGTCCCTGGATTCTCCCACTGTAATTCTAGCAAGGAATTCTCTAAATTCATATTTACGAGGATCACTCATACTGCCCCACTGTGGGAGCTTGCAGGCTTCATTAAAATCCTCTAAGTCCATGGTATAAGATTTATCATAAAGATCAAATATGATAGTGTGAGAATTACGTGAAGATGCAAATTTAAACCTTCTCACAAAGCTATCAGTTAAGCCACGGTATTGGAGGCACTTATCTTGCATGAAGTCCTCGAGGTCAGAGTTACGCAAATATGCGTAAAATTCATCTTTGATGCCCGCTTGACTCATAAATTCATCCGACGGCCATTCACACGGCCGTACATCAACATCCCTCGGTGGTTCATCGTCCGGCTCACGGAACGCGAGCCTCGGTCCTTGCTTCCTTGAAGGACCACCTTGGATATTTTTCCTAGACATTTTTCTAAAATTTCATGAAGTTTTTAGTAACTCACAATAAAAGTTAACCAAACTCAACAAGATTGATAGCAACAACTCCTATAAGTGCCTAGAGGCTATATCATGCATTAAAACTACTTGGGACCAAGAAAAATTGACATGCAAGTTCAAGAACAAGGTCACCACAGCAGCATAAATTTTCAACAAATAAAGCACTAGAACAAAAACGAATTGGACCAATGGAGGATTCACATACCAACGAACAATCTCCCCAAACAGTTTCGTGAATGGTGCTTTGAGCAAGGAGATCGAAAATGGCAGCAAAATGAGCTAGAACTCGGGTTTGAGCTGGTTGGGGATTTTTTTGGGAGGAAGAAGAAGAGCATGGGTGAAAGGATAAGTGGACGGGGGGCACATGGGGCCCTCGAGGAAGGGGGCGCACCCTGTGAAGGGGGGCGCGCCCTGTGCCATCGAGGCCAGGTGCTGGCTCCCCTCGCTGTATGTTCAGTGCCATATTTTCTTAAATATTCTGGAAAAAATCATATTCCATTTTCATGGCATTTGGAGAACTTTTATTTTCGAGATATTTTTTATTGCACAGATAAGTCTGGAAACAGACAGATAATGCTATTTTTCTTTTATTTAACCTAATTATCAGAAAGTAAAAGAAGGGTACAGAAGGTTTGTGCTATCTAGATTCACCTATCCCATGTTCATCAAAAGGAATCCATTAACAAGGTTGATCAGGTCTTGTTAATAAACTCTTTCCGAGTAACATGAAACCGGAGAATTTTCGAATAACACTTTGTTACCTCAATGGGGATATGTATGTCCCCAACAATAAGTATGTCATATGCCTTCTTGATAATAGGAATAGGAAACTCAAAACCTCCAATAGTGATAGTTGAAGTTTTTCCGATATAATTGATACAATGAACTTGAGGTTGTTTCCTCGGAAAGTGTACCGTATGCTCATTACCATTGACATGAAAAGTGAAATTGCCTTTTTTGCAATCAATAACAGCCCCTGCAGTATTTAGAAAAGGTCTTCCAAGAATAATAGACATACTATCATCCTCGGGAATATCAAGTATAACAAAGTCCGTTAGAATAGTAACATTTGCAACTACAACAGGTACATCCTCACAAATACCGACAGGTATAGGAGTTGATTTATCAGCCATTTGCAAAGATATTTCAGTAGGTGTCAACTTACTCAAGTCAAGTCTATGATATAAAGAGAGAGGCATAACACTAACACCAGCTCCAAGATCACACAAAGCAGTTTTGACATAATTTTTCTTAATGGAGCAAGGTATAGTAGGTACTCCTGGATCTCCTAATTTCTTAGGCATTCCACCCTCAAAAGTGTAATTGGCAAGCATGGTGGAGATTTCTACATCAGGTATCTTTCTTTTGTTGGTAATAATATCTTTCATATACTTAGCATAAGGATTTGTTTTAAGCACATCAGTCAAACGCATACGCAAAAAGATAAATCTAATCATTTCAGCGAAGCGCTCAAAATCTTCATCATTCTTTTTCTTGGATGGTTTTGGAGGAAAAGGCATGGGTTTCTGAACCCATGGTTCTCTTTCCCTATCGTGCTTCATAGCAACAAAGTCTCTCTTATCATAATGTTGATTCTTTGATTGTGGGTTACCAAGATCAATGACAGGTTCAATCTCTACATCATTATCATTGCTAGGTTGAGCATCAACATGAACATCATTATTAATATTATCACTAGGTTCATGTTCATTACCAGATTGTGTCTCAGCATCAGAAATAGATATATCATTGGGATTCTCATGTGGGGGAGCTACAGGTTCACTAGAAGCATGCTAGGTCCTATCATTTTTCTTTTTCTTCTTTTTAGAAGAACTAGATGTATCTAAATTAGCTCTCTGAGAATCTTGCTCAATTCTCTTAGGGTGGCCTTCAGGATTCAGAGGTTCCTGAGTCATTTTACCACCTCTATTTACAACTCTAACAGCATTATCTTTATTCTTACTATTTAATTCATTGAGCAAGTCATTCTGAGCCTTAAGTACTTGTTCTACTTGAGTGGTGACCATAGAAGCATGAATACTAATAAGTTTCAGTTCATCTTTAGCACTAGACTGATAATCACTCAAGCGTTCAATCATATAAGCATTGTGTTGTAGTTGTCTACCAACATAAGCATTGAAGTTTTCTTGTTTCACAGTGAAATTGTCAAACTCATCTAAGAATTGGCTAGCAGACTTATAACGAGGAATATCACCTTCATCAAATCTATAAAGAGAATTTACCTTTACTACCTGTGTCGGGTTATCAAGACCATGTATTTCTTCAATAGGTGGTAATTTATTCACATCTTCAGCTTTAATACCTTTTTCTTTCATGGATTTCTTTGCTTCTTGCATATCTTCAGGACTGAGAAATAGAACACCTCTTTTCTTCGGAGTTGGCTTAGGGGCTGGTTCAGGAAGTGTCCAATTATTTTCATTGGCCAGCATATTATTCAATAGTAATTCAGCTTGTTCCACTGTTCTTTCCCTGAAAACACAACCAGCACAACTATCCAGGTGGTCTCTGGAAGCATCGGTTAGTCCATTATAAAAGACATCAAGTATGTCATGCATCTCAAGAGGATGATCAGGCAAAGCATTAAGTAACTGGAGAAGCCTCCCCCAAGCTTGTGGGAGACTCTCTTCTTCAGTTTGAGAAAAGTTATATATTTCTTGTAAGGCAGCTTTTTTCTTATGAGCGGGAATATATTTAGCAGAAAAGTAATACATCATATCATGGGGACTACGCACACAACAAGGATCAAGAGAATTAAACCAAGTCTTAGCATCACCCTTTAACGAGAACGCAAATAGCTTAAGGATATAGTAATAGCGAATCTTTTCATCATTGGTAAACATGGTGGCTATATCATTAAACTTGGTAAGATGTGCCACAGCAGTTTTGGACTCATAGCCATGGAAAGGATCATATTCAACCAAAGTAATTAACTCAGGATCAACAGAGAATTCATAATCCTTATCAGTGATACATATAGGTGAAGTAGCAAAAGCAGGGTCATGTTTCATCTTAGCATTCAAGGACTTTTCTTTCCACTTAGCTAATAACTTCTTAAGATCCTATCTATCATTGCAAGCAAGAAAGTCTCTAGCAGTTTCTTCATCCATAACATAACCCTCAGGCACAACAGGCAATTCATATCTATTGGGAGTAGTTTCATCATCACTTTCATAAATATCATCAACATTTGCACTCTCCCTAACCTTAGCAATTTGTTCATCTAGAAATTCACCTAGTAGCACAGTATCAGGCATATAGGTAGTTTCATCATACATAGCAGAAGTAGCATCATCAACAACATATGACATATCAGATTCAATAGCAGGAGTAGGTGTCGCAAGTTTACTCATAACAGAAGGAGATTCTAGTGCAGAGCTAGATGGCAGTTCCTTACCTCCCCTCGTAGTTAAGGGTGAGATCTTGGTTTTTGAGTCCTTCAAATTATTCATAGTGATAAGAAGATATAAATCCCAAGTGACTTAAAGAATAGAGCTATGCTCCCCGGCAACGGCGCTAGAAAATAGTCTTGATAAACCACAAGTGTAGGGGATCGCAGCAGTTTTCGAGGGTAAAGTTTTAAACCCAAATTTGTTGATTCGACACAAGGGGAGCCAAAGAATACTCTTAAGTATTAGCAACTGAGTTGTCACTTCAGCCACACCTGGAAACTTAGTATCTACAACAAGATAGTTTAGTAGCACAGTAATATGATAGTAATGGTAACAGCAATAAAAGTAAAGGTAATGTTTTTGTGGTTTTTATGATAGTAGCAACGGAATAGTAAATAAGAGACTAGCAATATAGGTAAAGCTCGTAGTCATTGGATCGGTGATGGGAAATTACGTCGGATGCAATTCATCATGTAGAAGTTATAACCTAGGGTGACACAGAACTAGCTCCAGTTCATCAATGCAATGTAGGCATGTATTCCGAATATAGTCATACATGCTTATGGAAAAGAACTTGCATGACATCTTTTGTCCTACCCTCCCGTGGCAGCGGGGTCCTATTGGAAACTAAGGGATATTAAGGCCTCCTTTTAATAGAGTACCGGACCAAAGAATTAACACATAGTGAATACATGAACTCCTCAAACTATGGTCATCACCGGGAGTGGTCCCGATTATTGTCACATTGGGGTTACCGGATCATAACACATAGTAGGTGACTATAGACATGCAAGATAGGATCAAGAACACACATATATTCAAGGAAACATGATAGGTTCAGATCTGAAATCATGGCACTCGGGCCCTAGTGACAAGCATTAAGCATAGCAAAGTCATAGCAACATCAATCTCAGAACATAGTGGATACTAGGGATCAAACCCTAACAAAACTAACTCGATTACATGATAGATCCCATCCAACCCATCACCATCCAGCAAGCCTACGATGGAATTACTCACACACGGCCGTGAGCATCATGGAATGGGTGATGGAGGAAGGTTGATGATGACGATGGCGACGATATCCACTCTTCGGAGCCCCGAACGGACTCTAGATCAGCCCTCCCGAGAGAGATTAGGGTTTGGCGACGGCTCCGTCTCGTGAAACACGATAATTCTTTCTCCTTGATTTTTTTCTCCACGAAACGGAATATATAGGACCCGCGGATACGTCGTTGGGGCAGCGGGGTGCCATCGAGGCAGGGGGCGCGCCCTGGGAAGGGGGGCGCGCCCCCCACCCTCGAGGGCAAGCCCGTGGGCCCCCTAGTGTGGATCTTCTTGCATGTATTTTTTATATTTTCTGAAATAAATCTCCGTTGATTTTCAGACGATTCCGAGAACTTTTTATTCTGCACAAAAACAACACCATGGCAGTTCCGCCGAAAACAGCGTCAGTCCGGGTTAGTTCCTATTCAAATCATGTAAGTTAGAGTCCAAAACAAGGGCAAACGTGTTTGGAAAAGTAGATACGTTGGAGACGGATCAGTTTGCATGGTAGTATTATTGATATGTTCTTGCATGATATTTATTGTTGATGCTAGTGGTCATGTTATGCTACGAGTAGTGTTCTAGTTGTGATATTCAAGCTCGTCAGTATGCCATGCTTATCTGGATAAATAGTTAAATGTTGTTGTTATGCTCGTTGATTTTGATGCACCCCCATGCTTATGTTGATATCATGTTCATGCATTGTAGTTGCATCATGTTATTTTATTATGACTCGACATTTTGCATTCAAGTTTAACCGAATAATAATAAACTTGTACTACTATTGGCTGAGTCATGGTGCCACCAAATCAAGCTTTTTCCAGTGCAACCACGCTTACCTTATGGGTAGGTCTTAACTCGGTCCTTTGTTATGCCTCTCACCGGTGCCTCCCGCGAGGGAAGGTTATGGGCGCGCGCTACCCTGATCAGGTAGGCGGACATAATCTTGTGTGCTCATTTTTGTTTTTATGGATCCTTGTCCCTGTTTGGGACCGTTTTGCCACGATGGTGGCCGTTGGTGTCTTTGGTGGACACGGGGCCACCCAAGACCTAGCCCTGAGAAGGAGATGGTCGGAGTGGCCGGGGGAGCGCCATGACAAAGGGAGGGTTTCGTCAGAACCTTTTGGTCCACACCTATGGGAGTGCGAGGCCAGGGTTCCATAGTGTGGGTAAAGTGTGCTACCTCTACAGAGTGAGTGTGTGTGTGTTAAATCTATCAATAGCCGCGCCCGCGTTTATGGGCCCAGTTCATGTCGGTCATACTGTGGGTCAACAGTAATAATAATAATAATAATAATGTGCTTAATAACAACACTGGTTCGATGATGAAGTAAGTTGGTTGATATTTATTTGATCGTGAGAGGATTACTGTGGTATCGTGAGTACCAACTTGTTGGATATTCAGGACGTTATGCGAGAGTCGAGGGTAAAGGTGAAGCTCCTTGTGGTCATAAAGGATTACAACGGTATTGTTAATACCAAGCTTGATTGGATCCTGAGATGATTGTATGATATCCGTGATGGTAAGTGATGCATGTGATGGTTACTAGGTAACCCGAGCAGAGTAAGTTCGTGCATGATAATTTCATCATGTTGTATGCTAGATTCATCATGTTCATATGTTCATGCCATGCTCGTATTGTTCTAGCTGTATCATGTTGTACATGCCATGTTGTTCTGATAGTATTGTGTTCATCATAACATGATAACCTGTAATTGCCATGCTATTGATTGTCTTGATTGCCTTGGTTGATGTGAGCTTGCAAGTACATTCAATGTACTGACCTGGCGTGTCATGCCAGTTTGCAGGTCATGTCGGATAGGATTGCTTGTTCATCGTGGATTCCTTGTTTGCTAGCTAGGATAAGCGTTCCAGCTAGAGTCCCTGCGGAGTGGAGTTCACCACCATCGTCGTTGTTCCGCTGCCATTAGTCATTCCACTGCTTCATGTTGTTCTGCTGCTTGCAAGGAGCAAACGTGGCACACGTAGTTTTGCCGTGCCGATGTAACCCCTTGTACCCACATAGATTGTAATAAAAGAGCTGATTAGTTCTGTCCTAAGCAGTGCCGTATTCCAGAAGACTTCTACTCGATCTCTGGGCTGGAATACAGGCAGTTCGGTTTCTCTGAGCTGGGGTGTCACAGGCTTGGTATCAGAGCAGGTCTAGCTATAGGATGCCCTAGCCCACATGAACGTTAGAATGCGGTAGTATAGAGTGTGGTTGGTCGGTTGCATTTGATTGCTGCATTTGTTTGTTGCATAGCATGCATGTAGATTATTATCTTGTCACTAACGGTTAATCTAGTGAGTGTAGGTGTCATCGGTTTCGATCCACAACCTGCACCCTCCTTCTTTGCATGCATGCTCTTCGGTGTTTGGCGTCATCTCTGTCCTAGTAGAGTGATGCCCTGGTGCCAAATGTTCCACATGCCATTTGCGGGAGTGATGCTCAGGTACCACGTTGATATCTTTCCGCCACCCACACGTATTATTTTGGTGATAGACCTGCCTCTATCCTGAATTGTTCCATCCATCTCGTCCCTTCGGCAACCCTTATTGATAATTGTTATCAGAAAAGGGCAATGCCATCAAGACTTGCTTTTCCTCCCCTATATTGCCCTGTCATCCTAATTCTTTGGACATGTACGGTTCCTTTCGTACGATTGATGATGAGGTGGTCGTGACCTTTGTGTCTTGCTACATGACCACCAAGTCCGTCCTCGCCTTCGTATCCATCCAGTTGCAACCGATGTTCAGCCAGCGCATGGTGTAGCCTCGGTTACGCCAACTCCTTCCACACGCATATTCATGTTCGTGCACACCGCCACATCATATTAGACCGCAATACTGGAGTTTCCGTGAAATATGTGTGCTGAGGTGTGCATGCATCTTATTGTTGTGAATATCATTAATATGTCTTGTTGCTTGATTCGTTATATTATTAGTATGCTTGTGTGTTTATTTTGGTGTTTTCGTCGTTCCTTTTGCTTCTTTCTTTGGGCCTCCGGTGTGGCATTATTTTCCCCCTATTAAAGTTGGTCGTCAACCGACACCGAACCTGAAGATTCAGCAAGGAGTTCAGATACTTGGAAGCTCAGATACACGGAAGGAAGTTATCAGCAGACTGCAGTGAAATTTGGAATATCTTGTCTGAAATGCAAAAAGGAATCCTGTATGGATAGTCAGTATCATTAGCATGCACTCCTTACAACAGTACGGATAATCATGTTTGCCTCAGTGTGCACTCTTCATGACAGAAATAATGAGATCAGCAAGAAGATAAGCTATGTGCAAGACCAACAGTGCAGTTCCAGTCAAATGTATGGTTCAGATACAAGGTTTGATTCTTCTTTGAGGATGATTGTCAAACATGATATGCCTGGAAGAAAGAAAGGATGTGCCATATACTCAGAAAGGAGGAGAGTCCAGCAAAACCTCGGTGCATATAAGAAATCAACAACAGAAATAATAAGATGGTATGAATAGGTGGTAATCGGTCCGCATATCACAATGAGAAGCTTCTGCAGCACGAAACCCAGTCTTCCTCAGCAAGATACTCTCGATGGTTTCCAGCATAAGCCATCCAATCGTCCTCAGTGCGGCACTGGTGCATGATAGTTCATTGTGAATTGACAGCACAAGGCAGAATCAGATCCGAGACATTTGGTCAGAAGCAAGAATTAGTCAGAACACAAGTCTGCCTCGGGAATCAGATTCTCAGATATATGTGAAGGAAGCCAGATATACACCTTAGTGTGACAAAGGACTATGAAGATTGACAACAATATTGAGCTCTGCACAAGTACCGGTGAACCTGGAATATGATCCTGATGAGCCCTTGTCTTCTTTTCTTCGGACATGAGGATAAAAGTACGCCTATCAGAATATTTCACACAAGGGAACCTATGGTCACACGAAGAAGCAATACGACCCCACTCTTGCAAACAAGCATCCAGATCAAGAAAAAAATAATGAAGGAGCAAGACTAGTTGTGCAGATATGAAAATGGTTGCAGGACTCACATGGTGCAGGGACCCCGGACTGTCTGAGTCAGGATCAACCGCCATGGATATTCACCTAAGGGGTCTACTCAATTTTGAACCACCTTCAATCAAGGATGATGATATATTATCAGATAAGGTCGCATCCCTTATGCTGGCCACGACAGGCGACAATCAAATATTTGGTACAGATCTGGTACTCAAGACAGTGGAGCCAGTCAACATGTTATCCTCAACTCACTGTTTGGAAACCGAGGGACTTGCATTTAGTGGAAAAACCGAATGCAATCAGTTAGAGCTTGGGTATTCATCAGGAAAAATCTGATCACCAATTCATGGACAGTTATCAGTTCAGACACATCAATCGGTAATCACTCTCGGATTTGTGAGACAGGCATATATTTCAGTCAGGATAACAAATCACACTCAGCTAAGTCAGCAGCTATGAAGAGAAATGGAGCCAGTATAAGCATGAACAGATGAAGTAAGATCTGCCAGGATATGGATATAGTGAAGCAAACCACCCCAGAACCAGTCAGATAAGTCAGATGAAGAATTTAATGGGAAGAATCAATAAAGAAAAAAGGATACCCGAGTTGGAAACGGTTTCCTTAAGGCAGTATATTCATACTTGTTCCTTGAGCAACCAAATCTCGAGGACGAGATTTCTTTAAGTGGGGAAGGTTTGTCACAGCCTGATTTTTGGCCCTTTCTGTTACTTTTGTTTTTCTGAGATTTTTGCTTGAGTTTTCTTTTTCCGTGGCTTTGTGGTCTGGAAACTGAAGAAGATGACCTCTTCTTTATTTACAGAGTGGCTTGTCATCCTCAGATCCTTCCCTAGACCTTGCCATTTTCATCCTAGACCAATCCCAATATCCTTTTTATTGGGAATATTCCTTTTTCTATTAAAGGAATAACCCTGTCTGCCCTAGGTTGTGAAGCAACCTATATTTCCATCACTCCTAAAATTCCCAAATAATTCTCATAAATTGTCTGGGTCATATATTCATCAAATATGCCAAAACATTTCCTTGCCATGTTCAAAAATAATCCTCCTATATTCATTTTCCTATTCTGCCCTAAATGGCACATTGTGAAGCAAGTGCTATTTATCTTTGCCCAATTGCCCTCAAACTTCTTGGACATGTTTTGCTGTCCATATCTGTGCCACATGCCAAAATTGAACCTCATTTGCCTAGTAGTTATTTAATTATGATTTTTCAATTTTTTTGCCCAGGAAGAAACTTTGTGAAGGAGGTACAAGCTAGGCATAGCCAAATGAGTTGCAATTCTGCATGGTCCTCAATATCATCATATCTTAGCCCTCCACCAAAGTTGAGCTCATGTAATGACTCCATGTGAGCTCATCTTCAACTTTTTGATTCTGTCCAAATTTTCAGTTTGTGAAGCAAGTATATTTTATCTTGCTCCATTAAGGCTGGAAATTTTCCTAGGCCTTCTCCTATCCATATAACCTAGCTCCATAAAATTTGGGCTCATTTCATCTAGCCATTTTCCCTCAGGAAATTTCTCAAGTTCCTGTTCAGAGAGGACCATTATGAAGGAAGTACCATTTTAGCTTGGCCAATTGGTATGAAACTTTTTGAGCATCTTCATATGGCCTAATACTCTTTATTGCCCAATTTGAGCTCAGGTTGACACAACATTTTAGTGCATCATCTTGATCTCTAATCTGGACCAATTTATGCATTAGCAAAGCAAGTGTATTAAATATTGGTCCATTTCCTTCCAAACTCGCCAGGATCGTAGTCCTCCATAGTTAACATTCCCAGACAACTCCATTTGACCCAATCAAGTTAATGTTGATCAGCAGTACTCAGCCAAGTTTGGTGCAGCAAACTTGCAGCGATGCCACACTCCTCTCTTTGGCTCCTCCTTTTGATCCATCAACTCCCACAGCCCCTCTGATCGAAGGACAAATCACTTGACAATGTTTCCCCGTCTCTTGCGTCCCCTCCTTGCCGGTCACAGTGGTGACCACCGCCTTGGCATGTCATCCGCATGCTCTAGTGCCTCTGTCCTCTTCTCCCTCTCTGTGTGCTGGTTCCCTCGGCGCCTAGCCGTGTCCAGTGACTTCCCCGAGCCATCGCCGTCCCTCTGGAGCCCTTGCCCCTCCTTCTGTTTCCACACCGACGCTCTCCGCCAAACGCCCACGGGAACACAGTGCGCCGACCATCGTCTTCCTCCTCTGCCCGCTTCCTCGCCGTGTTCCCTTGGCCTCCTCTGCTCTGTGAGCCCTGCCACTCGTTCGTTCCCTCTGTCGTCATGTTCCCGCGCTCTCCCATGCTCGCTGAGCCTCGTCAGAGCTTTGGCCGAGCTCGAACGGCGGCAACTGGCTTGGCCCCCACCTCCATTTTAGTTTGCCAGAGCTCTCCCAAACCCTCTCGACCTCGCCCGAGTCCTCCCGCTCTTCCGTGAACGCCCTGGACTCATCTCCCCTCTCTCCCCATGGCTATGCACACGCCAGCACAGTGGCACACGCATCACCGCGACCGCGCTCGAGCACTTCGCCCCGCGGCTATGAAAAGCCAGCCCCGTGGCTCCCGAGCACTCCATCGCCCTTACCACACTCCACTGCCTCTCCCTAGTTTCTTCCCCGAGCTCCAGGAGCTCCCCTCCTCTCCCACTGTCGCCATGGCCGCGCTTCGGCTCCGCCTAAATTGGCTCGATGCTGGCCGTCCCCTTCCCTTCTGACCTCACCTGGGTCTTCTACAAGCTCCAAGTGGTCCTACCCACCTCCTAGTTTCACAGCCGGAGCCCGTGTTGCCGCGACCCATGGATCGGCCGCACCGCCCGAACCCCTCTCCACTGCGATCTCCACTGCTCTCTCTCCAGCGCTCCTTGGCGACATAGACCACCCTCCCTAGATGCACCGTTTCCTCCTGAGAAGATCGGTGGGTCGCCTGTCGCGAACGGTGGCCGGACGCGCACGCAGTCGCGGTCGGGTGGCCGGCCTCGCCTCTGCTCCGTCCGGCACGGGAAGAGGAGGAAGAAGAACCTGCCAGCGGGCCCCCCCTCCATGCGGGCCTCATCCGTCAGCCGCACAGGGCACTGACCCGGTCGGCCGACGTGGATAAGTGATGGGCCCCACCCTCTGGGACCCGCACGTCAGCGACCTAGCGCCTGCCCCACGACTGTCCACATGGATAAGTGGAAGCATACTTCAGAAAGTACGTTTTCACGGGAAGTAAGCGTATTCCGTCTCTGCTTGATCCAAAAATGCGATATCTCCGTTCTGAAGACGTATTTTCCGAGAATACGTTTTCTGTTTTTAGCTCAGGGGCCTTGTTTTTAGAGTTATTTTTACAGAATGGTCCGTGGAACCAAAGCCCACATCTTCGTCTCGTCAAACCCGTTCTGTTCCCATCATTTTCACTATGGTTTGACATACTGTAAATGACCATTTTGCCCTTGCCCTAATCAGCCCCCTCCGCGAGAGTACCCTTTCCGGCGATCCTTTCCGCGATCCTTCCACCCTTCTTCCCGGAGCCTCCTTCATCCCCAAGCAAGCCACAAACACTATTTGCATGATAGCCATGCAGAAGTATTGATTTTCAACTTGAATCTTTAATAACTGTTTGTTTGCTTTACTGCTGCTGTCGTTATTTCGGTTGTGCTTATGGACCGGTGTTTACCGTCATGCTATATTTTTATGCACCTGGTTATTATGTTCTACTTGCTAGTATTACTTTCATATCACATGCTTGGCAGTAGTACATGTTGATGTAGTGATGGTCTTCGGTGCATGACTGTCGTCCGTTCCGAGTACCGTTGTTATGCCTGTTCCTTTGCATCTAGTTGGTTAATTGCTTGCATGGTAGTATTATTGATATGTTCTTGCATGCTATTTATTGTTGATGCTAGTGGTCATGTTATGCTATGAGTAGTGTTCTAGTTGTGATATTCAAGCTCGTCAGTATGCCATGCTCATCTGGATAAATAGTTAAATGTTGTTGTTATGCTCGTTGATTTTGATGCACCCCCATGCTTATGTTGATATCATGTTGATGCATTTGTAGTTGCATCGTGTTATTTTATTATGACTCGGCATTTTGCATTCAAGTTTAACCGGATAATAATAAACTTGAACTACTGTTGGCCGAGTCATGGTGCCACAAAATCGAGCTGTTTCCAGTGTAACCACGCTTACCTTGTGGGGATGTCTTAACTCGGTCCTTTGTTATGCCTCTCACCGGTGCCTCCCGTGATTATGGGCGCGCGCTACCCTGATCAGGTAGGCAAACATAACCTTGGGTGCTCGTTTTTGTTTTTATGGATCATTGTCCCTGTTTGGGACCGTTTTGCCATGACAGTGTCATTGGTGTCTTTGGTAGACACGGGGCCACCCAAGACCTAGCCCTGAGAGGGAGATGGTCGGAGTGGCCGGGGGAGTGCCATGACAAACGGAGGGTTTCGTCGGAACCTTTTGGTCCGCACGTATGGTAGTGCGAGGCAAGGGTTCTGTAGTGTGGGTAAAGTGTGCTACCTCTCCAGAGTGTCTGTGTTAAATCTATCGATAGCCACACCCGCGGATATGGGCCCAGTTCGTGTTGGTCACACTGTGGGTCAACATTAATAATAATAATAATAATAATGTGCTTAATAACAACCCTGGTTGAATGATGAAAGAAGTTGGTTGATATTTATGTGATCATGAGAGGATCACTATGGTATCGTGAGTACCAACTTGTTGGATATTCAGGATGTTATGCGAGAGTCAAGGGTAAAGGTCAAGCTCCTTGTGGTCATAAAGGATTACTACGGTATTGTTAATACAAAGCTTGATTGGATCCTGAGATGATTGTGTGATGTCCGTGATGGTAAGTGATGCATGTGATGGTTACTACGTAACCTGAGCAGAGTAAGTTGGTGCATGATAATTTCATCATGTTGCATGCTAGATTCATCATGTTCATATGTTCATGCCATGCTCTTATTGTTCTAGCTGTATCATGTTGTACATGCCATGTTGTTCTGATAGTATTGTGTTCATCATTGCTTGATAACCTGTAATTTCCATCCTATTGTTTGTCTTGATTGCTTTGGTTGCTGTGAGCTTGCAAGTACATTCAATGTACTGACCTGGCCTGTTATACCAGTTTGCAGGTCATGCCGGATAGGATTGCTTGTTTGTCATGGATTCCTTGTTTGCGAGCTAGGATAAGCGTTCCAGCCAGAGTCTCTGCAGAGTGGAGTTCACCACCATCGTCGTTGTTCCGCCACCAGTAGTCATTCCGCTGATTCGTGTTGTTCTGCTACTTGCATGGAGCAAACGTGGCACGCGTAGTTTCGCCGTGCCGATGTAACCCCTTGTACCCTCATAGATTGTAATAAAAGAGCTGATTTGTTCTATGCTAAGCAGTGTTGCATTCCAGAAGACTTCTCCTCGATCTATGGGCTGAAATACGGGGCGCTCCGATTTCTCTGAGCCGGGGTGTCACAGAAAAGAGACATTTGGTCCCGTTTGGTGGCACGAACCGGTACTACAGGGGGGCATTGGTACCGGTTCATGCCACCAACCGGGACCAATGCTCTGGGTATATAACCAACACTTCGCAGTTTCTCAAAAATTCATCGCTTTCTTCTCCGCCCGACCCCCCCTGCTCGTCGTCGCCGTCGCCGCCAAGCCAAGTCCCGATGTTGTCAGGCTGGTCCACCTCGTCGTCGCCACCGCCGCCGACGCAATCAGGCCGCTCAACGTCATCGCCTCCGATGCCCTCGACGTCATCTACCCTGACGCCGGCGCCGCTCCCCGCGCCGCTGCCCGCCCCGACGCCGCCCACCGTGCCCCGCCACCCCCTGTGAGCAATGGCACTGCTCCCGCACCGCTGCCCTGCCTCGCGCCCCTGCGCCCCTGCCCTGCCCCATCGGCGGCGACGCTGCCACTGCCGTGGACCTCTGCCCAGTTTCCTTATATATATATGCTATTTGTTTAGATGTTTTTACATGTTTCGCTAGTACGCGTCAGTGATATACAAATGGTTTTAAACACCTTTTTCGCGATGGCATTTGGAATCGTCGCCTAGTGAGTGACGGCGATAGAGGGGATCCTTCCCACACGACCCAGAAACCGTCGAGGATATGGCCTCCTGGCACACATGCTTGGCAAAATGAGGTCGTGTGCGACCGGCGAGCGCTCAAATACAGAAATAGGTACAATAGAGCTAAAAAAAGACAATTATACGAGCGGTATTGTTTCGGCTCACAAGTACATCCCACATAGTTAGTCCCCGCTAAAGGTTTCTGTTCGTATGTACATCCTACACAGTCGCTCCAAGGAAAACGTTTCCGTTCACAGGTACATCACACATAATTTTTCCCGTTAAATTGTTTGTGATAGCATTGCCTTTGCACACGATATTAACAATTTTATCGTTTGCATTATTGAATGCATCACACACGGTGCGTAGAAGAAACCGTGTGGCAAAGGCTGTCCATCACACATAGTTTTTATGTGGTAAACTTTTGCGCAAGGTGGCCTAATGCAAGATGTCATGTGTGTAGTGGAGATTTATTGCACACGTAGTGAATGCTAGAAATGTTTCTGGTCTCCACATCTATCGCAGACGTTTCGCTTTTGCAAACCATGTACAGTGTAATCCCTAATTTAAAAATCACATGTTCTGAATTTGAAAGTAGGCAATCACTTATTTCATATCCAACCATGTTTACTACATATATAGGTTCAACCACGAATGCATAATTCGATGCGCTGGTACATATACTGAAGAACTACAAAAGCACCAAGTAAAGAATGATGAACCACAGTTGTACTAAAGACTGTAAAGAGAGAGGCGAAAGACATTCTGGATGCTGGAGAAGGTGAAGCGCAATGCCCATATTGTGCCCTCCTCCATGCGTAAAGCGTGCACGACTCTAGGCCAAGCGCTTGTGATGGCTGTCCATCCATCCTTCACTGTCTTCATTACGACTTCTCGATGCTCATTGTAGTCAGGATGAAATACTTCAACCTTCATTGCGAGTCCACCAATCATGTACTTTGAGAGGTAATCTTGAGTGAACTACTTCGGTAACCACCAGGAACGAAAAATATTCAGACATTGTTGTCTAACAACTTATTATGGGCAGTAAAAAGAGAAGGCTCTAGAGTTTGTAGTTACCATCCTACAACTCACTTTTGTCTTGGATAGAGCATAAACAAATAATTTGCTTGCCACCATTCGTATATTTTTGCTAATAATCCTTATCAGTTTCCTCACTTGATGTGTGTTCATGAATATCTCATTGCCCCATACACAAAAGGGTCGATGTGTGGATCCTTGCCAAGGGCATATGTACCTACAATAAACAATTCATTATTAGAAGCTAACAAGTGTCTAGGCCTGGATCTATATGCACCACATTATGGAACGATGGGGGGAGTACAAACCATGGGATGAAGCTAACCTCGGCGGAAAATTGTGGCCCCTCCCGTTGTTGTCCTACATAAGTAGTGGAAAGGCATGATAAGTACAACAACCTTAACATCAAACAAATATAGCAAAGGTAAACAACATCATCTCCAAATGATAGCTTGAACATGTTGGTTTGAGCATGCTGTTAAAGTAGATATAAAATGGAAAGCAATGTTACCGACACCAGGCTTAACTGCCATTAAATATTGCAATTCAAACTAGAATTGCTGAAAATGAATAGAACATAGATAATGCTTAAACATCACACTGGATAAATGTGTAAAACTGAAATAATGGGCATGTGTTAACTACACTAGGAATAACTGGAACCAAATATAGCCGTTCAAACTGGTATTGATGTAGTCGAGCGGCACAATTCTGACTTGCATGTAATGAACAACACATTGTGAATGACTGAAATAAAAAAGGCATAAATGACCAATATAACAACCAATTATAGGCATAGAAAACTGGAAAGAGTCTCACTGGAACCAACCTAACAAGCAAATACAGATCAACAGGGCATATGCTTGAAAATTGGACAAATGCTCACTTCAACCAACCTAACAAGCAGATAAAGATAAACAAGGCATCTGCTTGATAACTGGATAAATGCTAAAAAAAGCAACCTAACAACCAAATACAGATAAACAAGGCATCTGCTTGATAACTGGACAAATGGTAAAAAAGAAGC
Organism: Secale cereale; assembly: GCA_902687465.1. NCBI lineage: Eukaryota > Viridiplantae > Streptophyta > Magnoliopsida > Poales > Poaceae > Secale > Secale cereale. The sequence goes on along the minus strand of LR738710.1, from coordinate 58,595,329 downwards.
AACCAAACAACCAAATACATATAAACAAGGCATCTGCTTGGTAACTGGACAAATGCTCACTACAACCAAACTAAGAACCAATTACATATAAGCAAGGCATCTGCTCGATAACTGGATAAATGCTTACTCGAACCAACCTAACAACCAAATACTGATAAACAAGGCATCTACTCACTATAAACAACCAAATATAGCCATTCGTGAAACTGAAGTTGACAATTCATACTTAAACATCACATAGCCCTATTGAATAATACATTTTTGCATAATTGAAATAATTAAACACGGCAAAGTTAAAGCACCGCACGACAAATGCTACTACAACAAAGGGTACGTGTTGGCAAGCTAGAAAAGTAAGATTTGCTGATAGAATGTTGCCTCACATTTCATGGACGGTGTCCTTCCAGTTGGAAGAGCACATACCCATTGTGCGCTCTCTGATGTCACAGATGGGTTGTTTTACCTTGGAAGAACCTTCGTGGGTGCCCTCCTCGTGGTCGTGGTCGATCAGATCTGAGATTGAAATTGAGGATCCCAAGCCGCCACTGTAGAACATGTCCTTCAGAAATGACAAAATGGGCTCGATGGCATATAAAGGTCACAAATCCTTGACCGCTTGGTGGAGGAGATCAGCGGCAGGGTCGTCGAAGAGATCGACAGTGGTTGAAACGGAGGGGTTGGGGATGGACCTCTTAACCTGTGACATGGCCCGCGTGAAGTCGTCGTTGTGGACGAGCTTTATGTCGTAGCCAGCCTTCCCAAGATATAGTAATACGCTAGCCTGATGACATAAAGCCTTCGGCATGGCAACATAGTCAACGTCTTCGCTGGCTTCCGCGGTGACGTGTTGCTCCGGGATCGATAGGTCGGGGCGAAATGTGGCCACCTCACCAACATTCGCCAGGGAGGCCATGATAAACATCTTCTTGGCCGAACGCTCGTTGGGCTTCCCAGGATACATGGTCGAGCTTAGGCTGCAACATTCTGGAGCAAGGTATGTGGATATGGCGGGGAGGGACACCGAAGGCCTCATCTAAAAACTCAGGGGAGTGGGGCGAAGGTATGTGAATTGCTGGGTATCCTGAACTTTATTATCTAAGCTAGGAAGAACGGGCAGACTGGCAGGGGTTGGCGGCGGCCGTGAGCTAGGTTTCG
>LR738710.1:58545300-58592316 GCA_902687465.1 Secale cereale | reverse complement strand
GGGGGGGGGGTCATTATCCCACGCATGCACTCAAACTTTATTTGGTCTAGCATGGGACACATCTATATATATATATCTAATACATCTATACACCTATATAGGGTGTGAATACTTTGAAAATTGGTTGTTGGATGAAGCCAATCGGACGGTATAGAGATGGAAAATCCGAGCACTACTGACCGTTGCATATCATCCACATTCCACTAGATCCTGACACGTGTACAATCTAGAAGACTCCATGGTTGATGAGGGAGTCCTGGGTTCAGTGGTCCTCAGGCGTCCGGGTCGATGAAGCTGGTCCGTATTGATGGGCCCCGAAGATAGAGGCAGAAGACTCTCCCTCGTATTAGGTTAGGACTCCTATGTGCGTAGAAAGGCAGGCATGATGTCCGGATGTAGCTATTACTTCCTCCCAAGTCACCTTTGTAACCCTAGGCCCCCTCCGACGTGTATATAAGCTGGAGGGTTTAGTCTGTAGAAGCTAACGACAGAATCATTACATCCACGTAGGCTAGGCTCTAGGGTTTAGCCATTACGATCTCGAGGTAGATCAACTCTTGTAACACATATTCATCAATATCAATCGAGCAGGAGTAGGGTTTTACCTCGATCGAGAGGGCCCGAACTTGGGTAAACATTGTGTCCCCTGTCTCCTATTACCATCATTCCTTAGATGCATAGCTTGGGCCCCTCTACCCGAGATTTGTCGGTTTTGACACCGACAATGGTGCTTTCATTGAGAGCTCCACTATGCGCTCGCAATAAGCGATTGATGGCTCATCTCATCATCAACGATGAGATCACCCTCAGAAACAACTTGGCATTGGCCAGGTACTCCAGCTCGGCGGGTTCGCTGTATACGCCCGCGTAGCCTCCGGGCCGGCCGCACTTCCTGCGGTCATCGAGCATCACCCTTATGTTGACTCCGGCCACTCCAATGATGCGACCTCGGTAGATCTCTCGCCCTTAGACGAGTTGCTGGATTGCATCGCCGCCCTGGGTCATTCATCGCCAGGAGATCAGATCGGACCTAAATCCGGTCAGGATGAGATTGATCCCATCCCGACCACTCATCTAGTGGCGGCAGTCGAGGACGGAGCCAAAGATACTCCCCCTCTTGAGACGAAGACCATCACAGTTTGGATCATCGAAACCATAGAGCCTAACACGCCCTTGTCGGGTGGCACTTTGTGTTTTTCCAGCTCTCGGATTGACGTCAGGCCCATGGAACGTTCAGTTCCTGCTAAGCCCAGATCATCCACACCAGAGGTTGTCAAAACCCCGAATACCACGTTGGGTCGGGACTTAAAATTACCAACACCCACCCACACTGGGAAAAACTCTCCAAGTAAATCCGGATTCCCGGACATAAACGATCTCGCGAACATACATCAGCAGCCCAAGGAGACGGCCAACCAGTTTTGGGCCAAATTCCTGCTTTGCAAGAACAAGATTAAGGACTGATGCGATGACGATGTGGTCCCCTTTTTTCACCGCAACTGTACGGATGAGGGAATTTTGAACGCCCTCAACCGATGTCGTGTTCTGAGTTTGACAGACCTGTCGCACTTAGTACGAAAGTACTGCGCAATGGAAAACACTTGGAAAGCCCAGAGTACACCTCTAGAACAGTCCATATTCGGACAAGACACTGTTAAGGCTAAACGGACATACCCCAGCAGGTCATCCGGTAATATGCCTATCGGCAAGAAGAACAAACCTTCTACAGGACGCAGGTCCGTACTGGACGAACTGCTCGATAAACCTTGCCAAATACATGCAGCCCGAGACAATATCCCAAACCACTGCCTTAGGGCATGTTAGGTACTCCGACGGGTAGCAAATAATGGTGCAACAATCCTTGCCACCGCAGTATCAGGGGAGAAAGACGTCGGTATCTTCACTGTCTTCGAGACGTTCTCCTCAAACAAACGCCGCAAGAGAGCAAATCGAGAACTTACCGAGGTCTATCAAATTAGCTCTGCAAGCCCATGGAGCGACACGGCAATAAATTTTTCTGCCGAAGACACACCCCGAGTCCAGCTAGTCCAAGCAACGGCAGCTCTTGTTCTAGATCCAATAGTAGACGGCTTTCACCTCACTAAAGTACTCATGGACGGAGGAAGCGGAGTCAACCTCATATATGAGGAAACGCTTGCAAAAATGAAGATTGACAAATCCCGCATTGAGCACACTAACACAACCTTCAGAGGAATTATTCCCAGCCGGGAAGCCCAGTGTTCGGGAAGCATTAAGTTTGACATAGTATTAGGCACATCCGAGAACTACTGGTCGGAGGAACTACTCTTCCACATTGTTCCCTTCAATAGCGGATACCACGCCCTTTTAGGATGGGACGTTTTTTCACGCTTTCAGGCCATACCCCATTATGGGTACGTGAAGCTTAAAATGCCAGGGCCCAATGGAGTAATCACACTAACAAGTGATGTGGACAGAGCACTCCGCACCGAGAACAAAATGGCATCTTTAGCCCTAGAGGCATTATCCGAAGCCCTCGCGGCCGAGGAATTAACCACCTTATGATCCACGATGGACAAGAACGATGTAATCCTTGCCAAAAGATCGAACTCCACCCCTCAAGCCAGCAGATGAAATTATAAAATTCCAAGTGCACCCAACGGACCCTAATAAGACAACGTCTATCAGGGCACAGCCGGATCCGGCGGTAGATAGTGCGTTATGCGCCTTTCCTTGTGAAAATTGGGATATATTCGCCCTTTAGATATGCCAGGAATCCCACACAGGTTGGCCGAGCACAGCCTCAAGATTATCTAAGGGTTCAAACTAGTCAAGCAGTCACTGCAACGATTTTCCGAACCCAAAAAACAAGCAATGGGAGAAGAGCTAGCCAAGCTATTGGAGGCCGGATTCATCAAAGAAATGAAACATCTGGATTGGGTAGCCAACTTAGCCATGGTACCAAAGAAGGATAAATCCTGGCGCCTCTGTGTTTCCTTGATACAGACCTAAACAAGGCTTTCCCTAAGGATCCCTTTCCTCTGCCCCGCATTGATCAGATTATTGATGCAACGACCGGACACGACTCGTTGTGTTTCCTTGATGCTTACTCCAGATACCATCAGATAAAGATGAAGGAATCCGATCAGGCCGCAACGGAATTTATCACCCCGTACGACACCTTCTGTTTCAACACTATGCCTTTTGGACTTAAAACATTGGTGCCACGTATCAACACATGATTCAAACATTCTTAGAAAAACAAATTGGCAAGACAGTGGATACATATGTTGACGACGTAGTCATTAAGACCAAACACGTCGAGACATTGGCAGATGATCTCCGCCTTACGTTTGACAACCTTTGAGCATATGACATAAGGCTCAATCCGGAAAAATGCATTTTCAGCGTTCCGACCGGAAAGCTATTAGGGTTCATTGTATCCCATAGAGGAATCGAAGCTAACCCAGCTAAAATCCGGGCCTTGTCACAGCTCAAAACGCCAACCGATCTCAAACAAGTGCAAAAACTAGCAGGCTGCGTAGCGTCCTTGAGCCGTTTCATCTCCAGGTTAGGAGAGAAAGCATTGCCACTTTATAGATTGCTACGACGCACTAACAACTTCGAATGGATGGAGGCGGCCACAGCTGGATTGGAAATAAAAACTCTACTAGTGAGCAAAACAATCCTAGCCGCCCCAGGTGTTGGCGAACCAATGCTGCTGTATATACCAGCCACTCACTAAGTAGTGAGTGTCGTGATTTTCGTCGAACAAGCCAAAAAGGGACTTAAGTTCCCCTTTCAAAACCGGTATAGTACGTATCCGAGGTTCTCACACCGTGTAAATCACGGTATCCCACTATCAGAAAATTGCCAATTCGGTCTTCATGTCTTCTCGAAAACTCCGACACTACTTTAAAGAGTGTTTGATCACAGTGGCATCCGAAGTACCACTTAACGATATCATCAACAACAAATACGCCATTGGACGCATAGCCAAATGGGCCATCAAGCTCTTACCATTTGAAATATCATATAAGTCGCACCGGACTATTAAATCCCAAGTGTTGGCTGACTTCGTCGTAGAATGGACTGAAGCCGAACTCCCTAAAGAGTACGGCTCATATTCCCACTGGACAATGAAATTCGACGGTTCCAAAATGCTAGCCGGATTGGGGGCCGGCATCATCCTGATATCTCCAACAGGGGATACAATCCGGTATGTATTACGAATCATGTACATGGACTCAAACAATGTAGCCGAATATGAGGCACTATTGCATGGTCTCCGCCTAGCTGTATCCATGGGCATACGACGCCTCGTGGTATGCAGAGACTCAAACCTCGCTATCTCTCAAATAAAACGAAGAATTTGACACGAAGGATTCAAAGATGGTAGCTTATCGCAATGCCATATTGAAAATATCGGCTCGATTTGAGGGGTTGGAATTCCAGCATGTAGCCCGGGATAATAACCAGACGACGGATATGCTCGCTCGTATGGGCGCTAAACGCGACCCAGTCCCACCTAACACCTTTGTGGAAAGGCTGTTTAAGCCATCAATGACATGGCAGGACGAGAGCGGCGATACTAATTCGGATCCGAACACACCCCCAGCCGAACTTAACCTAGACGTCATAAGGGACTCAGACATGGAGATAACATCTTCGGCTCACGAGATCATGGCTGTGATAGCCCCCCTGGACAGAGCCCTTCTTAGCTTACCTTAATAGGCAAGAGCTCCCCGATGACCAAAATGAGGCCCGCCTCATAATTCGGCGTTCTAAAGCCTATAAAGTTCACGAAGGTGAACTATATAAGAAAAGCACTACTGGTGTTCTCCAAAGGTGCATCTCTGAAGAGGAGGGACGTCAACTTCTAACTTAAAAACACGCTGGAATGGGCGGCCATTACGCCGCAGCTCGGGCGTTCGTGAGCAAAGCTTTTTGAGCTGGCTTTTTCTAGCTCACTGTCCGAGCAGATGCCCAGACCTTAGTCCAACATTGCATTGGCTACCAGCTCTTTGCAAATCAAAGTCACATGCCTCCCACCGCTTTGAGAACCATCCCCATTACTTGGCCGTTTGCGGTCTGGGGGTTTGATATGGTTGGACCTCTTAAAGGGGGAAGCCATAAAAAGGAATACTTGCTGGTGATGGTGGATAAATTCACTAAATGGATAGAAGCCAAGCCAGTAAAAACAGCTGAGGCAGGGCCGGTGATAGATTTTATATCCGGCGTAGTACACCGTTATGGTGTCCCGCACAGTATTATCACAGATAATGGCACCAACTTTATAGTTGATGAGGTAAACTTGATTATGCTTCCGTGTACCATCCTCAAAAAATGGTCAAGTCGAAAGAGACAATGGTCTGATAATGGGCAGCATTAAACCCCGACTAGTGCGCTCCCTACGGTAGTCTGATAAACACTGGGTTGAGGAGCTTGACTCCGTATTCTGGGGGCTACAGATCACACCTAATCGGACGACTGGATACACAACTTTTTTCATGGTGTACGGCGCAGAGGCTGTTCTGCCCTGCGACATTACTCATGACTCACCTCGAGTGCGCATGTACGAAGAGCGAGAAGTCGAGGTAGATCGACAGGACGACCTAGATGGTCTTGAAGAGGAGCGCGATATAGCGCAGGCCCATTCCGCATTTTATCAACAATAGGCCAGGCAGTACCAGAGCAGAGAAGTGCGGGCTAAGACATACAATGTCGGCGAACTTGTTTCACGCCTCCTGGAGAAGAAAAAGGACAAGATAAAACCAAAATGGGACGGCCCCTTCATTATCGATGAAGTACTCACCGGTGGAGCCTATCGCCTTCGGAATGCGCAAGACAACCGCCTTGAGCCGAACCCGTGGAACATTGCCAGGCTCCGAAGATTCTATGGATAGTTCGCTAGAGTTTTGTCCTCCTTTTAAGTTAAGTTTTGTCTTTTATTTTTATTTTTCTCCTCTTCTTTTTTCTTACTTTTCCTTTCATTGGCAAGTATTCGGCTCAGCCCAAATATCACAGGATAGAACATCTTTGAAAGTATCTACCTCGAATATACTTGGGGGCTTCTTTAACAAAGCCCATTATCAAAAAGCTTATTGCTGACAATGTCGTCTGTTTTTTACAGTCTTTCCTTGCCATTATATGAATCAATATGACTTATGTTTTGGCCAAGCTGGGTTGCCTGGTGTCGTTGCCAAAACCGGCGGATCTCGGGCAGGGGGTCCCGAACTATGTGCCTGAGGATCGATGGAAACAAGAGGCCGGGGACACGATGTTTACCCAGGTTTAGGCCCTCTCGATCGAGGTAAAACCTTACTTCCTGCTATATTAATATGGATGAATATGGATACAAGAGTTGATCTACCTCGAGATCGTAATGGCTAAACCCTAAAGTCTAGCCTATGAGGATTTGAGATTCTCCATTAGCCTCTACGGACTAAACCCTCCGGTTTATATACACACCGGAGGGGCCTAGGGTTTGTACATAACACCTTGCAGAGGAAGGAAAGATTACACCCGAACCTAAAACTTGCCATTACATGACTACAGGAGTCCTATCCGGATACGAGAGATGATCTTTGACCATGATCTTCACGGCCCACTAGTCCGGGCCACCAAGAGTTATATGGCCTCCCAAAGACCCCTCTATCCAGGACTCCCTCAGTAGCCCCTGAACCTAACTTCGATGACAATGAGTTCGGCTTCCGTATTGTCTTCGGCATTGCTAGGCGGGTCTTCTTCCGAATATATCTTCCGCAAAAAGTGCATTGTGTTCGGCTCTGCAAGGTTAGTACAACCCTTAGCCTCGAAGGCAAGGCTTTTAAAGGAAAATAAATAGTATGTCCCTACTGAAAACTTTTGTGTGAAGCGTCGCGTCCAACCCACTAACATATCGAACCGTTTTATTTGGTCCTAGCTTCACGCTTCGAGGTATATCCTCATTGACACATCCCATCAGAATAGAGATCGTGCCTGCTTATTGCGGGATCCTTATCAATATGATGCGAGCACCCACGCCGCACATTACGCACGACCGCTTTGGGAACCGGCGAGGTTTATGGCTAAAGTAGGGGGAAGCTCTATATTCATAGCGTTATAATAGGATATCCATCCCTTTCATCAGCCCCACGCCTTCCTCAAGCTCGAGCTCTCCAATCTCCCTAGCCCTACTATTCTCATCTCCTGTGCCCACCGCTCCTCGTTCCTCAACCACTACTCCCCTTCCCTGCAATGGCTAGATCCGGTGCTAGGGGCAAGTGGGAAGCTTCCACGGTCACTGAAAAGACTGTGGAGGATCTACGGAGCACGGGCTATCTCGCTGCTAACATCACACACCGATTCCCTGCCAAGGGTCAGGTGATTCCCGTCCCTGAGGCGGGTGAGTGGGTAGTATTCACTTCACATTTTGTTAGGGGGCTAGGGTTTCCACTCCACCCCTTTGTTCGGGTTCTTTTCGTCTTCTATGGACTAGATTTCCATGATCTAGCCCCGAACTCAATCCTTCACATATCCTCTTTCATTGTGGTACGTATGTGAACCTTTCCTCTGCATCCCTCCTCACTTCGGCCTATGGCTCAAAACCTGCAACGTGAAGCCGAAGGTGGTGGATGGACAGCACACGGAGTGCAGGGGTGCCATGATTAGCAAGCTCCCAAACACAACTTCGCCCAAGGGATCATTCGTGGAGACGAATAAGGTCTGGCAGCAAGAGTGCTTCTACATCACCGAACCCCGCGACGCCAAATGGGCAGCGGAGCCTACTTTCAGATCTGGAGCCCTAGAGAGGTTAACCTCCTGGACCAAAAAGGGTCGGGACTGGGGGTCAAAAACTGAGGTGACGTCTCTCGTGAGCCATGTGTCCGGCGTGATATCCAAGGGGCACCAGCTCTCCTCCGTGGTCCAGGTAATTCTGACCCGGCTCGTTCTCCCTTGAAAAGTCGGGGCTCCTCTCTATGGGAGTTCGTTCCGGCAGGAGACAAGCCGCTGAAGCATCTCTTCGGCTTTACGCACAAAGAAATCTTGAAGCATCTCCTTAAAATCTAGAAGGAGTGGCCGGCAGAAACCGAAGACGCGGGTTTAGCACCACGCTCTCCGCCCCAGAGGTAATAGAAATCTTCACCGAACATACATTTCTTCCCCTATTTAATGATAACAGGAATTGGAATTATTACGTGATATATAGGGCTGGACGTAGAAGGCGACCCAGATTAAGAGTCCGACGCCTCTGCACGAAGACCCAGTATTGCCTCTACTGACGGCAATGTTGGTCCCTGCGCCGTACAAGACGCCGGTAAAGAAGCCCAATAAGAAGAAGGGCAAGGGGGCCGGAGATAGCCCCCGTCCCATGGACAAGAAGTCCGAGGAAATGAACATCCTCTACTCTGATGAGGTGGAGGAAGATGAGGAGGAGGAAGAAGAAGAAGAAGAGCCCCCTGCGCAAGGCAGGGGTAAGAAGAGGGCAGCCTCTGCCGAAGAAGGCACAGCCGCATTCAAGAGGAAGATGACCTCGCTACTAGTTCGGATTCGTCCGAACATAGCTTCGTGGTGAAGCCGAGGGTGAAACCCCTGCCCGAATCGTAAGTTAATCTGGATTTAAATGTTGCACCTTTGTTTGTTTAGTATTTTTTGATTTTACTTAGCATTTTACTCGTGCTGACCTACAACCCTCTCGGAGGACACCCGGACGCCTCCTTATCGGAGGGGAACTCTCTAGTGTCTGGAGAGACGGAGACTGACCCATCGGTCCGGGCATCATCGCCCGTGATCGGCTGGGACACCAAAGTGTCTTCCCAGCGGGTGTCCTCCGCCCTAGGAAATGAGGGCGGGGCAGGCGACAAGGCGGCCGGGGATAATACCTCGGCGGCCGCCGACCATGGGGAGACCGTCCCCATGGAGACCGAAGACGTGGGGCCCAAACAATCCGGGGGCCCACCGAATACTATCCCGGAACCTAGTGCGGCTCCGGAGTCCGAAGACCCGACTCCCCAAGTAGAGGAGGATACGGCGGCGCCCGGAGTTACCGGAGGCGCCGGACTCTATGGACGGGGCACTGCAAAGTGCTTCCATCGTGGAAGAACACCGCACCGTGATGGGTGCAGTGATGAAGAAAATTCAGTCCATCGAGGGCGGACTGAATAAAGCCTTCAACAGCCTGTGAACAGGTTTTGAGGTAAGCAATGTAATGTTCTTTATAGAACTTTATTATTTTTAATGCACATACATGACCAGTAGCAACTGATGCTTTGTGTGATTCTGAAAAGAATCGGACGAAGTATCCCGAATATAGCATACTTACAGAGCTAAACTGTTGTGCGGGCTTCACTAGTTACGGCAACTGCGCAGGATGCAGAAGTTGCCGAACTAAACTGGAAGCTCTTGTTGGCCAACGCGGACCTCAACCGCGTCAATCAGCATTTAGATGAAACGCAAGGTATGCAGATTTTAATATGTCAATAAGGTAACTAATTTGAGTATGTTTTATAAACTCTGACATGGTATTCCGTATTACACAGTTGGCGCCGCCGAGCTCAAGGCCCTCAAGGGCGAGGTCGCCAAGGACAAGAAGGAGACCGAGACGAACAAGGTAGCCGCCGACAAAGGGGCTGCCAATTTGGAGGCTGAAAAGGCTGAGTGCAAGAAGCACCAGTCTCGGGTGTCCGAAGTCGAGGTCGATCTCAACGATGCCATTCGCAAATGTGAGGCATTTGAGAAGAAGGCTTCGGAACAGGCATTCGAGCTTGCTGCGGCAGTAAAGACTGCCCAGGATGCGTGAGGCGAGTCACGCAGCGCCCGTCAAGAAATCGAGCAGGCACGAGATATAGCATCTGGTAAGACATTTTTCTTACAAAGCATCTTCAGAGGTTAGAAGTACATTGGGCTGACACGGTTATGGAGTTCTCCAGGCGTGTTTGCTGATCTTCTGAGGAGTAGTGCCGACACCGCCCTGTACTTCCGAGCCTTGGAGGGGAACAACACGGAGAAGCTGTTTTGGTCGCAGTTCCATGCGCCAAAACATCTGGTGCCCCTCAGCGACCAGATGAACCAGCTGGTCGAGCTGCACAACATGGTGGGTTCGGCCATGAAGGACTTAATAGTCTGTCTACGGCCCGCTGACCCAATCCCAAGTAGCTACTTCAGAATGGTGAAGCAGTTCATCGAGGCGAGTCTGCGGGTCGACGCATTGACGCGGTCGTACATCATAGAAGGTGCTCGGATGGCCTTCGCTTGTGTCAAAGTGCACTGGGCGAAGATGAATGCGGGGCATATTGCCGCTGCTGGTCCACCCGCCGGCAAGGAGCACCGCAAGCCAGAGAAATACTTCGAGGACGTCATCGACGGCGCCCTCCTTATAGAAGGCCAATGTTTGAAGGATGTTATCTTCCAGTGATTGTATCCGGATGTGAAGACTATGCTTATGAATCCGATATATATAACTTTTGCGCTATTTATAATATCAGCGTCTTTTACCTCCTGTGTGACTGTTTATCTAAATTTGAAAGTTTCCAGTCGTCGGCTTCAGCCCCCATGTACATAATACTGGGGTGTTCGGTCATATGCATATACACTCTTTATCCAATGTATTGGTCCGTTTAGGAGGTGTATCCGGAGCGAACCAGGCAATGAGACTATGCGGCGTTATTGCTTTCACTTAGTCGTAGGAGGTTGACATGTGGGGCTAGGTACTAGCCCCTGGTGCGGATAGGATATTCCTTTACTTAAGTCATCCAATTGCACCTGGCTGGGCAAAAAACCAACCCTTCGTATAACACGGGGTAGATCTCTATCGATCGTAGTATAACACTAAGTCACCGGATTGTGGACCAGGTTCTCGCCTATCATGACGGTCAATTTTCAGCTTTCTCTACTGAGGTACTTGACCGGACGAGCCAGAAGTACAATCGCAGTAGTTCTCCCTTTACACCCTAGCCGAACAATCAGGAACGTAGGGGTAAGCACAGGAGCCAGGCAACCCAACTAATGACCTAATACATGTTTCGGAACTGATGCATATAAGGCAAACATCCAGGACGCCGAATACTGCCTATAGGTGTTTGGTCTTTTCAACATATACGGGGCTGAATGCAGCCCATGGTAATAGACCCTTATTGATAAGGCACATATGGCAATCTGATGTGGGAAGAGAGCATTTATGATGAGTGAATAAAACTCCAAACATAATGCGAATCAAGCTGCTCTATTAATATCCCTTTATGGTACGGCGAGCCGCAAACTTACAAACAATGCCGAAAACCTTTTTGAACATTATACACGCCAAAAAGGTATATAACAAGAAAGAGAAAAAATGTTTACACAGGGTCTTAATCTAAAAAAGAAACCTTAGTGCGGGTCCCTGCTGCACGTCTATGCCGTTTACTCCTCTGTAATGTGTCTTTGAAGGGGTGGAAGTATGATGGCCATCTGTAAAAAGAAAGAAAATAAACTTGGAAAAGAAAAAATAATCCAGTGTGGCCATGACAAGTCTGGTTTGTTTAATAAACCTAAAAATATAAGTTTAGAGTCCGAATAGGGTCTAGCCGAACTATGGACTATATGCAGGCGCCCCCGGTCGTCGCACAAGGAATTTTTAAGGCATAATTATGTACTCGAGGCACATATGCTATCACCTTATGGGGCAGTCGACGGGGGCGTAACTATCAATATTGCTCAGGTTGATCTGAGCTGCCGCACTGAGGCATGTGTCGGACAGGTTTAGTTGTATCCGCTATTGATAAATTATCCGGCTCGAATAGGCCGTTTTGGACTTCGGCTGCTAAGGCCACAGTGTCCTCCTCCGTACAGAGAGAGCGCTCCATATTTCCATTGACCGTGATGACACCACGTGGTCCACGCATTTTAAGCTTTAAATAGGCATAATGCGGGACTGCATTAAAGTGGGCGAAGGCCGTTCTTCCGAGTAGTGCATGATAGCCACTTCGGAATGGAGCTATGTCGAAGATCAACTCTTCGCTTCGAAAGTTATTAGGAGAGCCGAATACGACCTCCAATGTCAAAGAGCACATGCAACGGGATTCTACACCCGGTATCACTCCTTCAAAGGTCGTGCTGCTTGGATTGATTCTTGGCGGGTCTATCCCCATCTTGCGGACAATGTACTGATATATCAGATTAAGACTGCCGCCGTCGTCCATGAGGACTCGGGTGAGGTGGTAGCCATAGATTATTGGGTCGAACACTAGGTCAGCCGAACCCCCATGACGAATACTAGTCGGATGATCCCTGCGATTGGAAGTGATCGGGTAGGCCGACCATGGGTTGAATTTGGGGGCGACAAGCTCAACAGCGTAGATATCTAGGAGTGCGCACTTGCGCTCCCTCTTTGGGATATGAGTGGAATATATCTTGTTCACTGTTTTGACCTCTGGTGGAAATTTCTTCTGTCCCCCCATATTCGGCTGGCGAGGTTCGTCCTCATCTTCGTTCTGAGGCTCCTTCCCCTTGTGTTCGGCATTGAGCTTGCCGGCCTGCTTGAAGACCCAACAATTACGGTTGGTGTGGTTGGCAGGTTTTTATGGGGTGCCATGGATTTGGCAGGGCCTATCTAATATTTTGTCTAGGATGGATGGACCATCTCTGTTGCCTTTAAATGGCTTCCTTCATTGACCGGGTCTGGAAGCACTGAATCCGGCGTTTACCACTTTATCATCTGGGCTTCCAGAATTGTTTCGACATTTATTTTTGTTATGTCGTGGCTTTCCATTGCCGTCCCTGACTTCAGATGTTCCAGGGTCGCTGGTACTGCTATGAGCTAACCAGCTATCCTCAATCGTGCAAAAGGGAGTCATGAGTGTAGTAAGGGCCGCCATTGTCCTCGGCTTTTCTTGTGTGAGGTGTTTGACTAGCCATTCATCCCGGACAATGTGCTTGAATGCCGCTAAGGCTTCAGCGTCCGAACAGTCGACGATTTGGTTCTTGTTAGTGAGAAACCGATTCCAAAGCTTGCTGGCTGACTCCCCGGGTTGTTGGATGACGTGACTTAGATCGTCAGCATCCGGGGGCAGGACATAGGTCCCTTGAAAAATGGCCTGAAAAGCATCCTCAAGTTCTTCCCAACGCCCAATGGAGTTCTCTAGAAGACTGTTTAGCTAGTCCCGAGCTGGTCCTTTCAGCTTGAGGGGTAAATATTTAATGGCGTGGAGATCATCTCCTCGAGCCATGTGGATGTGAAGAATAAAGTCTTCTATCCAGACGGTTGGATCTGTCGTTCCATCGTACGCTTCGATGTTCACGGATTTAAACCCTTCTGGAAAATCATCATCCAAAACTTCATCGGTGAAGCACAGAGGGTGTGCAGCTCCTCTGTATTTTGCTATATCGTGGCGTATGTCCGATGGTTGTGATGTTCGGTAGTGACCTCGAACTAGTATGTTACCGGCGCGATTGGCTTGATAGCCGCCATCCCGTGCGGGAGCCCGGTCCCTAGGTCCGTAGATAGACCTGATCTTGCTACCTTTTTTGTTCATGTACTCACCAGATCGTGTTTTCGGACTTGAGCCACATCCCCCTTTCCTTTACGAGGTGGTGGTGCGAGCTTGTGTATGCCATTGCTACGAGGTGGTCGGTCCGGCTTATCGAATGTGTTATTCTTCGGCGTTATGGGCGCAGCGGTCTTGTCGTCGAATTCTGGCAGCAGTTTACGCTTAGGATAGCCTTTGGTTTGGCCATTGTAGCCATGTTTTTGTTCAGCGTCGATCACTTCATTCCATCTATCATTAAGCGTGTCTTGTGCGGCTCGCAGCCGTCTCTGCTGCTTTTTCAGGCTCCTTGCGGTGGCAATAAGTCGCTGATGGAAGCTCTTTTGTTCAGAGGGTTCTTCTGGGATGATATATTCGTCGTCATCCAGGTTAACCTCTTCTTCAGAGACAGGTTCGTAGTTACTATCTTCAGCATCGCTGTCGTCGAACAGCGGCTTCGGACTCTATTCCCCGTCCTCTCGCTCTTCCTGCTCCATCGCTGGGTATGTAGGGTCTTCGGCTTGTTCCGGAGTGTCACTGTCGTTAGTGACAATGTTGCTATTTCTTCCTTTATGGGATTTAGTTCGGCGCTTTGGACGCCGATCTTTTGGAGGTTCTTCGACGGGCTTATCCTCCAAGGGATTGTTTTCGCCGTCGCCCTCTGCCTCCTTAGGTGTATCCACCATGTATACGTCATATGAAGATGTAGCTGTCCACCGCCCGATTACGGGCCGGTTTTGATCTGGATCCGCTTCAACACTCAGGTCCATCCCTTCGAAGTCTTCGGAAGCATAGTCAAGTAGATCGGTTAGATCTTCAACCGTGGCTACCAAGTGGGTGGTGGGAGGGGAGCAAACTTCTCCATCAGCCTCCAGTTTGAACCGGATACAATGCGGCTGTGTGTCCCCATCTAGGGAGAGGGATCTTAATGACCTTAGCATGTCACCAAAGTGTGAGTGCTGGAAGATGTCCGCAGCATAGAATTCGGTGATAGACGCCCGATCTAGCTTGAAGGGCGCATATGCGTGTGATTCGGAATCCGAGGCCAGAGTTAGGTCCGGTGTTCCGATGACACAAACCTCGTCTGGAGTTGGGCCTGTGTGCGGCTCCAACACCGTGGAGTCCGCGACTTATGTGACGGGGTTGAGCTTCCCGTCCTCGGGCGGCGCGGTATGTTCCAGATCTAGGGCCAGAACTGTTGCAGGTGCTATTTCCTGATCCAATGACAGAGCTAGGTCATGTTCATCGTGAAGACAGAGAGAGGTTGCCGCTGGCTCAAATCCGGGGAAGATCAAGTCTCCGTGGATATCAGCAACGTAGTTTAAGCTTCCGAATTTGACTTGATGGCCAGGGGCGTAGCTCTCAATCTGCTCAAGATGGCCTTCAGTGTTGGCGCGTAGTGCGAAACCGCCGAACACGAAGATTTGTCCAGGAGGGAAGATTCCCTCGGTGTTGCCATCGTTTTTTATGATGCGATCCATCAGTCCTTCAGTAGACGACATAGTGGAACTCTCAATGAAAGCACCACTGTCGGTGTCAAAACCGGCGGATCTCGGGTAGGGGGTCCCAAACTATGCGCCTAAGGATCGATGGTAACATGAGGCTGGGGACACGATGTTTACCCAGGTTCAGGCCATCTCGATCGAGGTAAAACCCTACTTCCTACTATATTGATATAAATGAATATGGATACAAGAGTTGATCTACCTCGAGATCATAATGGCTAAACCCTAAAGTCTAGCCTATGAGGATTTGAGATTTTCCGTTAGCCTCTACGGACTAAACCCTCCGGTTTATATACACACCGGAGGGGCCTAGGGTTTGTACATACCACCTTGCAGAGGAAGGAAAGATTACACCCGAACCTAAAACTTGCCATTACATGAATACATGAGTCCTATCTGGATACGAGAGTTGATCTTTGACTACGATCTTCACGGCCCACCAGTCCGGCTCACCAAGAGTTATATGGTCTCCCGAGGACCCCTCTATCCAGGACTCCCTCACCTGGCTCCTGTGTTTACCCCTACGTTCCCGATTGTTCGGCTAGGGTGTAAAGGGAGCACCTCTGCGATTGTTACAACCGGGTAATCCGGACTTGTACCTCAGACTAGGCGAAGCCGAAAGCTATCGTTCTTAAGGGAATAATTGGTCGGCGGATACATGACATATTGCTTTTAATGCATACATTTTAAACTATCGTAGGATATGGCATCCTACAATCCTTTTATAGGATCAACAGCCTAGGCATGCATATATACGCATGCCGACCTAGGGAAAGGAACCCTTAGCGGAACTATTCTCTCTAGAAGATGTTTCTTATGTTAAATAGTAATATAACATAACTCCCCGAACACAGTTTGTCTGTTCAAGCAATTATGACCGGATTACCTGGTTTCCGAACATACCACGTGTTTACCACAGGTATAGTATTCGGAAACACTCCAGCCTTTGGGTTTATGGATGTTAAAGCGGAAGTCGGCCATGACAATCTTTTTATAATTTTGGCCAGAGATAAGTTTGATGTTAAAGTACATTGATACATAGAATCAAACGACTACTCTTCTTCTATTCCCTCTATAATGTTGTGTAGTTTATGGCCCTGTTGGGAAAACTTGGCAGTTATCTTCACTTGGTCATATACAAAGCTCATGGGAATTTCTTGTCCATCCGATCATCGAGGTCCCACACGGGCCATATGATTCGGTTCAACGCTGGTGTAGCGTGTCTTCATCATGGCCCAGGCTTCTCGAGCTCCCATACAACATGCTGACGCTTTCCACAGTTCAAAGCGGCGTCGAGCCCCTTTGAACAAATCTGCCAAGTCATCCATAGTTTCTGGAGGGGAATCGCCCGGCCATAAAGCCTTGGCCATATTCCTCATGGCCTTCCGAGCTCTCTCGTCTACTCTAGAATGCTCTTGCGGCACGCCGCCTTGAAAACCGGACACTTCCCCTTCGGGCTGCCCAGTTAACAAACCTGCAGGCACAATTTTATGAAGAACTTTGAAAACAAGGAACTATAAGGAGAGCTAGGTTTAAGGACATACTGAATATGTCGCCTTTAAGCTTCCAGTTCTCTTCCAAGGCATCTGAGAGTTGGGCTCGCACGTCCTTTAACTCCTGTTCTGGCCTGACATTTTTATCCTGCGCTTGGTTTCTTTCACCTATGGTTCATGTCAATACACGTTTACCAGCAGCTATTTCCCCTTCGGCATATTTTTTATCCACCAGAGCAGCCTTTAGCTTCTTCTCCCATTGGTCAGCAGGTCCTGTTGCTGCATTTCAATCAATATGTACTTAGAGACTATTGATCCGCAGAAATATCATACTGTCTGGACACTATTGTTCTATATCATCAGTATCCTTTTCGGATTTCTTCGAATTTTCCAATTCGGTGGTGAAAATCATCAGCTGGGTCCGGCACTATTTCAGCTCCTTGGATAAGATGTTATTCTTTTCTTGGAGTGCCTGCAAAACACAACGATCCTCAAATCAGTTGGATCAACTGCTTTAAGTCTCAGGGGCTACTGGCATGGGAATGATACGTCCAAAATGCATCACTATTTTGTATTATAATTTATCCTTATTCATTGATATATTTCATGTTATGATGATGTTCTTATGTTGTTTTGGTCTATTTTACACAGTTTGCAACTTTCCGATGCCGAAACAGCAGACGCAGGATTCAGCAGGAAAAAGTGGATACTGAGTTGCTGAAGAAGAACACCTCCAAATTACCTAAAAATTGACGGGACGTGTTTTTCAGAAGAATAACAAAGACACGCAAAAGGGGAGTCAGAGGGGGGCCACAGGGTGCCCAGGCGGCCTGGGGGCGCGCCCCCCCTGGCCGCGCCGGGGGGGGGGGCTTGGAGCCCCTGGCCCACTTCTGGTCACCCCCTTTTGCATATATGCTCTCCGTCTCCCGAAAACCCTAAGCACGGGACTTTTTACGGAGTTCCGCCGCCGCTTCGAGGCGGAAACCTACAGAGAAGAAAAGGGCATCTCCGGCGGGCAGATTCTGCCGGGGAGATCACCTCCCGGAAGGGGAGATCGTCGCCATCGTCATCACCATCATCACGGGCATCATCGAGATCATCATCAACATCATCCCCAACACTAGCACCATCTCCATCTTCATCCAAATCTCATCTTTCCATCGCAACTCGTGTTGTAACTTGCACTACCTATCCTCTCTACTTTATCGGTGTTGATTACTACTTTGTGGTGAATGCTATTGAGTTTTGTTGGAGAAATATTATTATGTCCAGATTGTTTATCAAATATTTATCCCCTCTGATCATGATCTCTTTTATGTCTTGTGAGTAGTTACTTTAGTTCTTGAGGACATGGGGAAAGTCTTGTTGTTAGTAGTCATATGCTGTTGAAGTAATATGTGTTGTTTGATACTTAAGTTGTGTTGTCATTCTACTAGTGGTGTTGTGTGAGTCGAACACCCAACACTTCGCCTTATTAAGGACCTAGGGGAATGCATTGTGTATAAAGAATGCTTATGGTGGGTTGCCGGAGTGACAGAAACCTGAACCCCAGTTCGCACGCTTTTGCATAAGGGAATAATGGATCCTTGATCATATTGCTATGGTTAGGCTTTTGCCTTAAATTCTATCTTGTATTTGCGGATGCTTACAAGGTGTTTAATCATAAGAGTGCATTCATCTTAGTCTAGAGAGTGCACTAGCATAGATCCACCCACCAACACTTATCAATACATAACATAGTATGGATACGGAATATGACGAAAGCACATGACTACCTCTCCCGTGTGTCCTCAAGAACGCTTTAGTCTTTATAAGTTCAGTTGCTAGGCCTCTCCTTTGCTAAGAAAGGATTGGGCCACTTGTTACTTTCAGTACCTTTTACATTACTTGCTTTTATATTCTTGTTGCTTATATCGAGAAAACCCCTATAAAGTTATCTTTTAGTGCTTGCAGTAATTTCTTGCTCAGAATCGCTTATCAAAACCTTCTGCTCCTCGTTGGGTTCAACACTCTTACTTATCGAAAACGTTGCAACAGATCCCTTACGGTTGAGGGTCATCAAGTACCATTTTCTGGCGCCGTTGCCGGGGAGCGTAGCGCTATTGGTAAAGTGAAACTGGTAAGAAAGTCTTTTTATAATTTTGTTTTAATTTTTACTATTGTTGCTCTTTGCCCTTATGGATAATCCTATTATTGGAGCGTTGCTTGCGGGAAGACCCCACACCTGTGGTGGTTGATCCTCCCCCTACTGAAATTGTGCCTTATAAAATACCAGCTGGCATTATTGCTTATGTTTTGACTAATCGTTATGCAGGAGACAAACATCCCGGTGAACACTTGTTTTATTTGTCACGACTATGTTCATTATTTAAGCTTGCAGGTGTATCGAGGGAGTTTGTCATGAGGAAATTGTTTGTCGTATCCCTTACAGATAAAGCTTCATATTGGTATGGGCTTCTCGATAATCCACACTTGCTGGATTGGCAGGAGCTTATGTCTCTCTTTTATACTAAATTTTATCCTCTTCATGAAATTCATCGAGATAGGAATTATATCTATAACTTTAGGTCTCGTGACGGAGAAAGCATTGCTCAAGCTTGGGGGAGATTGAAGTCCCTAATGCTCAAATGCCCTATTCATAAGCTTCCCAAGGAAATAATACTTACAAATTTTTATGCCAGGCTTTCTCGTCAGGATAAGGAGATGCTGGATGCCTCCTCTAGTGGGGTATTCCAGAAGAAGAGTGTTGAAGAAAGGTGGGATCTCCTTGAAAGAATCCAGATGAATACCGAAGATTGGGAATTTGATAAAGGTATTGAACCCGCTATAAATTATGAACATGATTATATTGAGAGCTATGTAGAAACTGATTACTTCAATACTTTTTGCTCTAAGATTGGTCTTGATTCCCATATAGTGATTGATTTGTGTAAGAACTCTGCCTCTCATGTTGATTCTTTTAAAAAGAATAGAGACCAGCACCATGCACCTTTTAAAGAAAAACCTATTGATATTTATGTTGCTGAGCCTATTTTGCCTGCAGTTATATATGAACAGCCTCCTTTTCCCACTAGGATAAAGGAGCACTCTCTTGTGACAGGCATAATAAATAAAAGTGAAAGAAGAGTTGATGAACCTGAGGACCAGATCAGGGTTGATCCTCGAGTTGCATTGATTAAAGACCTTGTTACTGATAATGTTTTAGATTCCAATATAACTTTTTGTGCTGTTTCCACTAACCTTGTCACAGCCAAGAACAAAGGCCCAATTTCAGGTACTCCGGTGGTATCTGTTAAAATAGGAGATCACAATTATTATGGGCTATGCGATTTGGGATCGAGTGCAAGTGCTATTCCTTATTCACTCTATGAAGAAATCATCGGTGAGATTTCCCCTTGTGAACTTGAAGAAGTTGATGTTACTATTCATCTTGCAAATAGATCAACTATTTCTCCTATCGGAATTGTGAGGGATGTTGAAGTCCTATGTGGAAAGGTAAAATACCCTACCGACTTTTTGGTACTTGGTTCATCCAGGGACGATTTTTGTCCCATCATTTTTGGTAGACCTTTTCTTAGAACTTGTGGAGCTATAATAGATTGCAAGAAAGGTAAAGTTTCTGTTGAATTCAATGGTGAGCCATATGAATTTAATTTTTCTAAGTTCTCCAAGCAGCCTCGTGGTACTGATTTACCTAGTAATGATAAAATTATTGAAAGTATTGCCTCTATTGCTATTCCCCCTGATGATCCTTTGAAGCAATACATGGAGGACCACGAGAATGATTTACATATGCAGGAAAGAAATGAACTAGATGAAATATTCTTGAGGCAACCTGCTATCCTGAAGCACAACCTTCCGGTTGAACCTTTGGGAATTTCATCAAAACCAAAAGAAGACCCGGTGTTCGATCTTAAACCTCTTCCCGATACGCTCAAGTATGCTTATTTAGATGAAAAGAACGTATATCCTATTATTATCAATTCTAACCTTTCAGGATATGAAGAAGAGCGATTATTGGAAGTACTTCGTAAACACCGAGGCGCAATTGGCTATACCCTTGACGACCTTAAGGGGATTAGTCCATCTATCTGTCAACATACTATCAACCTTGAGCCTGATGCTAAACCAGTTGTTGATCATCAACGACGGTTGAACCCGAAGATGATGGATGTCGTGAGAACTGAGATCCTCAAGCTTCTAGCCGCAGGTATTATCTACCCCATAGCTGATAGTAAGTGGGTAAGTCCGGTACACTGTGTTCATAAGAAAGGAGGTACAACTGTGGTTCCTAATGATAAAAATGAACTAATACCTCAGAGAATTATTATTGGATATAGAATGTGTATTGATTACAGGAAGTTGAACAAAGCAACCAGGAAGGATCACTACCCATTGCCATTCATCGACCAAATGCTTGAAAGGTTATCCAAAAACACCCACTTTTGTTATCTCGATGGTTATTCTGGCTTCTCTCAAATTCATGTTAACACTGTCGACCAAGAGAAGACCACTTTTACTTGTCCTTTTGGTACTTATGCTTACAGACGTATGCCTTTTGGTTTATGTAATGCCCCTGCTACTTTTCAAAGGTGTATGTCTGCTATCTTTCATGGTTTCTGCGGGGATATTATGGAAGTCTTCATGGACGACTTCCCCGTCTATGGAAGTTCATTTGACCATTGTCTTCACAACCTTAATAAAGTTTTGCAGAGATGCGAGGAGACAAATTTGGTACTCAATTGGGAGAAGTGCCACTTTATGGTTAATGAAGGAATTGTTCTTGGTCACAAGAATTCCGAAAGGGGAATTGAAGTGGACAAAGCCAAGATCGAAGCTATTGAGAGGATGCCTTACCCAAAGGACTTCAAAGGTATTCGCAGTTTTCTCGGTCATGCAGGTTTTTATAGAAGATTTATTAAAGACTTTTCTAAAACCTCGAGACCCCTCACTAATCTTCTCCAGAAGGATGTTCCTTTTGCGTTTGATGAAAATTGTAAGGAAGCTTTTGAAATTCTTAAGAAAGCTTTGATAACTGCTCCTATAGTACAACCACCTGACTGGAATTTACCTTTTGAAATTATGTGTGATGCAAGTGATTTTGCTGTTGGAGCTGTTTTAGGACAAAGGGTTGATAAGAAATTTAATGTTATACATTATGCTAGTAAGACCCTTGATAGTGCTCCAAGAAATTATGCTACTACTGAGAAGGAATTCTTAGCTGTAGTTTTTGCTTGTGATAAGTTTAGGCAGTATATTGTTGATTCCAAAGTTATTATTCATACTGATCATGCTGCAATTAAATATCTTATGACAAAGAAGGATGCCAAACCAAGGCTTATCAGATGGGTTCTCCTTCTCCAAGAATTTGATTTGCAGATTGTTGATAGGAAAGGGGAAGATAACCCGGTAGCGGACAATCTTTCAAGAATGGAAGATATACCGCATGACCCCATTCCAGTTAACGATAGTTTTCCAGACGAGCAACTTGCCGTTGTAAAAGTACAACCTCTCTCCGATCCTTGGTATGCAGATTATGCTAATTTTATTGTTGCAAAGTATTTGCCTCCAGGTCTAACGTTTCAGCAAAGGAAGAAGTTCTTTCATGATTTGAGGCACTACTTTTGGGATGACCCACATCTTTTCAAAGAAGGTCCCGACAGGATCGTGAGAAGATGCATTCCGGAACATGAGCAGAAGGACGTTCTCCGACGGTGCCATGACAGTCCCTATGGAGGACCTCACGCCGGTGAGAGGACTGCACATAAGGTTCTTCAATCAGGTTTTTATTGGCCCACTCTCTTTAAAGATGCTAGAAATTATGTTTTAGCCTGTGATAAATGTCAGAGAGTTGGTAACATTAGTAGAAGGAATGAGATGCCTATGAATTACTCACTAGTGATTGAACCTTTCGATTGTTGGGGTTTCGATTTTATGGGTCCTTTTCCTTCTTCGCACAAGTACACTCACATTTTAGTAGCTGTTGATTATGTGACCAAGTGGGTTGAAGCAATCCCCACTGAAAGTGCTGATCACAAAACATCTTTGAAAATGCTTAAAGATGTAATTTTTCCTAGGTTTGGTGTACCAAGGTACCTCATGACCGATGGAGGATCACACTTCGCGCACGGAGCTTTTGGAAAAGCTTTGGCTAAATACGATGTTAATCATAGAATTGCTTCACCTTATCATCCTCAAACTAGTGGGCAAGTTGAGCTCACTAATAGAGAGATTAAGTTGATCTTGCAGAAAACAGTAAATAGAAATAGGAAGGATTGGTCAAATAAATTGGGAGATGCTTTGTGGGCATATAGAACTGCTTACAAAAACCCCATGGGTATGTCTCCCTATAAGATGGTGTATGGCAAGGCTTGCAATTTGCCATTAGAGCTAGAGCACAAAGCTTTCTGGGCTGTTAGAGAGCTTAACGCTGACCCAAAATTAGCTGGTGAAAAGCGTCTCATGAACTTGACTTCTCTAGATGAGTGGAGAAGTGAAGCTTACGAGAGTGCTAAAATGTTTAAAGAAAAGGTAAAAAGGTGGCATGATAGGAAGATTCTGAAACGTGAATTTAATGTTGGTGATAAAGTTTTGTTGTTTAGATCCCGTTTCAGGTTTTCTCCAGGTAAACTACTTTCCAGGTGGGAAGGACCATTTCATATTGAAGAAGTTTATCGGTCTGGTGCAATTAAGATTAATAATTTTGAAGGCACCAAACCTCAAGTTGTGAATGGGCAAAGACTTAAACATTACATAGTAGGAGACCCTGTCGATGTTGATGTGAATATAATATACACAACTACCCATGAAGAACATGTTGCAGCCCTGTTTCAGACGCCAGCAGAAGCAGAATAAAGAAAAGGTACGTAGTACGGTAAGAAAACACCGCGAAACATCATAAAAGTTCCATATTACGTGTTTTTGGAAAATTAGTAAAATTTCGAGTCGAAGTGGAGCAGGAGGCGACCACCAGGGAGTCCAGGCGCCCCCTTGGCGCGCCCCCCCTGGGCAGCGCCGGCAGGCCGCCTGAACACCCTGGTGCCCGACTCCGACCCTGCTTTGGTCCGTTACCTTCCTTTCTGTGCATAAATTTTTCCTATATATTTGCCCGGGTTGTTCCGGCAACGTATCTTGCGATTTCGCGTGTTTTCTCTTCGATCTGTTTCTGCCAGGAAATCTTTTAGCTAAATTTAGGTGCCATGGCTTCTCCAAGTTCCCCCAAGGACACGTTTGTCGTCAACGTCATCAACCCTTACCTCGCTGAGGTGAAGAAGCACCCTCAGGTGGTTCAGATGAAGGAAGGCGTTCTTCATCAAGAAGATCTGAAGGGACTTATCAAGGAGGGGAGCGTCCAGGCCAGGCTGGAAGAAGTGGAGCAAGAAGTCTTCAAGTACAAGAAGATGACCGAGCGTGGTGTCGAAGCTAACTTTGACATCACCAACGAGCTGAAGAACTACTTCCTGAAGGAGATGAAGGAGATGTGGGAAAGAATCGCCACGGCTGAAGACAGAATCATAGAACTCCAGGGGCAAATTAATGATCTACATAACCAGAACTGTGAGTATGAACTAAGGTTTCTACACATGGGTTTGGGTGCTGAATGCAGGATCCAGGAGACGAGCTTCTCATATGAGACTGGAGAACCCCTTCCATGGAAGAGTTTCGCCAAGAATTACTTTATCAACGCCAACAAGGATGATGAGTGAAACCTCCGCGGTAATGGCATTCCCTTGGCTTGTTCCAAGCTTGGGGGAGTGCTTGGTATCTTTATCTTTTACCTTTTGTCTTTTAGAAGTCAAGTAGAGTCGTATCATGTCTAGGGAGATTATTATATGAGATAGGTGTGTGCATTGAGGTCTATCGCCCCTTGGTGAAAAATTGTATCCGTGTGTGTGGAGTCGTCTATGATGGAATATTAATGAGAAGTTTATCGGTTCCTTTTTGCTGCACTCGGTATTCTCTTCACGCAATCGACCTTATATGATGATTCTTATGGGAAGTATTGACCTTATGTCAGGTATGGCTATGAAACTTTATTTAATCATTGGCAAACATAGCTTTGGTCATAACAACAAGTATGATTCTCTCAAAGTAGCAACATAGCCAAAACCTTTATGTTATTATACTTGAAGTGTTATGTTGACAAGGAAGACAACTTGATGTGTTATGCTTATTTCAATGTTCATGCTTTATATTGCTTTGCATCTTAGTCATCATCAATTGTCTGCTCTTTCAAAACCTTTGCTAGCCTAACTCTATACTAAGCGGAATTCTGCTTGTGCATCCATACCCTTAAGCCAATACCTTCCATATGAGTCCACCATACCTACCTACTTGTGGTACTCCACTACCACCTC
The DNA here is from genome assembly GCA_902687465.1 of Secale cereale. Lineage (NCBI taxonomy): Eukaryota > Viridiplantae > Streptophyta > Magnoliopsida > Poales > Poaceae > Secale > Secale cereale. The sequence continues at coordinate 58,567,501 of LR738710.1, read as the reverse complement.
CTAAAGTATATAATTTATGTGTTATCCTTAAATGTTCAAATCATTTATTTTGTGCCCCTACTTTAGCTCATGAGGAAGTAGTAGCTAATTCATGACCTTTTTGAGTTGGACAAGCTTCACCCAGGGATTGCATGTATAATGTACAAACCCATAATACGAAAAGGAACTTGCATTGAGTGTGCCCGGCTTAAAAATAATATAACAAACAAACCCTCCTTCACGCTTTGTTCATGAGAAATCAGAAAACTTTGGCAGTGATAAACAAAGGAGAATAAGAGGATGTTATCGTCCTCATACGGGAGCCGTTCCTCGAAACTTGTCCAGTTCAAGAAGTAATTGAGTTATCTATTAGCATTCATTGACGAATCATGCACCTCTCAAAAACTTGTTTTTACTCTGTTTGATTTAAGGATAGCACATGAGTTTTCTCTACTACCCTAGAGCAGGGCCTATCTTTTAATTTTAAAGTTGAGTCAGTTATTCCTACTTCCTTCTATTTTTCAAAGAGAGCAGACGTTTGATGTTGATAAGGATTCATGCATATAAAGCTGCATTAAGATTTGTCATACCATATCCTTGTTGACATTATCATTTGATAAGTAAGTTGTTTGTCATGCCCAGCTAAGGCAAATATCTTGCTTTGTGTTAACACTTTCACTTCTTGCTTATTAACTTGTTATTTCAAAAAGCTTCAATTAATCCCATCAAAAGCAAAAGTTAAAATTATTTGTTGTTCCTTGACCAAAGGACATGTTTGCCATGATATAATGAGTTTTTATTAGTCCTACTTTCGAATATAAGTGTTGACACTCTTTCATAAGAGCCTTATGAGTTGAAGATTGTTGTTGAGGATATTTGAGTTGGTGAAGAGACTGTGATGCTTCTTGTCCGTATTCTATTTATCGACACTTCACTCTCTAAACTTGTGGACAGGTTTACCGAGTTCACATTCGCTTGAGGACAAGCGAGGTCTAAGCTTGGGGGTGTTGATACGTCCAAAATGCATCACTATTTTGTATTATAATTTATCCTTATTCATTGATATATTTCATGTTATGATGATGTTCTTATGTTGTTTTGGTCTATTTTACACAGTTTGCAACTTTCCGATGCCGAAACAGCAGACGCAGGATTCAACAGGAAAAAGTGGATACTGAGTTGCTGAAGAAGAACACCTCCAAATTACCTGAAAATTGACGGGAAGTGTTTTTCAGAAGAATAACGAAGACACGCAAAAGGGGAGTCAGAGGGAGGCCATAGGGTGCCCAGGCGGCCTGGGGGCGCCCCCCCTGGCCGCGCCGGGGGGGGCGCCTGGAGCCCCTGGCCCACTTCTGGTCACCCCCTTTTGCATATATGCTCTCCGTCTCCCGAAAACCCTAAGCACGGGACTTTTTACGGAGTTCCGCCGCCGCTTCGAGGCGGAAACCTACAGAGAAGAAAAGGGCATCTCCGGCGGGCAGATTCCGCCGGGGAGATCACTTCCCGGAAGGGGAGATCGTCGCCATCATCATCACCATCATCACGGGCATCATCGAGATCATCATCAACATCATCCCCAACACCAGCACCATCTCCATCTTCATCCAAATCTCATCTTTCCATCGCAACTCGTGTTGTAACTTGCACTACCTATCCTCTCTACTTTATCGGTGTTGATTACTACTTTGTGGTGAATGCTATTGAGTTTTGTTGGAGAAATATTATTATGTCCAGATTGTTTATCAAATATTTATCCCCTCTGATCATGATCTCTTTTATGTCTTGTGAGTAGTTACTTTAGTTCTTGAGGACATGGGGAAAGTCTTGTTGTTAGTAGTCATATGTTGTTGAAGTAATATGTGTTGTTTGATACTTAAGTTGTGTTGTCATTCTAATAGTGGTGTTGTGTGAGTCGAACACCCAACACTTCGCCTTATTAAGGACCTAGGGGGATGCATTGTGTATAAAGAATGCTTATGGTGGGTTGCCGGAGTGACAGAAACCTGAACCCCAGTTCGCACGCTTTTGCATAAGGGAATAATGGATCCTTGATCGTATTGCTATGGTTAGGCTTTTGCCTTAAATTATATCTTGTATTTGCGGATGCTTACAAGGTGTTTAATCATAAGAGTGCATTCATCTTAGTCTAGAGAGTGCACTAGCATAGATCCACCCACCAACACTTATCAATACATAACACTGTATGGATACGGAATATGACGAAAGCACATGACTACCTCTCCCGTGTGTCCTCAAGAACGCTTTAGTCTTTATAAGTTTAGTTGCTAGGCCTCTCCTTTGCTAAGAAAGGATTGGGCCACTTGTTACTTTCAGTACCTTTTACATTACTTGCTTTTACATTCCTGTTGCTTATATCGAGAAAACCCCTAAAAAGTTATCTTTCAGTGCTTGCAGTAATTTCTTGCTCAGAATCGCTTAGCAATACCTTCTGCTCCTCGTTGGGTTCGACACTCTTACTTATCGAAAACGCTGCAACAGATCCCTTACGGTTGAGGGTCATCAGGGAACACTAAATTAACACTTACGAGCATATCTTTTGGAAGCTGGTGATTGGATCTAGCAAGTCCATCTTGAGCGGCTCGGATATAAGCATCTACAGAACTGAGGGCGTTAAACGCCCCCTCAGAAAAGGTTGGGTCACGCATGGCTGCTTTTTACCGCTGGTGAACCATCGCGACCTTCGCTTCGAAATTAGTGACAGACACTTCATCCGAATCCTATTGAAGAGGACAATCCGACGCTGCATCCGCATTGACCCTTCTCCTCGTAGACGGGCCTGATGCCGGATTGGTTGGAGCTTGATCTGCAGGATTCCTGGAAACAGTCCGGTGTACGTTCCTCCTAAAAGGAAAAACAAGGCGGAAACTTGTAATACCGGCTTCACCACTTAGTATATGTTAAAACAAACATACCTCTTCGAAGATTCGGTGGTGTTCACGGTTCTCTTTCACCTCAAGGCCTCACCCGCTGCAAGCGTCGCTCTCTGGGATGACGTTATTCGCATAGTTCGACGTGAGGAGCGTTGCCCCTTTTGAGCATGAAAAAGTGCGATTGGTGAGGCGCGCTGGGAATCTTCTCTTTGAGGAGGTATATCCTGGGTACTTATGTGAGAGGAATGAGGAATACCGGAATAATCGGCTACGATAGCCACTTCGACACCGTCATGGCTGGCTTGATAGAAAACTCCATTTTCTAGCTCTATGCCTGTCGGGACCCCGATCCTAAGTCACACCGGTCTAGCAGGTAACACATCATATCACTTTGCGGCCTCACGCACGGTATCCCCACGGGTGCCACCTTACCTGGCCCGGGACCGCTTGTGCATTTTGGCTCACGTATATGATAGTGTCGCTAGCATCCATATGATAGAGAACCCGGGCCGACATGACTAGTTATAAACCCAAGGTGGCACTAACTTACAGGGACAGACATACATGACCCGGCAAAGAACGTGTCGGTCATCAATGTATGAACCCAAGTCGTAGCAAGCTACAAGTACTTAAAGGAACAACGCGTGACATTTCCACAAAGGGACAGACACAGGAACGAAGAAGGACACATGCCGGCCAGCCTAAGTGTTACGGAGCAGTAGCAAGCTACCATGGCTCAGTGGAAGGACTAGGAGACATTTCCCCATAAGAGAGGCTACCAAGAGGAAACAACTAGGTTGTCGGATCCCACACATACCAAGCATTTCAATAACATACACACAATATGCTCGATATGTGCAAATACAACATGGCATCACAACAAGACTCTATGAAACAAAGTATTTATTCATTAGGCTCCGAGGAGCCAGATATTACAAACATGGGTATCATGACGCAACATTCAGAGCATACAAGCAACATGCGGAAGCATAACATGTCTGAGTACAGATAACTACAAATTAAAAAGGCTGAAGAGCCTGACTATCTACAACACTCGTACAAGATCGTAGCTGAGGTAACAAACTGCATGTCGAAGTCCAAGCGGAAGTACTAGTGAGACAGAAGTCTCATCTGCAAAACATAAATTAAGCAAACGTGAGTACATAAGTACTCATCAAGACTTACATCAGATCCTATCATACATGCATTTGTATCAAGAAGGCAAAGTGGGGTTTAGTTGCAGCAAGCCAGCTTTGACTAAGTGGCTATCCTATTCTACGACTGCCGGTAACTCTTTGAGGTGGCGCACACGAGTCCACTAATCACCACTCAATACACCACTATGGATTCATCCCCGTCTCCCTACGAGAAGGCCATCCATAGCAGTCACACTTGTCTTAAGTATTTTAGAGTATCCACTTCAAGTTGTCTATGTACCACGTAAGCATCCAAGAAGTCCATAACCGTGGACCCGGCTATTCGAATAGATCATGTTAACCTTGCAGGGGTGTACTTCTTCACACACGCTCTTGCCACTTACCGCCATGTACACGTCGTGTATCTCTGCAACCTTCAAGCGGAAGCCTGTCGAGGGTGTCGGCCACGACCTGAATAACCACACAAGACACTAGTCCAGGTTTATCGCCTATTCGGGTTCGATCCGCAAGGGAGTCCGGCCGAGGTTTCCATCACGGCCCCGAACGATGTGTATAGGGTTCCCGAGCTCACCATCCGGGTGCCACTCGGTACACCAGGCCACGTGTGCCTAGTCTGTCCCAAGCCCACCCTGCCGGGTGCCACTTGGTAGAAAAATAACACTACCTACAAACACCAGAAACTAGTTGCGACTCTTGGACAGAGACCAAGTTAGTTAATAAGTCGAGAGGGGCACTTAAGCATTCCAATGCATGGTAGTATCTAGTCATTGGACAACATACACAGAACTCAGTTCTTAGGGACGGTTTCAGTGAGACAACCCAACATGTACTCCTACATGGCCTCTCACCCCTACCTTTACCAAATCGTGTTCACACCCTTAACTCTCAGCATCAGAACATAGCATAACACTGCAATTCATTCCCAATGAATCAGACCCGACACACTCTAAGCAATAGCAGGCATGGCATGGTAAGAACACAACATGGGTTCAATCAACTCCTACACATGCTAGTGGGTTTCAACTATTTACTGTGGCAATGACAGGTCATGCAGAGGAATGGGTTTAACTACCGGAACATAAACTATCAGTTGAATCGTTGTTGTCCTAATGCAATAATAGAGAGCAGGAGCGAGATAGTGGGATTTTATCAGAATGAACAAGGGGGTTTGCTTGCTTGGTAGATCAACAGGGCGGCACTGCTCCTCTGACAGGTACTCTGGAATGGTCTCCGGAGCAGGAAGATGTGATGTTTGTTTGAGCTAATGAATCTAGCATTCACTTGGGTGAAGTCCATTTGAACCAAGGATTCAAATGCAACACCAAAATAAACATGTATAAATGCCATTTATGTGTTTTCATATATTCAGTGGGTATAAATTCATTTGTCATGCATGAAAATGGTACAGATGGATAGATTGAATTTTTTTGATAATTTTTCATATATAAATTATTTCAATCTGAGCTACGGTTGAATTTCTGTGAATTTTTGAAGTTTAAACAATTTTCTGGAATTTCCTGAGTTAAAATAAATCCAGAAAATCATTTATTGCGTCAGCAAGTCAGCAGCGCTGACTGAAGTCAAACCTGACGTGTGGGGTCCACACATCAGTGACACAGTTAATTAACAGAGTTAATTAACACTAACCCTAACTACAAATTAGCTGGGGCAGGGCCCACACGTCAGCGACTATACTAAACTAACTAGGTTTAGTTAGTAGGGCGGTCCCACCTGTCATTGACCCACGGGTAAAAAAGGGTCAGCATGTCAAACCCGCCGACGTTAAGCCGCCGTCAGCAGCAAATGCGGCGGAGGGCGTCGGGATCGCACCTCCGGCGTCCGAAAGGCCGGCGAAGGGCATCTACGTGATGCGGACGAGTGGAGGTGGTGGCTGGACTCGGGGTCACCGGAAACAACGGCGGCGACGACTTGGGTTGCCGCCGGAGCTCGGGCCTCGACAGAAATGAAGCTTGTTCTGTGCTCCTGGGACCACGCTGAGCACAGTGGTGTGCTCGGTCACGGCTTTGAGTGACTGTGGCCACGATGGCAACATGATCGGCGGCGAGGAGCTCTCGGCTCCAGTGGCTCGGGCAGTTAGCGGAAGCAAATGGGCACGGGAGGCTGGGGGAAACATAGCGGAGCTCACCGCGGGGTCGAAGCGGAGCTTAGCTGGCTCGGGGAGGCGGCGGAGACGACGTAGGGTCACCGGCGATCTCGATGCAGAGGCGGCAGTCTCGAGCTTGATGGCGAGGCTGCAGGGCGTCCGGCGATTCGTTGCTCGATGAAGAGGTAGCAGACATCATGGCGGAGCTTCTGGCGCGTCGGCTAGGCGTGGGGTGGCCGGTGGTCACGGAAACGACGAGTGACGGCGACGGCGGCGCTCAGGTCCGAGCGAGAGAGAGAGAGAGAGAGAGAGGAGGGGAGAGGTCGCGAGAGAGAACCGGGGGGTGCGTGGCGTCGACCAGAACGTCTAGGCGACGAGAGTGAGGGGTAGGCAGGCAGGCAGGAGGTGGCATCCATGCGCGCGGCGATGGGCGCGTGCCTGTCCTTCTGTCGTCACCAGGAGGACGACGGCGCTGGTGGGCTGGGCCGGCCCAGCTGGGCCGCATAGTCCTGGGCCGCCAGTTAAGTGGCCCGGGCATCCAGGTAAGTTTCTTTTCTATTTCTGTAATTTGTTTTGATTTGGTTTCTAAGACTAAATCATTTTATTTTCTTCTGACATTTTTCGAAGGGACCTAAGGAATTATTCCAAAGCCCCTCACTATAAATCAGAATTTTTTGGACATATATATAATATATAGCATATATATATCCAATGCAAATAATTATTGCATTAATTCAAAATGCCCAAAATAAATATTTATGAGCTCCTAAAAATATTGGTTTGAATTTTACCTCTGACCAATATTTTCAGAGAGAAACATCAACATTTTCTTGGACCTTTTTGGAGCAACTTTTATCTGGATCATTTTCAAAAAGATTCCTGAGGCTTTCACATGTCCCCAATTCAAATTCATTTGGATTTTAAACATGATGCAAAAACCAAACTAGCCTAGTGCATACCAGAACTAGGGATGTGACAACTCGCCCCCACTCGAAAGTATCTCATCCCGAGATTCAGGAGTCGGCGAAAAGAAAGTGGGGTACTCCAGTCGAAGACGATCTTCTCGCTCCCAAGTACCTTCTCTCCCGGAATGATGAGACCACTGAACCTTGAGAAATTTGATGTTATGATGTCGAGTGACACGCTCTGCTTGATCCAGAAGGCGAACGGGGTGCTCTTGATATGTGAGGTTATCTTGGAGATCAAACGTTTCGTGGTCCACTCCACGGATGGGATCCGAGAAGCAACGCCTGAGTTGAGAGACGTGGAAGACATCATGAACTTGAGAAAGATGTGGGGGTAGTTCCAATTGGTAGGCAACCTCTCCTCATTTAGCGAGAATGCGAAAAGGACCAATGTAAGGAGGAGCCAACTTGCCCTTGATACCGTAATGATGGGTACCCTTCAAAGGGGTAACCCAAAGTTAAGCTTTGTCGCCAACTTCATAAGTCACTTCCTTATGATGATGGTCATACTGGCTCTTTTGACGAGACTGGGCTGTTTTCAAATTCTCACGAATGATGCGAACTTGCTCTTCTGCTTCCTGGATCATATCCGGTCCAAAGAATTGTCTTTCACCGGTTTCTGACCAGTTCAAAGGTGTTCCACACCAAGGGGAAACAACTAGGTTGTCGGATCCCACACATACCAATCATTTCAATAACATACACACAATATGCTCGATATGTGAAAATACAACATGGCATCACAACAAGACTCTATGAAACAAAGTATTTATTCATTAGGCTCCGAGGAGCCAGATATTACAAACATGGGTCTCATGACCCAACATTCAGAGCATACAAGCAACATGCGAAAGCATAACATGTCTGAGTACAGACAACTACAAATGAAAAAGGCTGAAGAGCCTGACTATCTACAACACTCGTACAAGATCGTAGCTGAGGTAACAAACTACTTGTCAAAGTCGAAGCGGAACTACTAGTGAGACAGAAGTCTCATCTGCAAAACATAAATTAAGCAAACGTTAGTACAAAGGTACTCAGCAAGACTTACATCAGATCCTATCATACATGCATTTGTATCAAGAAGGCAAAGTGGGGTCTAGTTGCAGCAAGCCAGCTTTGACTCAGTGGCTATCCTGTTCTACGACTGCTGGTAACTCTTTGAGGTGGCGCACACGAGTCCACTAATCACCACTCAATACACCACTATGGATTGATCCCCATCTCCCTACGAGAAGGCCACCCATAGCACTCACACTTGTCTTGAGTATTTTAGAGTATCCACTTCAAGTTGTCTATGTACCACGTAAGCATCCAAGAGGTCCATAACCGAGGACCCGGCTTTTCGAATAGATCATGTTAACCCTGCAGGGGTGTACTTCTTCACATATGCTCTCGCCACTTACCGCCATGTACATGTCGTGTATCTCGGCAACCTTCAAGTGGAAGACTGGCGAGGGTGTCGGCCACGACCTGACTAACCACACAAGACTCTAGTCCAGGTTTATCACCTATTCGGGTTCCATCCGCAAGGGAGTCCGGTCGAGGTTTCCATCACTGCCCCAAACGATGTGTACAGGGTTCCCGAGCTCACCATCCGGGTGCCACTCGGTACACCAGGCCACGTGTGCCTAGTCTGTCCCAAGCCCACCCTGCCGGGTGCCACTTGGTAGAAAAATAACATTACCTACAAACACCAGAAACTAGTTGCGACTCCTGGACAGAGACCAAGTTGGTTAATAAGTCGAGAGGGGCACTTAAGCATTCCAATGCGTGGTAGTAGCTAGTCATTGGACAACATACACAGAACTCAGTTCTTAGGGACGGTTTCAGTGAGACAACCCACCATGTACTCCTACATGGCCTCTCACCCCTACCTTTCTCAAATCAAGTTCACACCCTTCACTCTCAGCATCAGAACATAGCATAACACTCCAATTCATTCCCAATGAATCAGACCCGACACACTCTAAGCAATAGCAGGCATGGCATGGTAAGAACACAACATGGCTTCAATCAACTCCTACACATGCTAGTGGGTTTCAACTATTTACTATGGCAATGACAGGTCATGCAGATGAATGGGTTCAACTACCGCAACATAAAGTAGCAGTTGAATCGTTGTTGTCCTAATGCAATAACAGAGAGCAGGAGCGAGAGAGTGGGATTGTATCGGAATGAACAAGGGGGTTTGCTTGCCTGGTAGATCAACAGGGGGGCACTGCTCCTCTGACAGGTACTCTGGAACGGTCTCCGGAGCAGGACCTATCGAGAAGGACGGTGCCGACAATCAATACACAAACATATGCAACAATATGATGCATGATCAAGGCATGAATATGTGATGTTTTTTTGAGCTAATGCATCTAGCATTCACTTGGGTGAAGTCCATTTGAACCAAGGGTTCAAATGCAACTCCAAAATAAACATGTATAAATGCCATTTATGTGTTTTCATATATTCAGTAGGTATAACTTCATTTTTTATGCATGAAAATGGTACAGATGGATAGATTGAATTTTTCTGATAATTTTTCATATATAAATTATTTCAATCTGAGCTACGGTTGAATTTCTGTGATTTTTTGAAGTTTAAACAATTTTCTGGAATTTCCTGAGTTAAAATAAATCCAAAAAATCATTTATTGCGTCAGCACTGCGTCATGCCTGCATCAGCAAGTCAGCAGCGGTAACTGAAGTCAAACCTGACATGTGGGGTCCACACGTTAATGACACAGTTAACTAACAGAATTAATTAACACTAACACTAACCCTTACTACAAATTAGCTGGGGCAGGGCCCACATGTCAGCGACTATACTAAACTGACTAGGTTTAGTTAGTAGGGCGGCCCCACCTGTCATTGACCCATGGGTCAAAACGGGTCAGCGGGTCAAACCCGCTGGCGTTAAGCCGCCGACAGCAGCAAACGCGGCGGAGGGCGTCAGGATTGCACCTCCGGCGTCCTAAAGGCCAGCGGAGGGCATCTACATGATGCGGACGCTTGTCCGCATCGAGTGGAGGTGGTCGCTGGACTCGGGGTCGCCGGAAACGATGCAGGCGACGACTTGAGCGGCCGCCGGAGCTCGGGCCTCGACGGAAACATAGCTACTGTGGACGGGAGGACGAGCGGAAACTTGTTCTGGGCTCCTGGGACCATGCTGAGCACAGTGGTGTGCTCGGTCGCGACTCTGAGTGACTGTGGCCACGGCGGCAACATGATTGGCGGCGAGGAGCTCTCGGCTCCGATGGCCCGGGCAGTTAGCGGAAGCAAACGGGCTCGGGAGGCTGGGGGAACATGGCGGAGCTCACCGCGTGGTCGAAGCGGAGCTCAGCTGGCTCGGGGAGGTGGCGGAGACGACGTACGGTCGCCGGCGATCTCGGTGCAGAGGCGGAAGTCTCGAGCTTGAAGGCGAGGTTGCAGGGCGTCCGACGATGCGTGGTTCGACGGAGAGGTAGGAGACGTCATGGCAGAGCTTCTGGCGCGTCGGCTGGGCGTGGGGTGGCCGGTGGTCATGGCAACGTCGAGCGGCGGCGACGGCGGCGCTCGGGTCCGAGCGAGAGAGAGACAGAGGAGGGAAGAGGTCGCGAGAGAGTGCGAGAGAGAACCGGGGGGGTGCGTGGCGTCGACCAGAACGTCCAGGCGACGAGGGGGAGGGGCAGGTAGGCAGGAAGGAGGTGGCATCCATGCGCGCGGTGGTGGGCGCATGCCGGTCCTTCTGTCGTCGCCAGGAGGACGACGGTGCTGGTGGGCTGGGCCGGCCCAGCTGGGCCGCACAGTCCAGGGTCGCCATGTAAGTGGCCCAGGCCTCCAGGTAAGTTTCTTTTCTATTTTGTTTCTGTTTTTCTATTTTATAAATTTTTTTGATTTAGTTTCTAATACGAAATCATTTTATTTTCTTCTGACATTTTTTGTAGGGACCTAAGGAATTATTCCAAAGCCCCTCACAATAAATCAGAATTTTTTGGACATATTTAAAAAATATAGCATATATATATCCAATGGGAATAATTATTGCATTAATTCCAAATGCCCAAAATAAATATTTATGAGCTCCTAAAAATATTGGTTTGAATTTTACCTCTGACCAATATTTTCAGAGAGAAACATGAACATTTTCTTGGACCTTTTTGGAGCAACTTTTATCTGGATCATTTTCAAAAAGATTCCTGAGGCTGTCACATGTCCCCAATTCAAATTCATTTGGATTTTAAACATGATGCAAAAACCAAACTAGCCTAGTGCATACCAGAACTAGGGATGTGACAATGCCTATGTCCGGATCTTCATCGTATCTGGGGCCCATGTTTCGAAAGTGGCCCTCTGTTTGTGGGGCGGTACTATTAATCCCCGCGACCACCTTCCTCCACTCCTGTTGGGAATAACCGAATTCAGTTCGGCCAATACATCTTACAATGAAAAATGGGCAAGAATAGCGGTCAAGAGAAAGCCTTACCCAGTCGAGAGGACTGTACATAGAGAAACCCTCCCGGCACTTCAAGCGAAGAAAGTCTTGCTTCTCTTCCTTTTATAGATCTGCTAGGATGGCGGCTAGAGCGGCAGGGTCATCCGGACCCAGGTGTATGCAGCGTGAGGCATCATCCTGGCCATTGTAATGCCATATAGGAAATCCTCTAGCTTGGAGCGGCTGCAAGCATCGCTTTATTGAGATTGTCGTCACTTCAATTATTGATAACCCTGAACTGGCAAGCAATCTAATCTTGCTGGCCAGTCTTCTTACCTCCGCACTTTCTTCTTCTGTGGGACTGTGGGGACGCCAGTTGAAAAGCTTCTTCGGAGGAGCATTGAAATATTTGGGGAGGCCTTGCCAAACTGGATCCGGCAAGGCACGTCCTCGATATAAAACCACTCCGAAGGCCACTCTTCGGATGCCTTCTTTGGAGTGCCGGACAGATAACCTATCCCTTTTATGCGCCATACTTCGGCGACGCCAACCTCGAATATGGATCCCTCCTGGGAGCGAGGGACAAGGCAGAAGAACATCCAACATAGCTTGAAATGAGGCTCGCGGCCTAGAAATAATTCGCATAAAGCGACGAATCCCGCAATGTGCAGGATAGACCCCGGCATGAAATCAAACAGTTGAAGACCATAGAACTCCAGGAGCCCCCTAAGGAAGGGGTGGACGGGAAATCCTATGCCTCTTAGAAGGAAGGAGACCAAGCATACCCACTCTCCACTGGAGGGGTTGGGAAAATTCTCTGCTAGGGCTTGATTGTCGATTGAAGTTAAGCCGGCCCAGACGGAGACTAGATCCTCAGGAGGAAGATATTCCTGCATTTGAAGCTTTCTCAGATGCGCATGGAATATGGAGCAACTTTCCCAATCGCCCGCTCGAGGGCCATGAGGGTGCGAGGAAGAGCTGGGAACGCTGGCCATGTTTGAAGATTTTCCATGGCAGGGACTAGGGATTTTCCGAGTGGAATGGAATGGAATGGCATCTGAGCTCTAGTCTCCTTATATAGGCGCCTTACCTACATAGTCAAGGGGGTAATCGCAAAAATACCCAGACGGTTCACATTCGTTGGACACATGGAGGCAAAGGCGACGGCAGCGAGGAATTGATGGAATATAATATTAAATAAAGCCGGACTATCATCCAAAAGGACTCACCTTGCAAGACCGAAGACATGAAGCTGGACACAATCTCGTCCTTGAAGGCAAGTCCAGGGGCTACTGAGGGAGTCCTGGGTTCAGGGGTCCTCAAGCGTCCGGGTCGATGAAGCTGGGCCGTATTGATGGTCCGCGAAGATAGAGGCAGAAGACTCTCCCTCGTATTCGTTCAGGACTCCTATGTGCATAGAAAGGCAGGCATGATGTCCGGATGTAGCTATTACTTCCTCCCCAAGTCACCTTTGTAACCCTAGGCCCCCTCCGGCGTGTATATAAGCGGGAGGGTTTAGTCTGTAAAGGCTAACGATAGAATCATTACATCCACGTAGGCTAGTCTCTAGGGTTTTGCCATTACGATCTTGAGGTAGATCAACTCTTGTAACACATATTCATCCATATCAATCGAGCAGGAGTAGGGTTTTACCTGGATCGAGACGGCCCGAACCTGGGTAATCATTGTCCCATGTCTCCTGTGACCATCAGTCCTTAGATACATAGCTTGGGCCCCCATACCCGAGATCTGCCGGTTTTGACACCGACAGTTGAACTTAAGCAAAATGCACAAACCTCAAAACACAAGCACTTCTCCTTTGTTCTCTAGAATCTTTCATATGTTAATTGCCCAAACTTTTTTTTCTAAATGAATTGTCTCTTTTTGTTTTTACTTTATACTTTACAATGCACAATTCCATGAATCTTAATATAGATTTTATTTATAAAACTAATTGATTTTGGATGAGATGAACTATAAGAATTAAACGAACATCTACATCATGCACATATGACTCAAAGCTTAGATGCTATAGTGTGGTATTTGTCGGATTATTGGCTCCGCAAACCCAAAGAAGTTCAAACACAGGGGCGTCAATAAAGATCTCTCCCGCTCACGGCTACCTAGCGCCACGCTCTCGCTCGGTGGTGAGATTCAAGCAAGCAACAAGTAAAAGCACACACGAGTTTACCCAGGCTCAGTCCACCTTGCGATGTCAAACCCTACGTCCTGCTTGAGTGGATTAGCCTCAGGAGGGCTTGAGTATGAACTAGTACAATGGTTCTTGAGCTCAGGAGGAGAGCTCAAGAGGGTCAGGAGGCAAGTGTTCTTGCTCCTTGAAGTGAAGGTGGGGTGTTCGAGATGAGGTCAATCCAGATCAGATGAGATTAGATGCCTCTACAGTGGAGACCTAGCTACTTATATAGGCGGCCAGGGTCCTCTTCCCCCGAAATGTTTAGGCGGGAAGGGATACCACAACGGCCATTTTGAGCGGGAAAACAAGGACGTTCCTATCCTGACAAAAGCGGTCTTCGGCTGCAAAGAGATCAGAAGATGACGTGGTGGTTGTCAGGACCGGTTTTTCGGGTTACCAATTTCCCAAAAAAATGGCCCTTGTGCTCACCAGCCCCAGGATTACTATTAGCTGATGAGGCACCAACTTGATACAGAAATTCCAAGCAAATACAATATATGTAGTATAGGACCATTCTGGTCTATGAGTACAACAAATGGTTTCTAGTGACTGATGCCGGAAGCGGTTTGTGGTTCATCGGTGTCTATGGGACTCCATTTCCCACGGGAACAGCTGACCAGGATATCTCCTATCTTCGCGAGGCCGCTATCACCATAGCGTAGGTTCCGGGGCTGTCATCGCATCGCTCCTCTCTGTGCAAGAAATCTGGCCAAGACAATAGCCAGGGACAAGCCAGTGAGTACTTTGAATGTACTCGCAAACAATATGAACACCGGTATAATATAAAAGATAATCATGCTTTGAAAGTATATCATGATCACAACGTCAGCTACGAAATAATAATCGACTATGCAAGCAGGTTGTTCATATAAAATATGAATATGCGATCAGGGAGTGAAAATAAGATAAAGCATGCCACATTCGGGCGTCTGAGCGACACCACATAAAGGGCTTATAAAGAATTTAATAATAAACATGCCACAGTTGGGCGTCTAAGCGACACCACATAAAGGGCTTATAAATAAAAGAAATAACAAGCATGCCACAGTCGAGCGTCTGAGCGACACCACATAAAGGGCTTATAAATAAAAGAAATAACAAGCATGCCACAGTCGGGCGTCTGAGCGACACCACATAAAGGGCTTATAAATAAAAGAAATAACAAGCCTACCATAGTCGGGCGTCTGAGCGACACCACATAAAAGGCTTATAAATAAAAGAAATAACAAGCATGCCACAGTCGGGCGTCTAAGCGACACCACATAAAGGGCTTATAAATAAAAGGAAAAATAGTGAATATCCAGGAGGTAGAACCGTCCCAGGGATACTTAATAACTCAGATAATATAACTGGTTAGTCCATAATTATAATAATAATAATAACAATCATCACAAGTCACAAGTCATGATCCATGTTTTGGTTTAGTTGTCTTTCCTCCGAAGACCGACACTAAGACCGACACTTGACTCGTCCCAGACTGTAGTCCTTACCCATGGACAGGGCTATTCGAATAGATATAATGTCTGCAGAGGGTGTACTCTTTACCCACGAGTAACGGATTCCTCTAGTCCATCGGGACTAATTCCGTCCACGGTCTTTTAATTGAAAACACACATGACTGCACACACCAGCCTCACTTATCGATTTCCGGATTCATCCGCGACACCCATTAAGCAAAACTCTAAGTGGGAGGCTACAACCTCGACTAGCATGGGATCACAGAATTTATAACGCGCGCAAACTGGGGGAGCTACCCCCTTCGGCTCCAACTGAAAACACCCATGCCCCCGGACCAGGTGGCATGCCTACCGGATGCAGCCGGTATCTTCCACCATGGCCTCTCTGTACGACGTGTGCTAGAAAGGGGTTGACAACTTACTGAACCGTACCCTACCTATGGCAGGGACAAGTGGTAGTACGAAACAAGTATGGGGATTACTGGAACAAGACTCGATCTACGGCCGACTTAGGAGGTTTAAGTATTCCCTGCATGCTTACATAACAATTATATTTCAACCAATAGACAGAATTACCACCCATCATACCTCACCATGCCATACCGGACACAACCGTCTCGACGAGGAACTAGGGACAAGCTCGTGCCTACACAAGACAGGGGCTTTCCCGGATTCCTTCCGGTAGGCATGAAAGGCATACGAGGGTGACTACTATCACAAGCATATTCATTTCCAACAGCAAGGAATCCTCATCATGCACTCATGAGTATGATCACATCGTCACATAAAATAACGAAAGCTTCATGTCAAGGTGGTGTTGTAAATGTATCAAACAACGCACACACAAAAAAAATATTATGCCAGGGTTCATAATGCTTGCCTTCAAGTTGTGGAGACGCAGGGTGCATTCCAAAACTTTTGCAAGTTTCTTCCTTCTCTCAAAATCCTATTTAGGAAAATTTGGAATCAACGCATAGTTTCAAAACAGTACAAAAAAGTTGTTTGTAAAATTTTCAAATAAATATGAAAATAAACTAGACCAAATTTGAGGAACAACAGAAAAAGAATCAAGTCATTTGTACTTATATTTAAAAATTTATATCCAGTCAAAGTTCGGTCAAAGTTCAGTTTTTAAATAAAAACCAGAAAAGAAAACGATTCGGTGGAGAATACGCTTTCGAGACGGGGAAACGTAATTGGGGGTTCTGCGCTTCCACTTCAACCAGCGCGGGTCGGTGCGGGGTCACTGACAGTGGGTCCCTTGGGCCTACTGGTCAGGTTTGACCAGTCACCGCGCCTTCTTCCTCCTCTGTTTCGCGCGGGGCGGGGCTCCGGCGATCGCCGTTGATGAGCCACGGCTCCTTGAGGGGTTCTGAGGGCGGGGATGGATCCACAAGACAGGGGCGGACCTCCCAGTAGTTGCTAGGTCGGCGGGGTGGAGGGAGTCACCGGCGGTGCGCTCCGCGGCAGAGGTGGCCTCGGGTGGAATTGGGGGTCTCGGCTATGTTGGTGTCTGGTCGCGTTTGAGGGCATGGGCAGCTCCGCACGAGCAAGGGGAGTCTGACGGTGGTGCTGGATGGACGGGGGAGGGTCCGTATGCTGCGAATGGAGCTGGGATGCGGCGGCGGCCGAACTGGCCGAAGACGAGGAAGATAGCTCTTCCACTAACATTTGCTTGCCACAGGGCTGTAGGGAGGTGGCTTGAGGTCGTCAGAGTGCTCGGACGAGCTCGGGGCCTCCTATATATAGTGCTCGAGATCGGTTCCGCGGCGGCCGGAGATAAGCTCGGCGAACCGACATTCTGTAGCAAGGGGGCGTGTGGCGATGGCTGGCGGGGTCCGGTAGGTCGAGTGGATGAGAACGGGCTGTTCCAGAGGAAGCTGGCGCGCTGGGGTGACTTGGGTGGTGCCGTCCATGGCAGAGGCTCACTATGGCCGCCGGCGTGCCGCCAAAGGGTTCTGACGGCAGCTCTATAGGGCGCTAGAGAGGCTTGGAGGTTTCCGGCGAGTGGACGGGAGTGGGGCGTGGCCCTGCGGACAAGTGAAGGCCAGGGGGCAGGACGCGGCGACTCGGTGCGCGCACGTGCAAAACGTGCGCTCTGGACGCGCCCAGAGCACGCACACTAGGTGCTCGACAAATTGTCGAGGCCTACCAGGAGGCTCCAATCCACATGGGATTCAACAGGGTGGTGTTATAGGCTAGGTTAGTGCCATGAGACATGCTGGTTAGGCCATTGGAGTAACTTCCTAATGTAAGTCCAAAAGTGTGCCAAAACTGACCATGCTCCTAACCTGTTTGGTGAAATGCCAGAGGCATCTAGGCATCTCTTGGGTTGGTCAAACTCTCCAGACCAATGTCTCTTTAGGTATAGGAGATGGTGACAAGGTTAGTTGGGCAAAACTAGAAACTTGCAAGTGTAAGTTTTTGAGAAAATCAATCCTGGACAGAAACTAGAAGGCATTATTGCATGAACCAAAAATGCTCCAAATGGTCCAATCTCCTGGACTTAAGGGTTTTATAGGGAGGACTACAAGTAGGAAAAAGCCCATGGTTAAAAGAGCAAGTTAACACATGGTTGCAGTAGAAAATGCCAAACTGGACCAGATAGCAAAACAGGATGTTTTGCTCAAATTTCTCAATGGGCACCAATGGGTTTTTGCATAAAGGTGATGTAGGGACTTCACATGACATCCCCAAATTTTGGTGGGATTTTTAAATAAATTTATCAAAGGGTTGTAGTGCAAATAGAGCTTTAAAATTAATGAAAATTCATTTTAAGTGAAAAAGCTCAGGGGGAAATAATTATGCAAATAAATCCACTGATAGAAGAAATGTTTTTCTTGGGTAGGGAAAACAAGTCCAAATAACATATCTGAAAAGTTTTCACTAGGGCAACAACTCCATAAATTCAAAAGAAAAAGTGGTCCTGAAACCAAAGGAAACCCAGAGAATGAAAGGTTTAAACTCCTGGTAATTTTTTTGATTTATAAATCAAAGTCAAAATTTTTGGGGTGTTACAACACTACCCCCCTTAAGAGAAATCTCGTCCTCGATATTTGCTAAAAATTGTAATGAAAAAAAAATACTTCTACTGTCACAACGTGATATCACCAAAAATAACCGTCCTGCTCATGCAATAAAATGCGGCTATAGTGAATGCGCAATAAGTGGTGTAAACTGCATTTTGAAATACTGGCGCTGCGTGGAAAATTCTACTGTCGGGGAAAACGAGATATTTCTACTATGGGCTATAGTGAATTTAGAAATATTTTTTTTAATCCTAAAATACGCTGGTCGCACCCGAGAGCACAGTGCTCTCTCTGGCTGGCAGGTGGACCCGGGGCCCACTGTGAGTCTCTTCTTCTACCTCTGGCTCTCTCTTCTTCCTTTCTCTCGCGCGCTTTCTCCACCGGCGATGTAGGGCATCTAGGCCGTACTGCGGTAGTGCGCGACGTGCTAGCTGCCGGTGCCGCGTGCACTCACCTCGCGGGCCAGTGCGCTGTCGGCACTGCTCGCGGATTCGCCTCCGAACACCGGCGATCGAGCGGCGAGCGGCGCTGGTGGACGTCGCCCACCGTACACCGGTCTCGAGCTATAAAATGACCGAGGTGCTCCTTCCTTCTACCTCACACCTGGCCTCGCTTCTCCTTCTCCTTCCTTCTCCTCCATTTTTGTATTGCAGGAGCTCGGGACGAAGCTCTAATGGCGGAGGTGATGCCGGACTGGTGCATGATCCTGGTGTGCGGAGGGTTGGCGGCTTTGCTGGGGTTCTCCATGCTCTTGTGTGCGATGATCCTGGATGATTGTCGTGATGCTGCTGCTCGCGTGCTAGCCCTTCGCGGCGGTAGCGATCACGAGGATTAGGTGCTGGTGTCGGGTGCTAATGGCTGTTAGCGTGCTGTAGGCAACTTGTACCCGAATAATTTCCCACAAATTTCTCCTTAAGAGACTGTGGTGCGCTAGAGAGATGAACAGTTAGATGCAACAGGTGTACGTGGATTTGCAACAAGTGTACTGTGTTGAGTGGTTGGAGTTGTGAGTCTGCTGTTGCGGTGTTGTGAAAAAAAAAATCTATGTCGTGCAGAGACATATTATGCAACAACTCAGGGAAAACATTATCTCACTCCATGTTTTACCGAGAGCGAAAATTAGTTAGTCAAAACTTATCAGCAGTCAAAACCACTCCCATAAACTGAAATCAAACATTTAATTTGACACACAACTTTTAGGATAACACGCACAAGTGGCAACTCATAAATAAACACTGGGACAACCAACATAGCAGTGACGTCTAAAATGAAAACGGTAAATGGACAGGGTCCTGGGAAAACGTCGCTGGTGCTGGGGCACACTCTTCTTCTATCGGAGGAAGTGGATTGACTAGTCAATGAATGTGCTTCTCCTGTCCGGGCCTCAGTGGTCTGCCGATGGCGATCCGAGGATTTAAATCGGCGAGGCTCTGGAGGTAACCCATTACTCGCTGGGTCATGCGCTCTTGGGCGATGACATACTGTGTAAGGTTGGCCAGCACTGGGTCTCTCTCAATTCGTCCACCAGTAAAAGAAGCTACTTCCCCGGGTGCTGCACGACTCGGAAAGTAATAATACCCTCGTTCGCTGGCATATGGTACCATGAATCGAAGTCGAGCAAGCGCTTCATACGCAGCAGCTTCTACGGCCATCAACGGAGTCGGCATAGATTTCCCCACGAAGGAGACTTCCGTTGGGTCTTGGTTAGGATTTGCGGGAGGGATCTGTACCACTGCCCAATATTTCGAGGTGGATGGGGTGATCTTCGATTTGAGCAACTCGTACTGGGGTGGAAGGATATAACTCATGGTACTGCAGGCAAAATCCCACAATATCTTAACAAAACTACCTGGGGTGGCATCTGGGGTTCTCAGATAAATACTAGGGCTTGGCATGGCAAGGAATACTGGGAGAGTTGTGCACTAGGCAGGGGTGCTTGGCAAGGTCACGAGGTGGCCTTTTATATAGCAACTAGGCTGGGTTATTAAATCGCGGTGAGGTGCAGCTAGTTTGTCGGCTCTGCTCTATGGGGTCGGGGTCAATGCTACAGATACACATGTGGAATTAAAAATGTAATCGTACACCAACATATCCATGCATGGCTACTATAAAAATAAGGGCGCACAACCAAACAGTATGGCAGCACAGGGTCACACAATAATAGGGCGTAGACATATTAAGGCTTGGTACTACTCGAGTGATTTTATCTACCACGTTTATATCCAAGCGGCCTTGCCTTGTGGGTGCCGAGGCTTCTCCAAGGGCTTCACTGTCAGTGTTAGCTGGAGGTGGCTGAGGGACTGCAGGGTCGGGGCAGTGATGATGACCATCGCGGAGATTATTGGCCACAACTCTGTTGGAGCGCGCCCCAAACAGACGACGAATCACTTCTGGGGACACCAAAGCATTTTGGTCGATGACTGGGGCAGACCTCAAGGACTCGATCGGTTGTCCGAACAGCACGACTGGGTTGTCGGCGCCGGGCTCATCTCCTCCTCTTGCCGGGGCTCGGCGAACTAGTTCTCCACGAGCTGCGATCAGATCAAGAGTGATTTGATCAAACAGTTCCTCTAGTGCACTTACATAGCGCACCAGATGCAACAATGCAGGATCCGTCTCGTGATCTCCGTTGGCAACCTGTGGTGGCCTACCATACCCGTCACGGTTGGGGTAGTTGTAGAACGAGCGACAGTTAACTCTGGGCGACAAGTGCCGGAGTTGAACTATGGCCTCTCGAGCAGCTAGTTGGATGGCTTGTGGCACAAAGGAAGTTGTTCTTCCTGTGAACTTGTAGGGGCGTTCTGGCGACAGACCCCTACCGTAAATGTGCATAGTGGCCCAGAATTGACGGATTTCACTGCTCATGGACCCTTGGTACACAACATATTCTGGGGGCTCCTCTAATGCAAAGGCACGGCGGGTGAGGTTTGCTAGCACGGTCACAAAACCTCCAAGGTTGGTTGCTGTGGTTTCATTGTGAACAATGGGTCCTGGCATTATAGCTCGGTTTGGAGTATAGGTTGTGCTGGTTTGAGGCTAGAGTGTCGTTCTTATAGAAAGAGGGTACGGAGTCTTCCTTCGCACGCTTGCGGAGGAAACTATTTAGGTGTCGGTCACTAGCGCGTGATCGATGGGCTAGGCTGATAGGTTGGGCACCGACTGCCAAAGGTGTCGGTTCACTGTGTGGCTATCTTACACGAGAAGCTTGGCCGGGGTTAGGATAGGGTCTGGTGGGGTAGTTAACCTAGGTTTTTCGACCTGGCTAAGATAGGATTAGCCAATGGTCAGCCTGGCACTGATACCAAGGTTGTCAGGACCGGTTTTTCGGGTTACCAATTTCCCAAAAAAATGGCCCTTGTGCTCACCAGCCCGAGGATTACTGTTAGCTGATGAGGCACCAACTTGATACAGAAATTCCAAGCAAATACAATATATGTAGTACAGGACCATTCTGGTCTACGAGTACAACAAATGGTTTCTAGTGGCTGATGGCGGAAGCGATTTGTGGTTCATCGGTGTCTATGGGACTCCATTTCCCGAGGGAACAGCTAACCAGGATATCTCCTATCTTCGCGAGGCCGCTATCACCATAGCGTAGGTTCCGGGGCTGTCATCGCATCGCTCCTCTCCGTGCAAGAAATCTGGCCAAGACAATAGCCAGGGACAAGCCAGTGAGTACTTTGAATGTACTCGCAAACAATATGAACACCGGTATAATATAGAAGATAATCATGCTTTGAAAGTATATCATGATCACAACGTCAGCTACGAAATAATAATCCACTATGCAAGCAGGTTGTTCATATAAAATATGAATATGCAATCAGGGAGTGAAAATAAGATAAAGCATGCCACAGTCGGGAGTCTGAGCGACACCACATAAAGGGCTTATAAAGAATTTAATAATAAACATGCCACAGTCGGGCGTCTGAGCGACACCACATAAAGGGCTTATAAATAAAAGAAATAACAAGCATGCCACAGTCGGGCGTCTGAGCGACACCACATAAAGGGATTATAA
>LR738710.1:58423670-58545193 GCA_902687465.1 Secale cereale | reverse complement strand
CAAGCATGCCACAGTCGGGCGTCTGAGCGACACCACATAAAGGGCTTATAAATAAAAGAAATAAAAAGCCTGCCATAGTCAGGCGTCTGAGCGACACCACATAAAGGGCTTATAAATAAAAGAAATAACAAGCATGCCACAGTCGGGCGTCTGAGCGACACCACATAAAGGGCTTATAAATAAAAGGAAAAATAGTGAATATCTAGGAGGTAGAACCGTCCCAGGGATACTTAATAACTCAGATAATATAACTGGTTAGTCCATAATGAAAATAATAATAATAACAATCATCACAAGTCAAAAGTCATGATCCATGTTTTGGTTTAGTTGTCTTTCCTCCGAAGACCGACACTAAGACCGACACTTGACCCATCCCAGACTGTAGTCCTTACCCATGGACACGGCTATTCGAATAGATATAATCTCTATAGAGGGTGTACTCTTTACCCACGAGTAACAGATTCCTCTAGTCCATCGGGACTAATTCCGTCCATGGTCTTTTAATTGAAAACACACCTGACTGCACACACCAGCCTCACTTACCGGTGTCCGGATTCACCCGCGACACCCATTAAGCAAAACTCTAAGTGGGGAGGCTAGAACCTCGACTAGCATGGGATCATAGAATTTATAACGCACGCAAACTGGGGGAGCTACCCCCTTCGGCTCCAACCGAAAACACCCATGCCCCCAGACCAGGTGGCATGCCTACCGGATGTAGCCGATATCTTCCACCATGGCCTCTCTGTACGGCGTGTGCTAGAAAGGGATTGACAACTTACTGAACCGTACCCTACCTATGGCAAGGACAAGTGGTAGTACGAAACAAGTATGGGGGTTATTGGAACAAGACTCGATCTACGGTCGACTCAGGAGGTTAAAGTATTCCCTACATGCTTAGGATAACAATTATATTTCAACCAACAGACAGAATTACCACCCATCATACCTCACCATGCCATACCGGACACAACCGTCTCGACGAGGAACTAGGGACAAGCTCGTGCCTACACAAGACAGGGGCTTTCCCGGATTCCTTCCGGTAGGCATGAAAGGCATACGAGGGTGACTACTATCACAAGCATATTCATTTCCAACAGCAAGGAATCCTCATCATGCACTCATGAGTATGATCACATCGTCACATAAAATAACGAAAGCTTCATGTCAAGGTGGTGTTGTAAATGTATCAAACAACGCACACACAAAAAAATATTATGCCAGGGTTCATAATGCTTGCCTTCAAGTTGTGGAGACGCAGGGTGCATTCCAAAACTTTAGCAAGTTTCTTCCTTCTCTCAAAATCCTATTTAGGAAAATTTGGAATCAACGCATAGTTTCAAAACAGTACAAAAAGTTGTTTGTAAAATTTTCAAATAAATATGAAAATAAACTAGACCAAATTTGAGGAACAACAGAAAAAGAATCAAGTCATTTGGACTTATATTTAAAAAGTTATAGCCAGTCAAAGTTCTGTTTTTAAATAAAAACCAGAAAAGAAAACGATTCGGAGGAGAATACGCTTTCGAGACGGGGAAATGTACTTGGGGGTTCTGCGCTTCCACTTAAAACAGCGCGGGCCGGTGCAGGGTCACTGATAGTGGGTCCCTTGGGCCCACTTGTCAGGTTTGACCAGTCACCGCGCCTTCTTCCTCCTCTGTTTCGCGCGGGACGGGTCTCCGGCAATCGCCGTCGACGAGCCACGGCTCCTTGAGGGGTTCTGAGGGTGGGGATGGATCCGCAAGACAGGGACGGACCTCCCGGTAGTTGCTAGGTCGGCGGGGGTGGAGGGAGTCGCCGGTGGTGTGCTCCACGGCGGAGGTGGCCTCGGGTGGAATTGGGGGTCTCGGCTACGGTGGTGTCTGGTCACGTTTGAGGGCATGGGCAGCTCCGCACGAGCAAGGGGAGTTTGACGGTGGTGCTGGATGGACGGGGGAGGGTCTGTATGCTACGAATGGAGCTGGGATGCGGCAGCGGCCGAACTGGCCGGAGACGAGGAAGATAGCTCTTCCCCTAACATTTGCTTGCCACGGGGCTGTAGGGAGGTGGCTTGAGGTCGCCTGAGTGCTCGGACGAGCTTGGGGCCTCCTATATATAGTGCTCGAGGTTGGTTCCGCGGCGGCCGGAGATAAGCTCGGCGAACCGACGTTCTGTAGCAAGGGGGGCGCGTGGCGATCGCTGGCGGGGTCCGGTAGGTAGAGTGGATGAGAACGGGCTGTTCCAGGGGCAGCTGGCGTGCTGGGGTGGCTTGGGCGGTGCCGTCCATGGCAGAGGCTCACTGTGGCCGTCGGCGTGCCGCCAAAGGGCTCTGACGGCGGCGTTGTAGGGCGCCAGAGAGGCTTGGAGGTTTCCAGCGAGTGGACGAGAGTGGGGCGTGGCCCTGCGGACGAGTGAAGGCCAGGGGGCAGGACGCGGCGACTCGGTGCGCGCGCGTGCAAAACGTGCGCTCTGGACGCGCCCAGAGCACGCACACTAGGTGCTCGACAAATTGTCAAGGCCTACTAGGAGGCTCCAATCCACATGGTATTCAACAGGGTGGGGTTATAGGCTAGGTTAGTGCCATGAGACATGCTGGTTAGGCCATTGGAGTAACTTCCTAATGTAAGTCCAAAAGTGTGCCAAAACTGACCATGCTCCTAACCTGTTTGGTGAAATGGCAGAGGCATCTAGGCATCTCTTGGATTGGTAAAACTCTCCAGACCAATGTCTCTTTAGGTATAGGAGATGGTGACAAGGTTAGTTGGGCAAAACTAGAAACTTGCAAGTGTAAGTTTTTGAGAAAATCAATCCTGGACAGAAACTAGAAGGCATTATTGCATGAACCAAAAATGCTCCAAATGGTCCAATCTCCTGGAATTAAGGGTTTTGTAGGGAGGACTACAAGTAGGAAAAAGCCCATGGTTAGAAGAGCAAGTTAACACATGGCTGCAGTAGAAAATGCCAAACTGGACCAGATAGCAAAAGAGGATGTTTTGCTCAAATTTCTCAAAGGGCACCAATGGGTTTTTGCATAAAGGTGTTGTAGGGACTTCACATGACATTCCCAAATTTTGGTGGATTTTTAAATAAATTTATCAAAGGGTTGTAGTGCAAATAGAGCTTTAAAACTAATGAAAATTCATTTTAAGTGAAAAAGGTCAGGGGGGAATAATAATGCAAACAAATCCACTGATAGAAGAAATGTTTTTCTTGGGTAGGGAAAAAAAGTCCAAATAACATATCTGAAAAGTTTTCACTAGGGCAACAACTCCATAAATTCAAAAGAAAAAGTGGTCCTGAAACCAAAGGAAACCCAGAGAATGAAAGGTTTAAACTCCTGGTAAAATTTTTGATTTATAAATCAAAGTCAAAATTTTTGGGGTGTTACAGTGGTGGGCTCGGTGGTGACATCCTCCATGTCGTCCTTGCGGTCTTCGGTCTTGTTGCACCGAAGGGGAAACCTTTGTCTTGCCCCTCGGGAACCTGCGCCTGCGTTGTATCCTTTGCACGAAAACGGCAACTGCGCCGCTAGCTCGTGCTGGCACCCGCTGGCGCGGTGCGTCACTGCTCGCGTCACTGCCTCCTCCTGAGGAA
Source organism: Secale cereale (assembly GCA_902687465.1). Lineage (NCBI taxonomy): Eukaryota > Viridiplantae > Streptophyta > Magnoliopsida > Poales > Poaceae > Secale > Secale cereale. The sequence continues at coordinate 58,541,620 of LR738710.1, read as the reverse complement.
GGCTTGGCCTTGAGTTCTCGGCTCCTCCGGAGCAGCCTAGCCGAGGCTGCTCCTGAGAGGTCTTGGTGTCGTTCTCCTCGCGAGGCCTAGCCCCCACACGAGGGTCTTGAGTAGCTGGTCGATCAGCTGGGCCGTACCAGGCCGTAGTAGGAGCGCGTCGCGGGCCGCAAGCAGGCAAATCTGGGTACCCTGGTTCCCAGGACGCCGACAGTAGCCCCCGGGCCCAAGGCGCATGCAGAGTTGGCTTCGGGGTGAAGCCTTAGTCAAGGATGAAGCGCCGCTGGCCCCAAAAGACCACGGGCTAGGCCGGCACATGACAGTTGGATGGGACATGAGCGACCCTGCTCCCCATGCAGTCTTGGTGACCATGCGACTTGACAAAAAGGGAATGTCTTCCTGTAGAGGGGTTATCGCTTCATTTCCTTCCTGCTCAGATCCCCTTCTCCTTCGCCCCCAGCCTTCGCAAATCACCTGCATCCTCCAGCGCCTCCAGCAATGGTGAAGAAAGGCAAGGGTGCCGCGCAGGCGTCTGGATCTACTTCCTCCCCCGAGGCGGCGCTCGAGGAGTCCACCATCACCGAGGAGGGGGACTATGTGGATGTCTAGTCTTTCTTGTTGAGCGACCATAACGAGCATGGCCCGACGAAGATTTGGGTTGGGTGCACCGCGGTACGGACCTTGCCGAAGTCTTGCTACCCCTTCTTCCTCCACAGCATCTCTGTCAGGCTCGTGCCGCCCTTCTCTGAGTTCTTCTACGCCATCTTTAATCAATACCACGTGCACGCCCTCCCCATCCAGCCTCGCTCCATCTTCGTCCTGTCGCTCTTCGCCTTTTACTGTGAGGCGTGTGTGGGGATGAAACCGACTGTCACCCTCTTCCGCCACTTCTTCTCCATGCGGCGGTATGATGAGGGTCCGTGCTCGGGCTGCATCTCCTTCGTCTTCCAGCACCAGGGCTGCAAGCTGATGACAGCCGGGAAGAAGATAGATACCCACCGGAAGTGGTGGGTCTGTCTAGATGCCCAGCTTATTCACCCGCTGTTGACGCTGCCTACCGCCCGTCCGGAGAAACGCACCTGTTGGAGCTACACGAAGCTCAACGACCCCCTTAGCGAGCCTGTCTTGGCAAGGATCGAGGCCGACCTGGGCTCGAGGCTTGAAGGGGCCCAGATTGTGAAGGAGTTCCTGAGGCAGCGGCTCGCGCCGCTCCAGGCACACTCGCGCACCATGTGGGAGCTGATGAGAGATGATGATAGGCTTTGGATGCGCTCGGGGATGCTGGGCGAGGTCGAGCTAGACCTCGTCTCAAACGCTCTCCTAGGTATGGTTCCTGAGGACCTCTCGGGGGCCCATCTGCTGCTATACTGCCGTCCTGACAAGGCCGAGCTGCTGAAGGCCGTGACATGCTTCGGGATGCCCATGCCTGCTCTGCCCACGATCGACGTGTCCTCCGGTGTCGAGGAGGAGAGCGACGAGGAGGAGGACTCCGAGGAGACCCTGGGCGTCGGGGACCAGGTTGACGAGGAGGACGCCTCCGAGGCGTCTGCTGAGGAAGTGGTGCCGGGTGCAGACGCCGCTGGGCGGCCCCAGGCAACCACTCCGCGTCGATCCGGGCGCACTGCGCCCGGAGGAAGCGATGCGGCGACCCCGTCGAGGAGCGCCGCACCGACGAAGCCAGTGGCCGCAACCGCACCCAAGTCCGTGGCCTCGCGCCTTGCCAGCATCCGGATTGCTGGCGCCCCCATGGCACCGGCGGCCGCGGCCGGCCTACTGATGAAGAGGAGGGCGCGCCTCACTTCCGATAAGTAAGTGTGCAGTCTCCCGTCATTCCTTGATCGTTGTGTTCCTGACGTACTTCTCTTGGCGCAGCAGCCTGGCTGGCGTGATGAAGAAGGCGAAGGGGGACAGCACGTCACGGTGCCCCGCTCCACCTGGTGCTGTTGTCGTTGCAGAGAAGGGTGCCGCAGCCTTGCCACCTCATCCAGCCAGGCTGCCGAGCATGCGGTGGCGGTGTCGCCTGAGGGCGTCGTTGCTGCTTGCGAGGCCGTGGTGGCTCCTGCTCCCTTCGCTCTAGCGAGGGGAGCCGGAGCCCCCGAGCCCCTGGTCGAGCAGGCGATCGTGGTGGCACCCATCCACCAGCCGGTGCAGCCTGGCCCTGAGACCTTGGAGGCCGCTTCCGCTGCGCTAGGTCGGCTCCGCGCCGATCTTCTGGGTGGTGATGGCCGTGTGATGGAAGGACGCCTAGGCCTGATCTCTGGGTGGCTTCTGGCAGACGAGTTTGTGCGGGCCTCCTGGAGCCAAGCCTCAGTGGCCGCCGCCAAGGGTCACAAGGAGGCCGCGGTAGCCACACGGGCACGCGACACCGCGAGCCGACGCAGCATCCTCCGAGAAGCGCTGCCACGAGGTGGAGAGCGAGCTGAAGGCCCTTCGCGAGGAAGGCACCAGGCGCGTCCTGGAGCTCGAAAGGTTGGAGAAGGAGCTCGAGGCCCAGAAGGCTGAGACGTCTCGGCTGCAGCAGGAGCAGCTCATTGATCGCGCGAGCCTGGAGAAGCTGAAGGCTGAGGCCGAGCAGGCCAAGGCGACCCAAGCTGTGTGCGACTCCGAGCTGAGGGCCAAGGAAGACGCCCTCGCGGCCTCGGCTGTAGTGGGTCGCGAGGCCCTCACCATCTTCGAGCTCGAGGCCCGCACGGCGCTGCAAATTGCCTACGGGGAAGGGTTCGAGGAGCCGCTGGCCACCCCGGAGGATGGCTCTGCCGGGCTCCTTGCCGCGCTCATGAAGGCCCTACGTGAAGTTGCGGTCGTGATCGGCCAGTTAGCAGACATCAAGAGTCGCGCACAACTTACCTTGGCCCTGACGCGGGTGTGCGGCCACCTCTGTCTCCACGACCCCACCCTTGACCTGGCCTCGCTGTCCGAGCCCGTGACCGCGAGCATAGAGGGCGCGGCTGCCAAGGCCCTGGAGGAGAAGGTCAAGGGGCTGGTGGAGGCGTTCCTCCGAGTCGCTGCTGCCGCGGCCGAGGAGGCGGAGGCTGGTGATGGCGCGCTCGGGAATGCCTGACCTGTCCCTATCAAGATGAGAGAAATGCAAGTGCCTCGGGGAGGCGTAAGGACTCACTTGAATTTGGAGAACTTGATGTTATTGTAATAACTAGGCTTGAACTTGGTGATTTCCGTGCTTGCTTCCTTTCATGTTTGCTTAGGTGCTCTGTGTCGGCAGGGCCCAACCCTGCGCATACCTCAATCGCCATTGAGCCGTCCGGGTCACCCAAGTAGGCTCAAGGAATGAGGGGCTATGTGGCTAGTGAGGCCCCTGTGTCGCGATGCCCAGGGGGCCCCCTTAACGCTCAAGCGATCCTGTTTGCATTCTGCGTCGGCAGGGCCTAACCCCGCGCATACCTCGATCGCCGTTGAGCATCGGGCTCAAGGAGTAAGGGGCTACATGACGAGTGAGGCCCCTGGGTCGCGATGCCCAGGGGTCTCGCTTGACGTGCGAACGACTGTCATGAGCGAGAATGAGCACCATACCTTGCTCACGAGCCTTCGCCTAGGATGGGGGCGCGAGAAAGCCAGGTGTCTGGGCACCTGGTAGGGTGGTGTCTGCAGGCGTGACCTGAGCTTATTCCCCGTGCCTAGCCCCCCTCGCGACACCCTTCCAAGGAGAAGCTGTGAGCGTCGTGAGCTGAAAAGCTCCCTGAGGTTGGTGCGACCGCTGGGGGGCGCCCTCAGTTGTTTATAACTAGCGCGGAGCATAGAGCTACCACACTTGCGCGGAGTGTGGGCATAATCGTGCCTCGTTCGTAGCGGCCAGCGCGGAGCTTGGTGCTTCCACTGGTTCGTGGGCAAAACTGCTCCTCGGTTGGTTCTACCAGCGCGGAGCATGGTACTTCCACTGGACAGTGGGAGGGAGCCTCCCACCGGGAGAGACTCCAGGGCGTGTACAACCCCTTCCTTACACGTGGCTTGCAAGGCAGGACAACCTAGGTGTATATGGGTTCTCCTCAGGACGAGATGAACGACTCTGAGGACTTTCTCGTGATCTTACGCATCACCCACGAGACCCTACACTGAGGCTGGTTGCGCTTGAGTCTTCTTCTACAAAATGTGAAAATAGATGCGTTGTGTCGACCTGCGCCGAGTGCATCTCTAGAGGGCATCGCATGAGAAGGCCGCAACACTAACGACCCCAGGAGGTGACGTTAGCGGGACTGGCCCGTAAGACAGATCTCAGTCGCTGGATTTATCGACGCTGCAGGGACGGACCCGAGCACAGACATCATGCCCAATCTTCTCATGCAATAGTCCAAAAGAAAGACAACCGGCGCGCGGTTCCCGCGTGAGCGAGGCACCTGCCACGGGCCCCCACTTACCCATCCACGATTAGCCCATGCGAGAAAAAGGCACCAATGACCACGGGAGGTGACGTCACGGTAATGGCTCACGAGACAGAGCTCAGCCCTTGGATTTAGAGACGCCGCAGGGACGGAGCCGAGCACAGACGCCGTGCCAGTCCTTAATCATGGGGCGGTCGTAGGCAGGCTCTCAAGGGCTCACGACCTTGGTGGCAGTGAGGACGCCAAGCATATAGATAATGCAATTAGGGAGAAACAACTAGCCTTGATTTATGCGCAAAAGAGACAGTTGTGGGGGTGAGCCCCCAGCAGCTCGAGGATTGCTGTGGGGGTGATCCCCCAATAGCTCGAGGATGATGCAGCCCGGGGGGCGCCCTCGATTGAATAACTGAGACATCACCTGATACTTGTCGTCGAAGAAGAGTTGTGGTAGCTGAAGACGCGAGTCGTGCGGGTCGCTCATGAGGATCGCCGGGCTCCTGAGGCCAAGGGGCTCCGGAGGCCCTCAGTGGTCACGGGGGTCCGGCTCCTGCTCCGTCAGGACCGCCTGCCACTGAGCCTCCTGAGCCCCCAGAGCCTGCCACGTGAGGTACTGGAATGTGGCAGCTGCGTTGTTGAAGCCGAAGAGCGTGTGAATGTAACTGTAGGGGAGAGTCCTCCTCTAGCCGACAGCCGTCGGACAGAAGGGCTCCAGAGAAGCGGCTCAGTTGAGGCCTGTGATGTCGATGCAAACGCGGAATTGGTTGCTTGGGTTGAGGGTAGGTGAGCTTGGTGTCGTGCGGTTGCGCCCACCTCGTATGAGCCCTGCGTACTGAAGTCCTGAGCCCTTGGCGCTGTATGGCTCACGTTGGGCTCACAAAAACGTGCGTCGATACACGCCTGCTGATGGTGCCCGAACATCTCCCTCGTGACGCTGGTCAGACCAGAGGCACTCTAGAGGAGAGCCCTCGAGCCCGTCCTAAGAGGGGCGCCAGGCGCGCCTCCCTATGCAAGGGTGGAGGGCGCCTCGTCACCAGGCGCGGGACCCGAGGCGGTACCGTCAGGAGCCCCTGCATCCTGAGGTCCATTTGCGGGCTGGTGCTTCTTTTTCTTGGGGGCGGTCTACAGGGCGAAGACGGCTCCATCTCCGTCGGAGCTCTCGACCGATGCATTCTGGTAGGCGCGCTCCAGGCAACACACTGCTTCCTTCTCATCGCATGCGATCGTGATGACCCCGCCACTCTCAGGCATCTTGAGGACGTTGTAGCCGTGATGGGTCATCGTCATGAACTTGGCGAGGGCAGGATACCCTAGGATGGTGTTGTACGAGAGGTGAATGTTGGCGACGTCGAAGTCGATGAGCTCGGTGTGATAGTTGTCGCGATCGCGGAAGGTGATGGGGAGGCGGACCTGCCCCATCGGGAGTGTGGAGCCATCTGTGACTCCGTAGAATGGCTTGGTTGGGTGCAGCTGATCGTAGGGGACTTGGAGCGTCTCGAAGGTCTGGACAGAGAGGACATTGAGCCCTACTCCACCGTCGATGAGGGTCTTGGTCACAAGGACGTTCCTGATTGTCGGAGTGCAGAGCATCGAGATAGTGCCTGGGGCTGCGGTGCAGTTGAGATGGTCCTTGGGGTCGAAGGCTATGACCTTCTTGGTCCACCTGAGGTTGCGCGCGGCGTCAGGCCTGGAGAGCGCCGCGTTCACCTCACGAGCAAACTGCTTCAAGATGCGGTGGGAAGTCGGAGCGTGGGCTCCTCCCAGGATGCATGCAACCGCGCGTGGCTCCTGAAAGCCCCTTGCTTCGTCTCCCTGGCGGTTGTCGTCATTCCTTCTTGGTGGTTGTGGCAGTTGACGCAGGCCCGCGTTGCCCTGAGGGCGACCCTCACGAGGTTGGTCGCGCCAGGGGGCGTCACGAGGCTGCTCCTACCAGCGGTCATCATGAGGTTGGTCACGCCATCCATGGCGTGAGTTCCTGCCGTCCCAGCGTCCTCCACCACGGCCCCCTCCGCGGCCGTAGCCGCGGTTGTCGTGCTCTGGATGCTGCCCGACGCGCCCGTCACGCATCGCCCTGAGTTCTTGGCAGTCGTTGGTGTTGTGGCTATGAACATCGTGGAAGACGCAGTACGGACGGTTGTCTCTGGGGGGTCGTTGTAGCCGCAGCCACGCTTCACTTCTGGCTCCGCAGCCAGCACGGTGGGTCCCTTGCACTTTGCTTCCTTGGCCTTGGCCTTCTTGTCGTCGGCCTCCGCTTCAGGCAGCTCCAGGAGAGAGAGGCGGCCTTCCTCTGCCCTCGCGCACTTCGCCGCGAGGTTGAACATCTCGAGGGACGTGCACAGATACTTGTGGATGGTGAGCTCCTCCTTCATCATGACGTCGCAGACACTGTCGGAGAACGCCGAGAAGATGGCCTCGTCCAAGACCCTGGGGATCTTGAGGCGCACGGTGTTGAAATGCTGGATGTACTTCTGCAGGGTCTCCCCAGGTTGCTGCTTCACGCGGCGCAGATCCGCGGCCGCCGGGGCTCGGTCGTGGGTACCTTGGAAGTTGGCGACGAAACGCTCAAAAAGCTCCCCCCAGGAGGAGATGGATCCTGCGGGAAGGTTCGGGAGCAAGGAGTGAGCACCGTCCTTGAGGGCCACGGGGAACCAGTTCGCCATGACCTGCTCGGTGCCGTTGGACGCCTCGATGGTCAGCTCGTCGAGTTGGAGGAACTCTGCAGGGTCAGTGGTGTCTGGCACCCCGGCTAAGAGCGACCGGTTTACCATGCAGGGCCAGCCCAGAGACCATGTCTTCTGGCAACACACAACATCTTGGTACAGAAAACAACCGCTTTATTAACACTTAGCGGATTAAAGTTTACATTACAACAGGTAGCGAGGCCAAGCGGCAGACACGATGCGGCTGGACAATATGTACATTATTTAGTGAACATAAAAGGCCTCGGTCATAACATCTACGCGGCAGCGGAACGACTTCATAGCGGAACTCCATAGCATAGGGACACCGATGTGGACACAATCTAGACTCGGACGACACTCCTTTCCAGCGAGACTTTCCTGAAATCGGCATGACACATCAGGTCAGTACATTGAATGTACACCCAAGCTTACAGCAAACATAAAAATAATGAAAAACATTATCATGATAATTATTCAATTATTAAAATGCAACAACATATATATGTATGAATATAACCAACATGTTGTGCTCATGCCTTTGTGAAAACAGTCCCTCGGACTGACTTACCAACGGTGATCCTTCTTAACATACCAACTTGTCTATCTCAAAACGGATTATCTCGTGATCTTTCCGGCGATCACAACCCTGACCAACACTTGGTCTCAAACATCTCGGTGGTCTTTCCACCATCTCTGTTAGTGCAAAGTTCATAACTTAGTGAGCAAAATTTTATTAAATGTTGACCCACGTTGTGACCTACTTTCGAGCGTGTCCGTGACCGTGGACTCGGCTATCTATAGATTAATTACACTCTGCAGAGGTAGTGCACTGTACAGACACCACGGAACCCATGGCCTCGCTCTCCCATTCGGGTGGACCAACGGTGTTCCGATGAAACCCCTCCATTGCCATGACACTCTCTCGGCCACTCTGACTCGTTTCCCATCGGAATAGTCATGGGTGGCCCCGTGCCTACCAAAGGCACAACGACCACCGTCGTGGCCAAACATAAACTCTCCCAAACAGGGATGCGGGACAATAATCTCAACAACGGGCACACAAGGTTATGTATGCTTACCGGGCCAGGGTACCGCACGCCCATAACCTTCCCTAGTTGGAGGTACCGACCAGAGGCATGACAACGGTCTGAATAATGGCCTTCCCATAAAGGCAAATGTGGTTGCACAGGGAAAAACTCGATTCAGTGGCACCATGACCCGGTCAACGCGATATTCAAGTTGAGTTATTAGTAGGTTCAACTTAAAGAGAACCGGTGTCATAAAATGCCATGCAAATGCAACACAAAATATACATTATCATAAAGAACTGGGTCAGCTCTACCACACTAAGCATAAGCATCAACAACTTCTAATACTCCTCTGGTTAGGATTTAATCTCAATTAAAACAGAATCTTTTCTAGCAAATTATATCATATTTCTTATGCAAGAAAATAACTCCAAATAATTATTTATATCCATAACCATATTAGTTCTTCATAACCCAAACTTTCTTCTAGTTAAATCAACTTCCAACTTTCTGCAAACTAAATATAACAACTAAATCAAGCAGCCAACAGAATAAAAATAATAAAAAGATTTAAATGCATGGATTAAATCATTCATTCAAGTTGGAACAATCACAAATATTGAAATGGCACCATGAAAATGCTACTGTGGCTTGCCTTAGTGCAAATGAGGTTCACAAGCCTCCTGGTGATCCTCAAGACAAGCTTCCTCTTCTAAAAAGATTTAAAAGCACAAAAAGAAAACATCAAGAACCCTTCTGAAACTCACCAGAAAATCTACACAGCACAGAAAAATCTCATTTTTGTGTGCTAGAAGATTTCTTTACAAAGAACACAATGCAAAAAGAATCAATTCATTTGGACTTATGGTTAAAAACTTATTGTTGTTTGAAGTTCTCTAGAATGTATATAAATTTGAATTTAAATAAACAGACAGGGGAAGGGGTTACGTCGAAGGTGTAAAGCCTCAGGGCGCCACCACTCGTACCGCTTCGCGCGTGTACAACGTGGCTGACTAGCGGGCCCCGCTAGTCAGGTGAGGGGGAGAGGGAGAGGGAAACAGAGACGGCCGCGGCTTCGCTGGAGAGCACGCCGACGACGAGAGCTCCTTGGCCAAAACGAGATGGAGTTATCTAAAGAGGGGATGGAGGCGCACCTGCCCACAGCCATAGCGTAGCTAGGGTATGGTCAGACGGTTTCGGAATTGACCTCGCAAGCGGAGGCAGAGCGGGTGGTCGCCGGAGAAAAAGACGATGACGAGCAGCGGCGACTCCAGAGGCTCCAACTAGGTGGAACAGCACCACCAGAGACGGGGGGAGGCTCTGGAAGGGTTGCCCTGGCCTGAGAGGGGCTGGGGCTACTACGACGACCAGAGGGGATCGCCGGCGAGCTCAAGCACGGGGACGGCGGCCTGCCGCCTGCCCGGCCGGGCTACGGTGTGTGGGAGTGGAGTGTGGTGCTCGAGAAGGCTGGGAGGGGCTCAATTTATAGGCGAGCCGAGAGGGGGGATCGGGGCTCCGCCGGCGACACCTGGACACTACGCCCGGCGACAGCAAGAGGGGGAGAAGGCGACATTGTTCACGCGAGCACTATGGACGAACGGGGATGAGCACATGATCAAGGGGAAGGCGACGAGCACAGTGCGCACCGCACTGTTAATTTGGCCAGACCGCGCCCGTGCTCGCTGCAGCTAGCTCCGGCGTCGGCGAGCGCCAGGAGGAGTTAATGGAGTTGAGACGAGGATTGTGGCGAGGTTTGGCAAGCTCTAGTAGGCGGGGAAGCGAGCACGCGTGAAACAGAGCGCTCGGCGGCACTCAGAGCACGTCTACTAGCTGGCTGGCATGGTGCACACGCGGGGTCAGCGTGTGAACTCTACTCCCAGGCCGACTTGTGTCCAAAGATCATGTCTGGCGTGTTGTTCGTGGTAGTTTTGAAGGTTACCATGATTTGGTTTGGACCCAGACGGAGTAGAAGAGATTTCACAAGCCTGGTAAGGTTCTGGATAGTAACTTTGTTCGTTTACTGAGGTCAACTGGCTGGGAGTTGGGAGCTGCACTTTGGAGGCTAGACATAAGTTACTAAGGTGAAGATGCACAAGAAATTTCAGCTACAATGGAGCAAGTAAAATGGTAGTTGTTGTAAAAACTACCATTTCTGTCGAGAACAGAAAATATTTTCTGTAGCAAAAATATTCCGAAAAGTAGTGCAATATTTTTGCTCAGAAAGGTGTCCTAGGGTTCAAAGAAGATCTGTGAATTTCCTCAGATTTTTGTGTGCAAGAAAAGTTGGGGTTGCTTTGGAGCACAAAGAGCAAACTAAGGTTTTAGAGGGGAAAAATGAATATTTTTCAATAAAGAAAAATATTCCTCTTATTATTTTAGGGTGAACCAGAGGAAAAGATTATTTGAGATGGAGATGAGGCACTTGGGTGAAAGCCAAGGGTACCCAAGTGTTTAAGTCCATATGAAAAGATTCAAAAATTCCAAGTTTCAAACTCAATCCAAATGAAACTCAGGCAAATAAAAGAGGGCATAAATTAGGCTGTCACAAACCTCCCCCACTTAGAATGAATCTCGTCCTCGAGATTTGGTTGCTTGGGAAAACCATTCTGGATAATGTGTCCTTAGGAATTCTTCCTGTTCCCAGGTTGATTCTGACTCGGTGTGATGCTCCCACTGGACTTTATAAAACTTCCTCAATTTACTCTGAGTGACCCTTTTCATCTGATCGAAAATTTTGAACGGCCTCTCTTTGTACGTTAAATCCTTTGCCAACTCTATTTTGGTCATGGCAATCCTTTTCTCAGGCGGCGATATGCATCGCCTCAACTAAGAGACATGAAACACGTTGTGCACGTCGGACAATTCTGGGGGTAGTTCCAACTGATAAGCATCAATGCCTACTTGAGAAATAACTGGAAATGGGCCAATAAATCTAGGTGCCAACTTTCCACGAGTCTGGAATCTCTTGACTCCTTTCATAGGAGTAACTCGGAGGTAGACGTGTTCTCCGGGCTCAAAACTGATTTGTCGGTGTTTTGTATCATAATAACTCTTCTGTCGAGATTTGGCCAATTGCAATCTGTCTCTGATCTCCTTAGCTTGTTTCTCAGCTTGCATTATGAGATCTGTCCCGGAGATACGGCTATCTCCAGTGTGATACCAATTTAAAGGGGTGCGGCACTTACGGCCATACAAAGCCTCGTACGGTGACATCTTTAGACTGGTTTGGAAGCTGTTGTTGTAAGAGAACTCAGCATAAGGCAGACAATCTTCCCACTTTGATCCTTGGGCCAAGATGCAGGCTCGCAGCATATCTTCGAGCACTTGGTTTACCCGCTCTGTCTGTCCATCAGTCTGAGCATGATACGCGGTACTGTATTTCAGCACTGTCCCCAAGGCTTGATGGAGACGTGACCAAAAAGCGGAGGAAAAGAGTGAACCTCGGTCAGAAGTGATGGTTCGAGGTACTCCATGTAGACTGACTATTCTGGACACATACAGCTATGCAAGTTGATCTGCTTGATTTGTGGTCCTGACCGGGATAAAGTGAGCGACCTTGGTTAAACTGTCCACTATGACCCATATTGCATCATTGCCTCGCTGAGTCTTGGGTAGTCCAGTGATGAAATCCATCCAGACATCATCCCATTTCCATTGCGAAACTGGAAGTGGTTGGAGAAGTCTGGCTGGCTTCTGATGTTCCGCCTTCACCTTGTTGCATATGTCGTAACAAGCCACAAAATAGGCAATGTCTTTCTTCATTCCATCGCACCAGAATATTTGCCGAAGGTCTTCATACATTTTTGTACCTCCAGGGTGAATATATTATGAGGATTCGTGTGCTTCTGACAGGATTTTCTCTTTTAATTCCGATTGATTGGGTACACAAATCCTTCCACGGAATCGGAGTGTACCAAAGTGATCCGTTGAGAAATCAGAGGTATGTCCTGCTACCACATTCTTGGCATGCCTTTGCAGGACAGGGTCGTCTGGCTGGGCCTTGCAGATCTCTTCCTCAAGTGTGGGTGTAACTTCCAAAATATTTGTGAGACCAGCATCAACTATGATCAGATTGAGTTGAGCAATCTCCTCTGGAAGTTTAGGGGGCAAGGATTTCAATATGACATTTAGGCTGACCGGCTTTCGACTGAGTGCGTCAACCACCATGTTGGCTTTACCCGGATGGTAATTTATCCCAAGATCATAATCCTTAACCAATTCAAGACATCTTCGCTCACGGAAATTTAAATCTGGCTGAGTAAATATATACTTGAGAGTTTTGCGATCGGTGAAAATTTGGCACTTCTTCCTGATGAGGTAGTGCCTCCATATTTTTAGAGCATGATCTACCGCGGCCAATTCCAGATCATGTGTAGGGTAATTTCCCTCGTGTGGTCGCAGCTGTCGTGATGCATATGCTACTACCTTGCCGTCTTGCATAAGTACGCAACCAAGTCCTTGTCTGGAGGAGTCACAGTACACATCAAAACTGCGGTAGATGTCTGGAAGAGTCAATACGGGTGCAGTCGTTAGTCGTATCTTTAGCTCACTGAAACTTTTCTCGCAGTCTTCAGTCCATTCAAACTTCTTCTCCTTTTTGAGTAGCTCTGTCATGGGTTTAGCAATCTTGGAGAACCCTTCAATGAAAGGACGGCAATATCCGGCCAGTCGAAGAAAACTCTAGATCTGTGATACTGTTTTTGGTGGCAACAAATCGAGCACATCCTTTACCTTGCTTGGGTATACGGCTACACCCTCGGTGGATAGCACATGTCCAAGAAAACCAACTAGTTTGAGCCAAAACTCACACTTACTGAATTTGGCGTAAAGCTGACGGTCGCAGAGTCGTTGTAGCACTACTCGGAGGTGTTCTCTGTGATCTCCTTCGCTTTTTGAGTATATAAGTATGTCATCGATAAAGACTACCACGAACTTATCGAGGAAGTCCATGAATACTTTGTTCATCATGTGCATGAAGAACGCAGGGGCATTGGTGAGACCAAAGGACATAACTGTATATTCATAAAGACTGTACTGAGTGGTGACTGCGGTCTTAGGAATATCTTCCTTTTTAATCTTGAGCTGATGGTATCCTGTCCGTAAATCAATCTTGGAGAATACCTTGGCCCCACTGAGCTGATCAAACAAGTCATCAATTCTTGGCAGCGGATATTTATTTTTGATGGTGACATCATTCAGCTGACGGTAATCCACACACATGCGGAGGCTACCATCCTTCTTGCTTACAAAGAGAGCAGGTGATCCCCATGGTGAGGAGCTGGGACGGATATATCTATTCTGGAGCATTTCATCAAGCTGCTTCTTTAGTTCCACTAATTCTGATGACGGCATCCGGTAATACTTCTTGTATAATGGTGCGGTTCCAGGTACAAGGTCTATTGCAAACTCAAGATCTCGATCTGGTGGCATGCCAGGCAGCTCTTCTGGAAATACGTCAGGAAACTCACTGACCACGGGAATTAATTCCAATTCAGCCACGGCGGTGAAGATTATTACCTTCTTGGGTATGCTTCTGCGAGAATAGAATTTGGTAGTCAGCCCCTTCTGACTGGTCAGAGTGACTTCTCGGGTTGCGCAATTTATGCATACTTGATATTGGGTCAACCAATTCATACCCAAAATAACATCCAGCTGTACCGACTCAATGAGTATCAAGGAAGTTGGAATACTGATTCCCTTGATATTGATTTAAATCACGGCAAACCAGATTACTCTTGATTAAGGATCCCGTGGTTTGTACCAGCATATTCTTGCCAAAAGCGAACAAGGAAATTTGTTTTGGGCAACAAAACTTCGAGAAATAAAAGAGTGGGAAGCCCCAGAGTCAAATAAAATTATGGCAGGTATGCTATTAACAGAAAACATACCAATGACTACTTGGGGGTTTTCTTGGGCTTCATCTGCAGAGAGGTGATGAACGTGCCCGGCGGTATTTTGCTGGCTCGGATATGACCCCATAAAGTTGACTTGTGGCCTGAATAGGGCATTCAACTTGCTGTTCTTGGGGCACTGTCTGGCATAATTTCCATTTTGCCCACAACTGAAACAAGAATTGTTGCGCTGATGCTCCTCGTGCACTGGGTTGGTCACGACATTCTTGACTTGAGTAGTGGTCTTGTTAACATTCTGTTTCCAATTGGGCTTGTATTCTACATGAGTCTGCTGCCAGGTTCGAGCCTTTTGCACTGGTTGCCTTTCCTTCCTTGGTTCAAACTTGCGCTTGTGCTCGTTATTAGCAGGCCTGTTGTCCAGCATGAGCTTGTGCTCCCTTTCCACAATGAAAGCTTTGTTCACCAAGGTTTGGAAGTCTGGAAAATCAAGCATGCTGAGGGTGCACCGGAGTTGCGAGTTTAATCTGCCAAGAAATCTGTCAATCTTTCTTTCTTCAGTGGCCACGTCATAAAGGGAGTAACGGGCCAGATGATTGAATTTTTGCAAATATTCACCCATAGACAGATTTCCTTTGGTGAGTGCAAGAAATTCACGCTCCTTGGTCTTCATAATTCTAGTAGGGATATAATATTTTTGAAACTGATCCTTGAATTTTGACCAGGTGAGTTCTTCATCAGTAGGCCACATGGCTTTTGCATTTTCCCACCATATGGAAGCAGCGCCTTCAATATAATGAATTGCGCAAGGAACTTTATCCTCTTCTACAGTACGGGCAATCTCAAGCTTCCTTTCAATGGTTCGCAACCAATCATCGGCATCCAAGAGGTCAATGACCTGACTGAAACTGGGAGGCTGGGTTCTCTGAAAATCTGAAAGCTTGGAGTGATGACCGTTTTGATTTTGCATTCTATCCAACCATAGCTTGAACACTTCTTAATATCTCAAGCAGATCATTACTTCTCCTTTCCTCAAACATACGCAGAATCTGCTCGGTGGTAGGCGGATTTGGCGGTGGAGGTGGTGGTGGTATGTACGGCTCGGGAGAGTGTCCTACCTGTCGGGCGAAATGATGAACAGGAACATCCTCATGAGCGCAGCTACTGTTGCCTCCCAGCGTCATCCTATTATGAATTGTTCCCAAGACAATGAAACTGAGATGAGAAACATCCAAAAGGAAATTGGGGAAAAGCCAGCAACAAATCCTGAGAGAAAACAAAATTTCGAAGAAAAGACAACAAATAGAAGAAATATAGTTCCAGCATAATTATACATAGACTCATACATGAAAGGTAATTAACATGCCTGGTTCCACTATGCTCATACAGGAAACGAAACATCATGACTCGTACGACTACATCCATACATCATCTTGACAACTGCGAACACTCCGAAGCTCTACTACTCTGCTGGTGCTGCGGGGTCCTCTCCTGAAGCGGACTCGGATCCTGAACTGACGAGGTGAACTGAAACCTCTGGGTTAAAGGTAACACGATGGCGCTGCCTCGGGGGCTCTCCTTTCGGGGCAGCAGTAGGGTGAATCATAGGAGCTACAGGAGTTGTGAGCGGCGAAACCCACTCAGTAGAAGCACTGAGAGGATTTATGGTCGAGGCGCCCGAGCTACTCGGAGGAGTAACCGGTGAAATAGGGGAACCAGAACTGGCTGGAATGTAAGGGGTAAATCCTATGGATGCGGGAGTAGTGACAGACCTAGTAGTGGCTAAAGCGAGTCAGCTCTCGAGCCAGCTCGTGTATCAGGAGATAGCTAGTAGTAATATAACAGGAAAGGTGTCTAGAAACACTATCAGACTCCGTATCAATAGTAGGGAAACGAACACGACCGTTGTCGTGCAGAGAAGGATATTATTGGAAACCTGGGTGATTCTGCATTCGGACCTCGCTGTAACGGAGCTCGACATGGATCTCGAATGCAGCAAATTGGACGGCATGTGAAGTGGTAGAAGCGTAACCGCTCCGAGAGGTACGAGTGTAAGTGCTGGAGTCGGAACTGGTGCGCAAAGTCACCACTGCCTGATACTCATACACTGAGCCTGCTAGACGCTCCTAGTACACACGATAGACTGGGTCGTCTCTGAGAGGGTACAGCCGATGGCACACATTACGAAGGAGGCACGGTTACGTGTACGACATGAGCTGCAACTGGCACGGATACGGCACCGGAGCCATCTACACTCACAACCATTAGTATGTTAGCATAAAAATAAAGTAAGTATAGGCAAAGCAACAACCAGTTATACATACTACCGGCACTCAACTTAAACTCGTATCTAGCGTTTAGTTAACACGTCAAAGTCTAGCGTGGCCTACAGTCAGCGCGGCTCTGATACCAAGCGTTGTGGCACCCCGGCTTAGAGCGACCGGTTTACCATGCATTCCTAGCCCAGATTCCATGTCTTCTGGCAACACACAACATCTTGGTACAGAAAACAACCGCTTTATTGACACTTAGCGGATCAAAGTTTACATTACAACAGGTAGTGAGGCCAAGCGGCACACACGGTGCGGCTGGACAATATGTACATTATTTAGTGAACATAAAAGGCCTCGGTCATAACATCAACGCGGCAGCGGAACGACTTCATAGCGGAACTCCATAGCACATGGACACCGATGTGGACATGATCTAGAATCGGACGGCACTCCTTTCCAGCGAGACTTTCCTGAAATCTGGCATGACACGCCAGGTCAGTACATTGAATGTACTTGCAAGCTTATAGCGAACATAAACATAATGACAAACAATATCATGATAATTATTCAATTATTAAAATGCAACAACATATATATTTATGAATATAACCAACAAGATGTGCTCATGCCTTTGTGAGAACAGTCCCTCGGACTGACTTACCAACGGTGATCCTTCTTAACATACCAACTTGTCTATCTCAAAACGGATTATCTCGTGATCTTTCCGGTGATCACAACCCTGACCAACACTTGGTCTCAAACATCTCGGTGGTCTTTCCACCATCTCTGATAGTGCAAAGTTCATAACTTAGTGAGCAAATTTTTATTAAATGTTGACCCATGGTGTGACCTTCTTTCGAGCATGTCCGTGACCGTGGACTTGGCTATCGATAGATTAATTACACTCTGCAGAGGTAGTGCACTGTACCCACACCACAAAACCCATGGCCTCGCTCTCCTATTCGGGTGGACCAAC
The DNA here is from genome assembly GCA_902687465.1 of Secale cereale. Taxonomy (NCBI): domain Eukaryota; kingdom Viridiplantae; phylum Streptophyta; class Magnoliopsida; order Poales; family Poaceae; genus Secale; species Secale cereale. The sequence continues at coordinate 58,524,485 of LR738710.1, read as the reverse complement.
GGCGTTCCGACGAAACCCCTCCATTGCCATGACACTCTCTGGGCCACTCCGACTCGTTTCCCATCGGAATAGTCTTGGGTGGCCCCGTGCCTACCAAAGGCAAAACGACCACCGTCGTGGCCAAACATAAACTGTCCCAAACGGGGACGCGGTACCATAATCTCAACAACGGGCACACAAGGTTATGTCTGCTTACCGGACCAGGGTACCGCAGACCCATAACCTTCCCTAGTAGGAGGTACCGACTAGAGGCATGACAACGGACCGAATAAAGGCCTTCCCATAAAGGCAAATGTGGTTACACTGGGAAAAACTCAACTCATTGGCACCCTGACCCGGTCAACGCGATATTCAAGTTGAGTTATTAGCAGGTTCAACTTAAAAATAACCGGTGTTATAAAATGCCATGAAATGCAACACAAAATATACATTATCATAAAGAACTGGGTCAGCTCTACCACACTAAGCATAAGCATCAACAACTTCTAATACTCCTTTGGTTAGGATTTAATCTCAATTAAAACATAATCTTTCCTAGCAAATTTTTATCATATTTCTTATGCAAGAAAATAACTCCAAATAATTATTTATATCCATAACCATATTAGTTCTTCATAACCCAAACTTTCTTCTAGTTAAATCAACTTCCAACTTTCTGTAAACTAAATATAACAACTAAATCAAGCAGCCAACAGAATAAAAATAATAAAAAGATTTATATGCATGGATTAAATCATTCATTCAAGTTGGAACAATCACAAATATTGAAATGGCACCATGAAAATGTTGCTGTGGCTTGCCTTAGTGCAAATGAGGTTCACAAGCCTCCTGGTGATCCTCAAGACAAGCTTCCTCTTCTGAAATGATTTAAAAGCACAAAAAGAGAACATCAAGAACCCTTCTGAAAATCACCAGAAAATCTACACTGCACAGAAAAATCTCATTTTTGGTGTGCTGCAAGATTTCTTTACAAAGAACACAATGCAAAAAGAATCAATTCATTTGGACTTATGGTTAAAAAGTTATTGCTGTTTGAAGTTCTCTGGAATATATATAAATTTGAATTTAAATAAACAGACTTGGGAAGGGGTGACATCGAAGGCGTAAAGCCTTAGGGCGCCACCACTCGTACCGCTTTGCGCGTGTACAGAGTGGCTGACTAGCGGGCCCCGCTAGTCAGGTGAGGGGGAGAGGGAGAGGGAAACAGAGACGGCCGCGGCTTCGCCGGAGCGCATGCCGTCGACGAGAGCTCCTTAGCCCAAACGAGAGGGAGGGATCTAAAGAGGTGATGGAGGCGCACCTGCTCGTACCCGTAGCATAGCTAGGGGTGGTCGGACGGTGTCGGAATCGACCTCGCAAGCGGAGGCAGAGCGGGGTGGTCGACGGAGACGAAGACGACGACGAGCAGCGGTGACTCCAGAGGCTCCAACTAGGTGGCACAGCACCACCAGAGAGGGGCGGAGGCTCTGGAAGGGTTGCCCTGGCCTGAGAGGGGCTGGGGCTACTGCGACGACCTGAGGGGATCGCCAGCGAGCTCAAGCTCGGGGACGGCGGCCTGCGGCCTGCCCGGCCGGGCTACGGTTTCCTACGCAATTGTGGGGTATGTGGGAGTGGAGTGTGGTGCTCGAGAAGGCTGGGAGGGGCTCCATTTATAGGTGAGCCGAGAAGGGGGATCGGGGCTCCGCCGACGACACCTGGACACTGCGCCCGGCGATGAACGACATCGGCGAGAGGGGGAGAAGGCACCGTGGTTCACGCGAGGACTGTGGACGAACGGAGACGAGCACATGATCGAGGGGAAGGCGACGAGCACAGTGCGCACCCAACTGTTACCTTGGCCGGACCGCGCCCATACTCGCAACGGCGAGCTTCGGCGTCGGCGAGCGCCAGGAGGAGTTAATGGAGTTGAGACGAGGATTGTGGCGAGGTTTGGCAAGCTCTGGCAGGCAGGGAAGCGAGCACGCACGAAACAGAGCGCTCGGCGGCACTCCGAGCGCGTCGGCTAGCAGGCTGGCATGGTGCACACGCGTGGTCACCGCCTGAACTCTGCCCCCAGGCCGACTTGTGTCCAAAGATCATGTCTGGCATGTTGTTCGTGGTAGTCTTGAAGGTTACCATGATTTGGTTGGACCCAGACGCAGTAGAAGAGATTTCACAAGCCTGGTAAGGTTCTGGATAGTAACTTTGAGAGTTTACTGAGGTCAACTGGCTGGGGGTTGGGAGCTGCGCTTTGGAGGCTAGCCATAAGTTACTAAGGTGAAGATGCACAAGAAATTTCAGCTACAATGGAGCAAGTAAAATGATAGTTGCTGTAGAAACTACCATTTCTGTCCAGAACAGAAAATATTTTCTGTAGCAAAAATATTCCAAAAAGTAATGCATATTTTTGTTCAGAAAGGTGTCCTAGGGTTCAAAGAAGATCTGTGGGCAAGAAATGTTGGGGTCGCTTTGGAGCACAAAGAGCTAACTAGGGTTTTAGAGGGGAAAAATGAATATTTGTCAATAAAGCAAAATAGTCCACTTCTTATTTTAGTGTGAACCAGAGAGGAAAAGATGATTTGAGATGGAGATGAGGCACATGGGTGAAAGCCAAGGGTACCCAAGTGTTTAAGTCCAGATGAAAAGATTCAAAAATTCCAAGTTTCAAACTCAATCCAAATGAAACTCAGGCAAATAAAAGAGGGCAAAAATCAGGCTGTCACACGGTGCCATCGTAGCGCGGAGGCAGATCCGACTTGAACTTGTAATCACCTGTACGAACAGAGGTACCAAGAAATGGAAGTTCCCCATCAGTTTGTCGAAATCGAGAGCTAATCGGCTTAAGTAAATCCGTAGACACAATCAATAACGAAGCAGTGGCGCAACTGCCACTTACCGATGTGGTGCAAGAGAGCAGCCAGTTCCACTTGGAGCAATCACCCCGGGTTAAACCAACAATATCGATAAACAAAGTTCCGCACATCAAGTGGAAGAACTGGCGGAGGACGGAGGAAGTGGTGATGGGTTGTTACGATGAGGAGGCGGTCGGGGGAGGAGATGCCCTGCTCGGCAGTGAGGGAGAGCGTGAGGTCCTGGACGCTGAGCGCGTGGGCGGCGTCGTGGGAGGCCTCGCGCCCGCTCATCTCCCTCTCAACCAGCTCCTCCGCACATAGCACTGCCGCCGCCGCCGCCATTTTCTGTGCGCGGTGTGCAAAGTAGGAGGCGGCTGGGAGTCCGTTGGGGTCGGGGGCTGCTACTGAGACACGAAGATAGGAAGGTGGGTCTTGCCGTCGTGCGAATATTGAAGAACTCTAGTACTATCCACCGGTCAGTCTGAGACTGAATTTCACCTTGTGAATCCAAAAATCAATCTAATGAGAACGTTGCTCGTCTTTTACGAGAAGAGGAGATAAAATACTATCAGAGATTCAAAGCTGATTTCATTTTCATGGATGATAGTAATACGAGATACTTTCAATTGATCATCAATGGGCGTCATAGGAAAAAGTGTATTTACAGTCTCCAACAAGACAATGAATGGATTGAGGGCCAGGAGAAACTCAAAAAGGTATATCATCAAATTGCGCGGTTCTGGTGCTGCAGAACGAGGAGCCCGCGAGCTTCTGCCTGGGGATGCGGGACCACCTAGCAGCTCTCCTTGTCGCGCGCACGGGCCCTGCGGGGCTGGTCTCATCGTGGAGCCTCGCTTCTGAGCCCCTGGCCAGCACCGTGCAGTGGAGGTGGAGCCGGGACGCCATGGTCCACGTTCCTCACCAAGAGCGACGGAGGACGGGAGGAGTGAGTTGGTGCAGACACCTCCCCGACGGCGTTGACGAGCTCGGTGATGTGGTGGAGCCACTCAGCGTAGAGGTCGTCTGCTGGACGGTAGCGTAGGAGATCCCGCGCCATCAGTAGCGCAGGCTGCTGTTAGACCGGCCCGCATCTGATCAGTGAGGACGACGTCGCGGCCGGCGAGGGTGATGGTGTCGCCGTGTGGCCATCACGCCGCACGGACAGCGGCAGTGACGAGTCCTACTGCTCGTGGGCGGCCGGGTCGGTGGCAGCATTGGCGACCGGCGAGTTGGGGTGGAGCGGTGCACCATTGCCTGCGGGCGCCGTCTGAGCGACGTTGGCGGCGCGGCGGGCGGCGAGCACTCGGCGTGTGTCCACCATGGCGGTGAAGCGAGGTCGACGAACGAGAGCGGGACGAGGTCGTCGGAGAGGCGAGATTTCGAGACGCCCCCTACCTAGCGCGCCAAATGTCGGATTACGGGTTCCGGAAACCGATAGAAGTTCGAACACAGGGGCATGAACAAAGATCTCTCCCGCTCACGTCTACCTAGCGCCACGCTCTCGCCCGGTGGTGAGATTCAAGCAAGTAACAAGTAAAAGCACACATGAGTTTACCCAGGTTTAGGCCACCTTGCGGTGTATAACCCTACGTCCTGCTTGAGTGGATTAGCCTCAGGAGGGCTTGAGTATGAACAAGTACAGTTGTTCTTGAGCTTAGGAAGAGAGCTCAAGAGGGTCAGGAGGCAAGAGTTCTTACTCCTTGAAGTGAAGGTGGGGTGTTCGAGATGAGGTCAATCCAGATCAGATGAGATTAGATGCCTCTACAGTGGAGACCTAGCTACTTGTATAGGCAGGCAGGGTCCTCTTCCACCGAAATGTTTAGGCGGGAAGGGATCCCACAATGGCCATTCTGAGCGGGAACACAAGGACGTTCCTATCCTGACAAAAGTGGTCTTTGCCTGCAAAGAGATCAGACGATGACGCGGTGGTGGGCTCGGTGGTGACATCCTCCCTGTCATCCTTGCGGTCTTCGGTCTTGTTGCACCGAAGGGGAAACCTTTGTCTCACCCCTCGGGAACCTGCGCCTGCGTTGTCTCCTTTGCACCAAAACGGCAACTGCGCCGCTGGCACCCGCTGGCGCGATGCGTCACCGCCTCCTCCTGAGGCAGGCTTGGCCTTGAGTTCTCCGCTCCTCCGGAGTAGCCTAGCCGAGGCCGCTCCTGAGAGGCTCTTGGTGTCGTTCTCCTCGCGAGGCCTAGCCCCCTCGTGAGGGTCTTGAGCAGCTGGTCGATCAGCTGGGCCGTACCAGGCCATAGTAGGAGCGTGTCGCGGGCCGCAGGCAGGCAAGTCTGGGTACCCTGGTTCCCAGGACGCCGACAATATTTATTCATAATTTCGTTACCAAATCTCATGCGCGCAATACACGTGTACCTTACTGGTATCGGGAAAACGATGGGAGAAGAGGCGGGAAACCGATGAGAGGAGTGGCGAAAAACGGTAGTCTGTTTTGAAAACTTGCTAGAGAAGGAAAGGTGAGCTAGCATGACGCATGCGCACAGTGCTTACACATGTATTGCAGGTGCCGTCGAAAGGGCTCAGGGTTGCCGTTTGATCTGGGAGCATCCAATGGTGCACACGTACAATCCGTGGGGTTTGGGTTCTGGCCATTCAGAACGCACGACTCAGATTGCGCGCGCAGCAGGGGGAAGAAAATCATACGAAAACCAACATTCGGTGTAAACCGGTGAAAACCACGAGAAAAGGATGTTTTGAAGTTTAAAAAAAAATCGAAAAAATGCGGGATGTTAAGAGGATGATGTTTTATTGCCACACAAAATTTCAAGTTGAAACACATTACGAGATGTGAGCTATGAAAAAGACAAAATCAACGTTGAATAGTGCCTAATAGTAATGTCACTATTTAGGGCTGAATATGTCTTTTTCCTAACTCACATCTCGTAATGTTTTTCAACTTGAAATTTTGTGTCGCAATAAAACATCACCTTCTTAACATCCCACATTTCCTTAGATTTTTATGAAACTTTAAAATATGGTTTCCACGAAGTTTTCATTGAATATCGGCTTTCGTGAGTGAATCGTGTGCTATTTGAAAACATTTCGTGAGAAGAATCTTGGTTTTTAAATCCCCATAAATCCAAAACTTAGCCGAAAATCGTGAAACCTGGCATGGTGTCACGACATGGCACTTATATATCGAGGAATTTTTTTGTCCATTGTGGCACAAATTTTATTACAAGCCTCTTACAAACCGAAGCTTCTCTCAAAGAAGCCTCATGGTTTCGATAGGGAAACGTGTCCCCCATGTGGGCGAAACATAATCACTGTCTCTTTTCGCCTTGTATTTTATTCTACGGGCAACATGGAACGACAGGATATCCGTGCTGAAATTTAAACTTATCCAGGGTTCGTTTGGCCTTTTTATACACTAATTCAGTTTCCTATGCATTTAATGTCCATAACTCAAATCTGAACTTCAAATACATGCTCCAGTTCACCAAAATGGCTATAAAAATTATACATGTGTCCTTGGGTGCATATTTAGGTCACATGCCAGGAATGGGAACGAATTACAACCATACCCGCGTCCTGGCTCGTCCTCAAACATTTGGAATCTCGGTTTTTAAGTACCCATAAATCCAAAACTTACCAGAAAGTCATCAAAGATGGCACGGTGTCACGTCATGGCACATATATGTCGTGGTAAAAACATTGTCCACTTTGGGCCAAGTTTTATTACAAGCCTCTTACAAACTAGAGCTTCTCTCAAAGAAGCCATGTGGTTCCGATAGGGAAACGTGTCCCCCCTTGTGGGCAAAATTTAATCACTGCCTCTTTTCGCCTTGTATTTTCTTCTACGGGAAACATGGAACAACAGGATATCTGTGCTGAAATTTAAACTTATTCATGGTTCGTTTGGCCTTTTTATACACTAATTTAGTTTCCTAGGCATTCAATGTCCATAATTCAAATCTGAACTTCAAATACATGCTCTAGTTCACCAAAATGGCTAGAAAATTTATACATGTGTCCTTGTGTGCATGTTTAGGTCCCATGCCAGGAATGGGAATGAATTACAACCGTACCCGCGTCTTGGATCGTCCTCAAACATTTGGAATCTTGCTTTTTAAGTCCCATAAATCCAAAACTCACCAGAAAGTCATTGTCGGATCTTGGGTTCCGGCAAAACCCTTGAGGTTCGAACTCTGGGGTGCGCACGAATTTCTCACCTTCCACTCTAGCTTGTCTACTCGCCGATCCCTTGGCCTAGCTCGTCTGATCCAAAGAACAAGGGACACAAGGTTTCTATTGGTTCAGGGCACCTTGTGGTGTAATACCCTAATCCAGTGTGGTGTGGTGGATTGCCTTGTAGGCTGAGGAAGAACTAGAACACGGATGAACAACATCCTGAGGGGAGGGGTCCTTGTGCTTGAGTGAGCTTGTGGTGTGTGGCCTTCTATCTGATCAACTCAAGATGAGATGATCAATTCCCGATCTGGTCCCCTTTCAATGGTGGTGGCTAGTCCTATTTATAGCGGCTCGGGTCCTCTTTCCAAATATTGAGCGGGAAGGGATCCCACAACGGCCAAATTGGAAGGGGGACAGCTAGTACGAGCTATCCTGACAAAAGGTGGTCTTCTCCTGCCAAAGGCTTTGGTGGTGACGCCGTCATGGGCTCCGCGATGACCTCCGTTCTACTGTCCTACTGGTCTTGGTCTTGTAGCACCGATATGGAAACCTTTGCCTGATGCCTCGGGACTCCACGCCTGCACCTGCTCCTTTAGCACCAAAGAGGAAACTGGCTCTCTGCGCCCGCTAGCGCCCGCCTGGCCTTGGTCGTCACTACTCACGTCACGAGGACCGCGCGAGGTACCCCTTGCCATGATATCTCCGATCCTCATGAGCCGGCCTAGTGAGGACACCCTGCTACTTCTCGAGCTTGCGTTGTATTCCCTCGAAGAAGAAAGGGTGAAGCAGCACCGTAGCGTAAGTATTTCCCAGAATTTTTTAGAACCAAGTTATCAATCCAGTAGGAGACCACGCGCGATTACCTTGCACCTACACAATCAAATAAGAACCTCGCAGCCAACGCGATAAGGGGTTGTCAATCCCTTCACAGTCACTTACGAGAGTAAGATATGATAGATAGGATAGGATAATATTTTTGGTATAGGAACAGAAAGTAAATAATGCAAAGTAAAGTAGACAGAAGATTAATATGATGAGAATAGACCCAGGGGCCATAGGTTTCACTAGTGGCTTCTCTCATGATAGCAGAATTCTACGGTGGGTGAACAAATTATTGTCGAGCAATTGATAGAAAAGTGCATAGTTGTGAGAATATCTAGGCATGATCATTGTATATAGGCATCACGTCCATAACAAGTAGACCGAAATGATTCTACATCTAGTACTATTACTCAACACATCGACCGCTATCCAGCATGCATCTAGAGTATTAAGTTCATAGGAACAGAGTAACGCCTTAAGCAAGATGACATGATGTAGAGGGAAAAACTCAAGTAATATGATATAAACCCCGTCTTTTTATCCTCGATGGCTACAATACTATACATGCCTCATGCCCCTACTGTCACTTAGAAAGGACACCACAAGATTGAACCCAAAGCCAATCACTTCTCCCGTTGCAGGAACTATGGATCTAGTAGGCCAAACCAAACCAATAATTCGTAGAGACTTGCAAGGATATTATAATCATACATAAAAGATTTCGGAAAATAATCCAATATTGTTCATAGGTAATCTTGATCATAAACCCACAATTCATCGGATCTCGACAAACACACTGCAAAAAGATTACATCGAATTGATCTCCTCGAAGATCGATAAGAATTTTGTATTGAGATCCAAAGAGAGAGAAGAAGCCATCTAGCTAATAACTATGGACCCAAAGGTCTGTGGTAAACTACTCACAACTCATCGGAGGGGCTATGGTGTTGATGTAGAAGCCCTCCTTGATCGATGCCCCCTCCGGTGGAGCTCCGGAACAGGCCCAAGGATGCGATCTCACGGGAACAGAAGGTTGTGGCGGTGGAATTAGGGTTTCTTCGTGCTCCTCAATGTTTTCAGGGTATATGGGTATATATAGGAGGAAAAAGTACGTTGGTGGAGCAACCTGGGGCCCACGAGGTTGGGGGCGCGCCTAACCCCCTGGGCGCGCCCTGCCCCCTCGTGGGCACCCCGTTTCTTCTCTGACTTGTACTCCAAGTCTCTCGTGAAGATATCGTTCCAAAAATAACTCTCCCGATGGTTTCATTCCGTTTGGACTCCGTTTGATATTCCTTTTCTGCGAAACACTGAAATAGGCAAAAAACAGCAATTTGCACTGGGCCTTGGGTCAGTAGGTTAGTCCCAAAAATAATATAAAAGTGTATAATAAATCCCATTAAACATCCAAAACAGAATATATAGTAGCATGGAACAATCAAATATTCTAGTTACGTTGGTGACGTATCAAGCATCCCCAAGCTTAATTCCTGCTCTTCCTCGAGTAGGTAAATGATAAAAACAGAATTTTTGATGTGGAATGCTAACCAACATAATTCTCAATGTAATTCTCTTTATTGTGGCATGAATGTTCAGATCCAAAAGATTCAAGACCAAAGTCTATATTGACATAAGAATAATAATACTTCAAGCATACTAACAAAGCAAGTTCATCCCTACAAAATCATATAGTCTGGCTATGCTCTATCTTCATCACACAAAATATTTAAATCATGCACAACCCCGGTTTCAGCCAAGCAATTGTTTCACACTTTAATTCTTTCAAACCTTTCAACTTTAACGCAATACATGAGCGTGAGCCATGGATATAGCACTATGTGGAATAGAGTGGTGGTTGTGGAGAAGACAAACGAAGAAGATAGTCTGACATCAACTAGGCGTATTAATGGGCTATGGAGATGCCCATCAATATATATCAATGTGAGTGTCGGGACCCCGATCCTAAGTCACACCGATCTAGCATGTAACACATCATATCACTTTGCGGCCTCACGCACGGTATGCCCACGGGTGCCACCTTACCTGGCCCTGGACCGTTTGCGTATTTTGGCTCACGTATATCATAGTGTCTCTAGCATCCATATGACAGAGAACCCGGTCCAACATGACTAGTTATAAACCATAAGTGGCGCTAAATTATAGGGACAAACATACATGACCTAGCAATGAACGTGTCAGTCATCAACGTATGGACCCAAGTCGTAGCAAGCTACACGGATTTAAAGGAACAACGCGTGACATTTCCCTGAAGGGACAGACACATGAACAAAGAAGGACACATGCCGGCCAGCCTAAGTGTTCCGAAGCTACCAAGGCTCAATGGAAGCACTAGGAGGCATTTCCCCATAAGATAGGCTACCAAGGGTAAACAACTAGGTGTCAGATCCCACACATACCAAGCATTTCAATCATACACACAATATGCTCGATATGTGCAAATACAACATGGCATCACAACAAAACTCTACAACTCAAAGTATTTATTCATTAGGCTCCGAGGAGCCAAGTATTACAAACATGGGTCTCCTGACCTAACATAGAGAGCATACAAGCAACAAGCACATGCGGAAGCTTAACTTGTCCGAGTACAGACAACTACAAATGAAAAAGGCTAAGTAGCCAGACTATCTACAAGACCATCCCAAGGTACAAGCTTGTAGCTGAGGTTACAAGCTAAACGTCGAAGTCCACGCGGAACTACTAGTGAGACTGAAGTCTCTCTGCAAAAACATAAATTAAGCAAACATGAGTACAAATGTACCCTGCAAGACTTACATCAGAACTATCTACATATGCATCAGTATCAACAAAAGGGGTGGTGGAGTTTAACTGCAGCAAGCCAGCTTTGACTCAGTGGCGAACCTATACTATGACTGCAAGTAACTCTTTGAGGTGGCGCACACGAGTCCACATATTCACCATACCAATACAGCACTATGGATCCGCTCCCGTCTCCCTACTAGAATGTCATCCATAGCACTCACGCTTATATAGAGCATTTTAGAGTATCCACTTTCACTTGTCTATGAACCACGTAAGCATCCAAGAAGTCAATAACCGCGGACCCGGCTATTCGAATAGATCATGTTAACCCTGCAGGGGTGTACTTCTTCACACACGCTCTCGCCACTTACCGCCATGTACGCGTCATGTATCTCGGCAACCTTCAAGCGGAAGCCTGGCGAGGGTGTCGGCCACGACCTAACTAACGACACAAGACTCTAGTCCAGGTTTATCGCCTATTCGGGTTCCATCCGCTCACGGCCCCAAACGATGTGTACAGGGTTCCGAAGCCCACCAAACGGGTGACGCTTGGTACACTGAGCCACGGTGCCTAGTCTGTCCCAAGCCCGCCTGTACCGGGTGCCACTTGGTAGACTACTAACACTACCTACAAACACCAGAAACTAGTAGCAACTCCTGGACAGAGATCGAGTTGATTAATAAGTCGAGAGGGGCACTTAAGCATTCCAATGCGTGGTAGTAGCTAGTCATTGGACAACTTACACAGAACTCAGTTCTTAAGGACGGTTCCTGTGAGACAACCCACCATGTACTCCTACATGGCCTCTCACCGCTACCTTTACCAAATCGTGTTCACACACTTAGCTCCCAACAGTAGGACATATTCACAACTTTCCAATTCATCCCCGATAATCAGACCTGACACAACTCTAAGCAATATCAGGCATGATAAACAAGCATGAATGAGTAGGCACATCAGGGCTCAAACAACTCCTATTCATGCTAGTGGGTTTCATCTATTTACTGTGGCAATGACGGGTCATGCAGAGGAAAGGGGTTCAACTACCGCAGCATGTAACAGTTGAAAGGTTGTTGTCCTAATGCAGTAAAAGAGAGCAGGAGCGAGAGAGTAGGATGGTATCGAAATGAACAAGGGGATTTTGCTTGCGTGGCACTTCTGGAGATAACAATAGTTCTTCATCGGTGTCATCGAACTCATCATCGGAACAACCTTCTATCGAGAGGGGACAAACACCGGCTACAGAGAAAGAACACAATCAATGCAATGCAACAATATAATGCATGAATGTGACATGGCAATATGATGTTGATTGAGCTAATGCAACTAGCAACACAATTAAATGAAGTTGGTTTGAACCAAAGGTTCAAATTCAAACTCCATATGTGATTATTTAAATGCCAATTATGCAAATTGTCATATATAGCAACCTGAGGTTGATCAAACATGCATGAAAATGCAATAAACAGATTCTTCATATTTTTCTGATAAATTTTCATATATAAATTATTTCATTCTAAGTTATAGATTATTTTCTACGATTTAGAAGTTTGGGGTATTTTCTAAAATTCATAAATAATTTTCTGATTTATTTTAATTCCGGAAATACTTTATTGCGACCAAACGGAAGGCCGAGACCATCCGCGCGAATCCTGGACTCGCGAGCATCCAACAGCGACAACAACTTGCATCGGAGTGGACTAAATTGACGGCGGCGGCACTTTTTGCGGTGGCCGGAGTTCGGTGGTGATGCGAGCAACCACTAGGGGGCATGGGGATGTGAGCGGAGGTGTGATACAGCCTCGTTGAAAAGCGTTGAGCATGCCGGTGTGCTCGTACATGACGTGCATGAGCTTTAGGTGCAGCGGCGACACAGCCGGCCTTAATGAGCTCTCGAGTCCGGCGTGCACCTAGCTAGGGGGCGAAATCAAGTGCAAGGAGTGAGGGGAAGAGAAGAGGAGCTCACGGCGGGTGCAACGGTGGCCTCGGTGAGCTCGGGGAGGGGCTGGTGAGGACGTGCAATCGCCGGCGTTCTTGGTCGGCCGTGGTTGAAGAAGACGGTGAGGAGAGCGCTCGGGGCGTCCGACAGCACGTGGGTCGTCTGGGAGACATAGGAGATGGTGGCGGAGCTCTGGAACGCGGTGGTGAGGCGAGGCGGTGACGGTGGCCGCGACGGCAGCGGGCGGTAGCGACGAGCGCGCTCGACAGTGGCGCAGAAGAGAGACATGGAAGGGGGGAGAGCACGGGGTGAGTGAGAGAGAGACCAGGGAGTCTCTTGGCATCTCCTGGCGCGAGGAAGAGGCAGGAGGTGGCAAGCAGAAGCTGGCCAGGGGGGAGCGCGCGCGCGACAGCGAGCTGCTCCTACTGGCAGGAGGAAGACGACGCGGTGAGGAGGTGGGCTGGGCCCTCTACAGTGCTGGGCTACAGCTGGGCCGCTATGTGGGCTACTGGTAAGGCAGGTCAGTTTTATCTCTCTCTGCTTTTCTCATTATGTTTATGTTTTCAATTTTGTTCTGTTTGTTTGATTTAGTTTAGGCACTAAATCATTTTAATAAATTCTGAAAATTATTGTGGATGTTAGATGACTATTCCAGAGCTCCACAAATAATTTGGACCATTTAAAATATATATAGCATTTAAATGGCTCCAACTCAAATATTTTTGTGTTAATTCAAGAATCCAAAAATGACCTAAAAATATATTCATCAATTTTGGCAGAGGTTTCCACCTTAACCAGAAATCATGTACTTTTCTTAGAGCATTTTGGGTACATTGAAAAAGATTTAATTTTAACCTATTTGAATTGCATTTGTGCTAGGGTTTATCAATGCCCATTTCACATTTCTTGAATTTAAACATGATGACATGAATGCTTTCAGTCAATTAGTTACAAGCAATTCTAGGACTGTGACAGTGAGTGAGTAGGGATTACCATGCAACAGATGCACTAGAGCTATAAGCGTATGAAGGCTCAACAAAAGAAACTAAGTGGGTGTGCATCCAACTTGCTTGCTCACGAAAATTTGGAATATACAAGCCAAGTTCTATAATGAAAATTTCCACTAGTATATGAAAGTGACAAAACAAGAGACCCTCTATCATGAAGATCATGGTGCTACTTTGAAGCACAAGTGTGGAAAAAGGATAGTAACATTGTCACTTCTCTCTTTTTCTCTCATTTTTTTATTTTTTTATTTTTATTTTCTTTGGGCCTTTTTTTCTTTTTTATTTTCTTTTTTTATGGCCTCTCTCTTTTTATTTTTATTTTCTTTTTCGTCCGGAGCCTCATCATCCTTTCCTCACTGGGACAATGCTCTAATAATGATGATCGTCACACTTTTATTTACTTACAACTCGAAGCTAGAACAAAATATGACTCTATGTGAATGATAATGATGAAGCGTGTCATATGAACGAAATGGTGGAAAGTTGCATGACAATATATCTCGGAATAGCTATGGAAATTCCATGACAGGTAGGTATGGTGGCTATTTTGAGGAAGGTATATGGTGGGTGTATGGTACAGGCGAAAGTTGCGCGGTACAAGAGAGGCTAGCAATGGTGGAAGGTGAGAGTGCGTATAATCCATGGACTCAACATTAGTCATAAAGAACTCATGTACTTATTGCAAAAATCTATGAGTTTTCAAAACAAAGTATTCAACACATGCTCCTGGAGGAAGGGTTGGTAGGAGTTAACCATCGTGTGATCCCGACCTCCACACAAAGGATGACACTCAATAAATAAATCATGCTCCAACTTCATCACATAATGGTTCACCATACGTGCATGCTACATGAATCACAAACTTTAACACAAGTGTTTCCCAAATTCACAATTACTCCACTAGCATGACTTTAATATCACCATCCTCGTATCTCAAAACAATCATCAAGTATCAAAGTTCTCATAATATTCAATGCACTTGTATGAAAGTTTTTACTATACTCATCTTGGATCTCTATCATATTGGGACTAGTTTTATAACCAAAGCACATTACTATGCTGTTATAAGATACTCTCAAAAAGATATAAGTGAAGCATGTGAGCTCAATAATTTCTACAAAATAAAACCACCACCGTGCTCTAAAAGATATAAGTGAAGCACTAGAGCAAAACTATCTAGCTCAAAAGATATAAGTGAAGCACATAGAGTATTCTAATAAATTCCAATTTATTTGTATCTCTCTCAAAAGGTGTGTCCAGAAAGGATGATTGTGGCAAACTAAAAAGGAAATACTCAAATCATACATGACGCTCCAAGCAAAACATATATCTTGTGGTGAATAAAAATATAGTCTTAAGTAAAGTTACCGATAGACGAAGACGAAAGAGGGGATGCCTTCCCGGGGCATCCCAAAGCTTAGGCTTTTGGATGTCCTTGAATTTTACCTTGGGGTGCCTTGGGTATCCCCAAGATTAGGCTTTTTCCACTCTTTGTTCCATAGTCCATCAAATCCATACTCAAAACTTGAAAACTTCACAACACAAAACTTAGCCAAAAATCCCGTGAGCTTCGTTAGTATAAAAAACTAACCACTACTCAAAGGTACTGTAATGAACTCATTCTTTGTTTATATTGGTGTTAAACCTACTGTATTCCAACTTCTCTATGATTCTTAGGCCCCGATACTACTCATAGATTCATCAAAATAAGGAAACAACACACGAAAAACAGAATCTGTCAAAAACAGAACAGTCTATAGTAATATGTAACTTTCGAATACTTCTGTAACTCGAAAAAAATTAAAATAAATTGGTGGACGTGAGGAATTTGTCTATTTATCATCTTCAAAAATAATCAACTAAAAAGCACTCTCTAGTAAAAAATGACAGACAATCTCGTGAGCGCTATAGTTTCTGTTTTTTACAGCATGATCACATAAACTTCACTCAAGTCTTCCCAAAGGTTCTACTTGGCACAAACACTAATTAAAACACAAAACCATATCTAAACAGAAGCTAAATGCAATATTTATTCCTAAATGGAAGAAAAAACAAAGAAAATAAAATTGGGTTGCCTCCCAACAAGCGCTATCGTTTAACGCCCCTAGCTAGGCACGATACAAGAATAGATCTATGTATTGTCATCTTTGGTAGGCAATCCATAAGTGGCTCTCATAATAGATTCATAAGGTAATTTGATTTTCTTTCTAGGAAAGTGTTCCATGCATTTGCTTAACAGAAATTGGAATCTAATATTTCCTTCCTTCATATCAATAATTGCGCCAAACGTTCTAAGGAAAGGTCTACCAAGAATAATAGGACATGTAGGATTGCAATCTATATCAAGAACGTTGAAATCTACGGGCACATAATTCCTATTAGCAACAATAAGAACATCATTAATCCTTCCCATAGGTTTCTTAATGGTAGAATCTGCTAGATGCAAATTTAAAGAACAATCATCAAGTTCATGGAAACCTAACATATCACACAAAGCTTTTGGAATTGTGGAAACACTTGCACCCAAATCACACAAAGCAAAGCATGCATGATCTTTAATCTTAATTTTAATATTAGGCTCCAACTCATCATAAAGCTTTCTAGGGATAGAAACTTCTAATTCAAGTTTTTCTTCATAAGACTGCATTAAAGCATCAACTATATGTTTGGTAAAAGCCTTATTTTGACTATAAGCATGCGGAGAATTTAGCACGGATTGCAACAAGGAAATACAATCTATTAAAGATCAATCATCATAATTGAATCCCTTGAAATCCATGATAGTGGGTTCATTGCTATGCAAAGTTTTGATGGCTTCAATCCCACTTTTAACAATTTTAGCATCAAGATCTAAAAACCCCGAATCATTGGGACGCCTTTTAACTAAAGTAGACTCATCTCCAGTCCCATATTTATCAAGATTCATACTAGAAAACAAGGATTTAATAGGAGAAACATCAATCACTTTCAGATCTTCATCCTTATTTTCATGAAAACTAGAAAAACACTCTTTCATAAAGCAATCTCTTTTAGCACGCATCCTAGCGGTTATTTCTTTGCACTCATCAATGGAAATTCTCATGGCTTTGAGAGACTCATTGATATCATGCTTACGTGGAATAGATCTAAGTTTCAAAAAATCAACATCAAGAGTAATTCTATCCACGTTTCTAGCCAACTCATCAATCTTAAGCAATTTTTCTTCAAGCAAAGCATTGAAATTCTTTTGCGAATTCATAAATTCTTTAACACTAGTCTCAAATTCAAAGGGGAGCTTACCAAAATTTCCATAAGAGTTATTGTAGGAATTACCATAATTATTAGAGGAATTACTAGGAAAAGGCCTAGGATTAAAGTTTCATCTATAAGCATTATTACCGAAATTATTCCTACCAACAAAATTCACATCCAAAGATTCATTATTATTTTCAATCAACGTGGATAAAGGCATATCATTAGGATCAGAAGAAGCACTCTTAGTAGCAAATAATTTCATAAGTTCATCCAGCTTTCCACTCAAAACACTAATCTCTTCAATAGCATTCACCTTTTTACTAGTAGATCTTTCGATGTGCCACTTAGAGTAGTTAACCATAATATTATCTAGGAGTTTGGTAGCTTCTCCTAAAGTGATTTCCATAAAAGTTCCCCCCGCGGACGAATCTAAAAGATTTCTGGAAGAAAAATTCAAGCCAGCATAAAAATTCTGTATAATCATCCATATGTTCAAACCATGTGTAGGGCAATTACGTATCATTAATTTCATTCTCTCCCAAGCTTGTGCAACATGCTCATGATCTAGTTGCTTAAAATTCATAATATAATTTCTAAGAGAGATAATCTTAGTGGGAGGAAAATACTTAGAGATAAAGGCATCTTTGCACTTATTCCAAGAATCAATACTATTTCTAGGCAAAGAGGAAAACCAAGTTTTAGTACGATCTCTAAGTGAAAACGGAAATAGCTTCAATTTAACAATATCATTATCCGTATCCCTCTTATTTTGCATATCGCACAAATAAACAACGTTGTTTAGATGGGTAGCGGCATGTTCACTAGGAAGGCCAACAAATTGATCTTTCATGACAAGATTAAACAGAGCAGCATTGATCTCACAAGATTCAGCATCTAAGATAGGAGCAATTGGAGTGCTAATAAAATCATTATTATTGGTATTGGAAAAGTCACATAATTTGGTATTATCTTAAGCCATAGTGACAAGCAAGCAATCCAACACACATGCAAATAAGAGGCAAGCGAACGGAAAAACACACGGAAAAAGAAGAGCGAATAAAACAGCAAGGGTGAAGTGGGGGAGAGGAAAACGAGGGGCAAATAATGCAATGAGAGGGATAAGGGTTTGTGATAGGTACTTGGTATATGACTTTTGCGTAGATCTCCCCGGCAATGGCACCAGAAATTCTTCTTGCTACTTCTCGAGCTTGCGTTGTATTCCCTCGAAGAGGAAAGGGAGATGCAGCACAATAGCATAAGTATTTCCCTCAGTTTTTGAGAACCAAGGTATCAATCCAGTAGGAGACCACGCGCGAGTCCCTCGCACCTGCACAAACAAATAAGAACCTCACAGCCAACGCGATAAGGGGTTGTCAATTCCTTCACGACCACTTATGAGAGTGAGATCTGATAGATAGGATAGGATAATATTTTTGGTATTTTTGGTGTTGGAACAGAAAGTAAATAATGCAAAGTAAAGTAGATGGAAGATTAATATGATGAGAATAGACCAGGGGGCCATAGGTTTCACTAGTGGCTTCGCTCATGATAGCATAATACTATGGTGGGTGAACAAATTAATGTCGAGCAATTGATAGAAAAGCGCATAGTTATGAGAATGTCTAGGCATGATCATTGTATATAGGCATCACATCCGTAACAAGTAGACCGAAACGATTTTGCATCTACTACTATTACTCCACACATCGACCGCTATCCAGCATGCATCTAGAGTATTAAGTTCATAAGAACAGAGTAACGCCCTAAGCAATATGACATGATGTAGAGGGATAAACTCAAGCAATATGATATAAACCCCATCTTTTTATCCTCGATGTCAACAATACTATACGTGCCTTGCTGCCACTACTGTCACTGGGAAAGGACACCGCAAGATTGAACCCAAAGCCAAGCACTTCTCCCATTGCAAGAACTATGGATCTAGTAGGCCAAACCAAACCAATAATTCGAAGAGACTTGCAAGGATATTATAATCATACATAAAAGATTTCAGAAAAGAATCCAATATTGTTCATTGATAATCTTGATCATAAACCCACAATACATTGGATCTCGACAAACACACCGCAAAAAGATTACATCTAATAGATCTCCTCGAAGATCGAGAAGAACTTTGTATTGAGATCCAAAGAGAGAGAAGAAGCCATCTAGCTAATAACTATGGACCCGAAGGTCTGTGGTAAACTACTCACAACTCATCGGAGGGGCTATGGTGTTGATGTAGAAGCCCTCCGTGATCGATGGCCCCTCCAGCGGAGCTCCGGAATAGGCCCCAAGATGGGATCTCACAGAACAGAAGGTTACGGCGGTGGAATTAGGGTTTCTTCGTGCTCCTCGATGTTTTTAGGGTATATGGGTATATATAGGAGGAAAAAGTACGTCGGTGGAGCAACGTGGTGCCCACGAGGGTGGGGGCGCACCTACCCCACCTGGGCGTGCCCTACCCCCTCGTGGGCACCTCGTTTCTTCTTTGACTTGCATTTCAAATCTCTCGTCAAGATATCATTCCAAAAATAACTCTCCCGAAGGTTTCATTCCGTTTGGACTCCGTTCGATATTTTGTTTCCGCGAAACACCGAAGTAGGCAACAAACAACAATTTGCACTGGGCCTTGGGTTAGTAGGTTAGTCCCAAAAATAATATAAAAGTGTATAATAAAGCCAATTAAACATCCAAAACAGAATATATAATAGCATGGAACAATCAAAAATTATAGATACATTGGAGACGTATCACACCCCAGGGGATGTCTTGCGTCGTCCGCCTCGCGAGGCTCGGCTCCTCGCAAGGGTCTTGAGTGGCTGCTGAAGAGGTTGGGCCGTACCAGGCCGCCTGACGAGCCACGCCCTGGGCCGCGGGCAGGCAAGTCTGGGTACCCCCCGGGCCCAAGGTGCGCTCGGGCTTGGCTTTGCGACGAAGCCAATGGTCAAGTGCGGAGCACCGTGGGCCCCAAAAGCCTGCGGCCTTGATTGGCGCGTGGTGATTGATTGGACGTGGGAGTCTCCACTTCCCCACGGAGCCCCAGTGACTGCATGACTTGACAAGTCCCTGCATGCACAAAAGACCATCATTGCCTATGATTATGTAGGCTGGTGGTTCGCCTTCTCCTGGCTATAAATAAGGCGGCAGGCGGAGTCCTTGCTGCCCATCTTATTCCTTCGTTCCTCTCGCTCCTTCTTCTCTCTTGCCCATCGCCTGACCGAGCCACTCATGGCGCCGATGTGAAGCCCAAGATGCGACTATATCTCCCACGTGTCGAGGCACGACTTAGAGCATAATCGCATGTTGGTATGATCGCAAGAAGGTTATCTTCACACATTCCCATGTACAAGAAAAAATGGGGAAATAAATACATAGTTGGCTTACAATCGCCACTTCACACAATGCATAAATAAGTCATCACTACAAACAAATACACTCTGATACGTGTTTGTCACAGTAGTTCACGGTTTCTGTTATGCATGTACATCCATGAAAAATATATGACAGAATCAAGATAGTCATACCTATGCTGTCGTAGAAGTTTTCCATGACATTACCAAAATTATCATCACGGAAGTGTCCACTTCCATGACGATAAATGGCGCGTCACAGAAGTGCTTTCGTTAAGGGTGACCGACACGTGGCATCCACCTTAATGGAACGTTGTTAAGCTATCGGGTCCGGTTTTGGATCCGACAACACGTTAACGGCCCCTACCAATGGGGATTTTTCACGTGTAAAATCATCATTGGCTGGAGGGAACACGTGTCGGCTCACCGTTGGGACAGATGTCATCCACTCATTGGACCCAAAGCGCCTATGATATGTCAACACGTGGCACGGCCCAACAGAGGCCCATTCCTGTGAAAAGGCCGGCCAGTTTGACTTGGTGAAAAGGTGGCGGGCCGGCCCGCGGCAAGCCTGTTAACGACATGTTCGCATATGGCCCATTTACAGCCCGCTAACCCAGGGCCCGTTGACGGCCTATCTGAATTAGGCCCAGTAGCGTCATCTGGGCCGTCCAATATAATTCCAGCCCGTTTTAACTTCCGGCCCATGTATGGCCCATGACGTCTTTCGGCCCATATTAGGCCCTTAGTAACCCTCGGCCCATTAACGGCCCGTGGTAAAACTGACCCGTAATGAACAGTGCCCAACAGAGGCCCATTCCTGTGATAAGGCCGGCCCTTTTCACTTGGTTAAAAGGTGACGGGCCGGCCCACGGCAAGCATGTTAACAACATGTTCGCATATAGCCCATTTACAACCCGCTAGCCCAGGGCCCGTTTACGACCTATCCAAATTAGGCCCAGTAGCATCATCTGGGCCGTCCAATATAATTCCAGTCCATTTTAACTTCTGGCCCATGTATGGCCCATAATGTCTTTCGGCCCATATGAGGTCCTTAGTAACCATCGACCCATTAACGGCCCGTGGTAAAACTGGCCCGTAATGAATAGTGTTTCACTTTATACCCATTAACGGCCCATTATTCCGTTGGGCCTTCTCAGGGCCCATTTATTCTTGGGCTCGTTTCCAGCATTCGTTTACTTTCGGCCCGTTACTGTCATTTTCTACTTGTGGCCAAATTCAGCCCGTGGTTACAGTCGGCCTGTTTTGTGGCCCATTACTATGTTGGGCCATTTTCATAGCGTCATCAAATACGACCGATTAACGTTGGCCCATTATGGTCAGCCCATGAACGGACGATTTCAACTCTAGCCCATTTACGGCCATAATGTGGTCTGTTACTGGCCCATGTTTGGCCAACCGATCATACGGCCCATAGAAGGCCCATTGTGTCTACGGCCCGTATAAGGCCCATTGTTTTTATGCCCCGTAGAAGGCCAATTGTTTCTACGGCCCTTTGAAGGCCCATTGTTTCTACGGCCCATAAGAGGCCCATGTTAACTATAGTAAATATGTAGCCCATGGTTAATGTGTCCTAGTTTTAAAAAATAGGCTATTGCGGCCACTAGCAAACCGTGGAAAAAGAACTGCACTAACTACAAGAAAACAAATAAACAAGACAATAAGGAAATAAATAGGCAAGCAACTTACGCCAGGCTATCACGGCTATTACACATATTACATCCACTGGGCATCAAAGTTCGCCACCGGTGCAAATATAGAGAACAAAGAAGCATTTAAACGCCGCAGCAAAACAAGTCCAGAACTAAAACCACTTCAGAAGAGCTCAAGAAACAATATCCTGGGTACCCATAATGCTGGCAAGATGCTTAGCAAGCTTATTCACTTTCTCTTGTTTGGCGCTTAAATCCTCTAGCACTTGATGTTGCACCAGAAAGTATGCATCTGAATTCTACAGGGACTTCCTCAGTCCTTCGGCTTCCTGCCGCATAACATCTAATCGACGTCTTTCAACTTGAAGTTGAGACTCAAGAAGCCAAACTAATTCAGGCAGCGAGTTCGAAGAGTTGGTGCCAGCAGTAGTAGACATTAACTCGAACACTACATCAAGACAGGACTTTGGGGTTGTCTGAGTGTCTTCAATATAGTTTTTCTCAGCTTTCTTGGAGACCAATAGGGATGTCTCACTATCTTGAACCTTATCTCCATTACTTCCTGAACCATTGCATAATGGGGTACTCTTCTCCAATATTTTGTCTGCATTCTAAAAGAGAAACGAACAAACACATCACAGGTTTACAATGTAGTATATGAAACTCATTTTGGTAAACCAGTTCAGTAGTAAGGTGGACAGGATAACAACATGAAACAAACATATATCTATGTAGTATGCTCACTGTATGGTCTATATCATTCTAGTTTATGTTTCCAAATCAAGATAGATATAGTTCGAATCATATCTATTTAAGACAAAGCAGCTTAGACAGAATATAAGTGTGGGAAACTACACAGCAATAACAACACTTGTAAGGTGCATGGCTTGAGAATATAACTGTTTATTCAATTGAAACTGAAATCAACATAGAGCAAGTTACAACAGCAAACACGTTAAAGAAACAGGTTTAAAACATACCTGCTGCGCCATTGGAGTTTCAATTGCATCCTTCAAATTTGAAATTAGTTGGTATGAGTAAATACAGTGATGCTAGAGCAAAGTAGTATGAACCATAGCTACGGAACCTGATCTGAGAACAATTCTTCTTCTGTTTTAAGCGTTGACTTGGGGTTCGGAGTGGTGGTCCTCGTGCTTTGGGCACTGCAGTTGCCTTACTAACTGCTCGTGTTTGGGTGCTCTGTGGTGGAGACGGTGTTGTGTCAACGGGAACTGGGTTACTATCTGCTGGGGTTGGGGTTAGAAGGGGTGTAGCTGGTTCTCTGTCCAACTGGGTAGGGGTAGAATCTGCGTGAGTCTAGGTTATGTGTGGTGGGGCTGGTTCTTGGGCAAGTACTATTGTGGTTCTATCTCCATCGACAGGTAGCACGATTTTTCTGAAGACCGTGTTTTTACTCCCACAGATACTGCCATCACCCCCTCCAATTGAAATGGCTGATAAACAAGAAAAGTAATTGAATGTACAGACATTGTAAGATAGACAGGTGCAATGGATAGTAGGGAAGAAAACAGGGCATGAAATAATTCACATTTATGTTGTCTAACCAAACAGAATAGCAGGACATAATTTCACATATATGATGGCTAATTAAACAAGATAGCATGACACAATTTCACATGTATGATGGCTAACTAAACAGGATAGAATGACCTACTTCAAAATATGATGACTATGTAAACAAGATGACATGATATAACTATACGATGTGTGTATTAAAGTGGTTGGCATGCCATAAATCACAAACATGCCGTCGATGGAAACATGATGGCATGATATAATTCACAAATAGAATGACATAATTCAAAATATGATGACTATGTGAACATGATGAGATGATATAACTATATTATTTCTTTAGAAAATGGGTTGGCATGCCATAATTGAGATATATGCTGTCTATGTAAACATCATGGCATGATATAATACAAATATATGATTTATATACTAAGGAAGTGAGCAGAGGGCAATCGCATATATGATGTGTCAACTAAGGAGATGACATTCAATATCATGTGTATGATGTAAAAACTATGCATTACAATACAACATATGCATGATATGAGTAATATAACCCTGCCAAGTTTGAGCATACACCTCAGGGGGATAATAGGACTGGTCATCTGCCTCTAAATCCTCCTCTGAAGAGCTATCTGTAACCAGCAACATATCTACTTCACCAAGTAGCATTGTCTGCTCTGAAGACCTTGTTTTCACTCCAGATTTCTCCATCACCAATTCAAATGGCTGATGCATAGGAAGAGCAGTTGAATATACAAACATTGTCGACAAAAGCAATGAGAAATACAAAAAAAGGACAACATGATATAATTCACATATATGACGCTTGGCTAAACAGCATGGCATTGCATAATTCACATATATAATGCCTTGCAACAAGATAGCATTGCATAATTCACATATATAATGTCTTGCAAAAAGATGGCATTGCATAATTCACATATATGGTAATTAGACACTAAACAGGTGGCATTCACACAAATCATGTCTAAACTAAGCAAATGACATAGCAATGCAAGATACCATACGCACGATATGAGGAACATAACCCTGCCAAGTTAGAGCATGCACCTCAGGGGGGGAATAGGAATGGTCATCTGTCTTTGAATCCTCCTCTAAGGAGTTATCTTCCTCTTGATTATGATCCGAAATGGGTGGAGGGTGGCTGCCTTTGCGCCCATGATGGAGCGACGTCTGCATGAAATTTTATTGCCACACAAGGCTCGTCCCTTTTGCTCTACATGTTCAGTTCCATTGTGTACAATAACTGACATGCATAGGAATAAAACATAGTGAGATTATGTAAGGAGTGCATGCACAAATCCAGAGTGAAGGTAGCAAATGGTGGATAGACCCAAAACCAATGATAGCAGGCAGATACTAGCTTAGTTAAAAAATATAGATAAGGGCTCCTTTAATGTTTGTCTGCACCCAACATGAAACTCATAGTAGACACGCGAGATTAACCAGATAATAGATGGATAGTACTGATTGCTGGCCCAATATGTACACCACAACCACTTAAAAACTCAAGTTTCAGCATAAGTTTGGACCTGAGTCGGAGTCTAATAGGTGAACACGATGATAAAGTAGCGTGTCATCATATTAAGCGATGCATAACGTAAGCAGACACGGAAGAGTGCGACCTCTCTTGCGGAACCGTGTAGTCGTCAAGGTCATCTACTCAGTTGATGATGGTAATGCAGTTGTCGTGGGTGCCGACGGCAGGGAAGAAGATCTGAGGCGGCGAAAGACAGTTTGGAGAGCGGATCCCTGCTGTGGTGAACCCTTCCGTCGTTGGAGCAGCTGAGATGGGGTGGAACACAACACCGCAGGAGCAGGACAAACCACACAAGGTTTTCTTTGACAAATATCTGTAACAGAAGTAATTGTGTAAGGGCTTGTTTGAATTTGAGGATTCTAACAATGTATGGATAGGAAATAGACAGGAATAGGATAGGAATGCACATGCAAAATAGAGAATTTAAAAACACAGGATTTCTTCCAATCTGGATGTTTGGTTCACAAGAATTGGAAGATCACAGCATGCAAAGAAGCATGGTGAGATTAAGTCAAACCACAAGAAGTGTACAACCTCTTTGGTGAAGCCATGTCGATCTCAGCATGATTGGGTTGGCTGGTGAGGATGCTCCGACTGACTTGGCTGTCGGAGGAGGGGAGGAAGATCTTAGGCATCTAGAGATGGAGCCCGAGGTACTGCTCCGCTGTGATGGAGGGTTTCGTCATTGGAGTAGCTCAGTGAGTTGTACGACGCCGAGGCTGAAGCAGGACAAGAGAGACAACGTTAACCTGAGTGGAATTCTAATAGCATCTCCAATAGATGACGTCAAATACATAACCACAAAGTACTAGATGTATACATCAGCCGCTCATCTCTGAACTTAACTGTCAAAACTGAATTTAACTGTCGAAACTGAACTTAGCTATCGAAACTGAATTTTGTTGTCGAAACTGAATTTAACTGTCGAAACTGAACTTAGCTGTTGAAACCGAATTTTGCTATCAAACTGAATTTTACTGTCGAAACTGAACGCACTAGAGGTGAGGCTATACGTCAGTCGACTGACTTTTTCATCTCTGGTCAGTCGATTTTGCAGCCGTTGGATACGAAATCAAGGGCATGCATTTCATCTACATCCTCCACCCCACTTAGCTGCCAGCCACCACCGGCCAAACAGCCGCCCCCCGCCGCCCGCGGCCATTGGTGCGCCGCACCACCCACCCCAAAAACACTCCCCACAGCCAGTCCGCCGCCGCCCCGGCCATCCCTATAGCCCCCCTCCCCACCCCGTGCTGAGCTTTTTCTCTGGCGATCCCCACGCCACCGCCCCACCACCGCCCCCACCCTGAACCCTAAGATGGATAGTGGGGTACCTCTTTGGCGAGCCCCCCTCCCCGCTGCGGCTGGTTCTTCCTTAACTCCGGCGAGCCCCCCACCCCTTGAAAATCAACTGACCCAAAAGTTGATTCAGTCGACTGAAGTGTAGCAAACTCAGAGCAACATCGCAAGCAAGAGCAAGAGCGAGAGCAGCAGCGTGAGCAAGAGCAAAAGCAAGAACAGACCAGGCTGAGGACCGAGAGCAAGAGCAGAGCAGCAGCACAAGCGAGAGCTAAAGTAGTAGCAGCTCCTACTAATGTGGACGTCGCCGCAGAGGTAGCGACGCCGTGGAGGAAGTGGCCGACGACGCCACCATGGATGGAGCTACACCGTGTCGGCTCGGGATCGAGCACTGGCAGCATCGTGAGATCAAATCAAGAAGAAAATGCGGCGATTAATGTACAACCTCTTTGGTGGCGCCGATTAGGCCACAACTTCATCCGAGGAAACGGTGATGATGATGCTCTTCCGGTGGTGCAGGTGAAGATGACGGTGTGGGAATGGAGGTGGCGTGAAAGAATAGGGGAACGTCGGGGCAGCTCCTTGGAGGTGGAGGACGGGGTGGCTGAAACGGCGGGACGACCAGATCGACGACGGATCCTCATCCGATACGGTGGATGAGGGACGTCGAGGTGTTGTCGTGGACGACATCGTCAGGGAAGAGGCTCCGGCTGGGTGGCGGACAGAGGAGGGTGTGGGGCTTCGCGGGTTTTGCTGGCCTCGGTGTAAGAATGGGTGGGCGGATGGGATGGGAGTGGGGAACCATGGCTTAGGGACGCGCTTGTCCGAAATGTGGGGTAAGTTACGAAAGTACCCCCACCGATTTGAGGCAGTTCTTTCGGTTCAGGGGTATCACGGGCATTTCACGTGTCGGGATTTCACAGGAGGTGGGAGCTTTTGCGCGCGTTGAAATTTTGGAATAGCAATGCACGGGTTGATATGGAGGGAGTTGTCGGAGCACAACGAGACAAATATATATCTTAAATATTTCGGGCTAACACGGCGCGGGTTGAAATTTCCGGACAAGCCTAACGTGTACTGTACCAAATCAATTCGCACTACAAAAGTCATTCAAACCTTTGAATTCATGTTATGTTCAATTAAAATATTTCGCTACATGTATAATGCATGCAACCTAGTACTCAAATGAACATTTTAGTGCATTCCAAACGTATATACTACCGCTTCAATATGAACTAAATTTTAATTCGTTTCTCTATTTGAATAAGATCTACAATAATAATTGTTGTGAAGTCAAAGCATTTGAATTTGTTTCTCAGTTTTAATAAGATCTACAATCGTCATTATTGTCAAGTTAAACCATCGTTTGTGTATTATCTTCACAGCACACCACATGATTAGTCTTGAGTTACATATGAACTATGTGTACTATATGAACTCGAACTCGATTTTTTGAATCCACTTTATGTTGATTACAAATCATAGGACATTTCAAGCTCTAGCTAGATCTTCAAAAACTAAACCATGTCTCATATGTATAATGTGTTTATCACATTATGTATGGTGCCCCGCCCCCTAAGCCTACAAGTATTTAGATGTGAGTTGCAAACACCACACATTACCACAAATTCAAATAAAATGTGAGAATGTTCGATATATAGTATTGTTTAGATTGTTTGATATTTTGTTGTAAGCTTCAAACGCCACACATTATCACAAATTCAAATAAAATGTGAGATTGTTCGATGTATATTATGGTTTATATTGTTTGACATTTAGCTGTGAGTTGCAAATGCCATGCATTGTCACATTATGGTATAACATGTGCAAAACCACAACACGCGTATCACCGCTATATTCATGCATGCATATGTTTAAAACACTATGATCTCCTATTCAAATATATGAATCCACTTTCATATCAAATTATGATCTTTGTTAGTCTCTTACACCCACACAATCATCTAACCTTTGTAGCTACCATTAACATTCTCTCATGCATGCACACGCCCTCCTCGCCCTCCCCCTCCCTCAACATTCTATCCATCGCACACATTCATTTTGTTTTCTTTAGGTCGTTCTCCCATAGTCTCCACAACTCCTTTCCGACACACACCGATCGATAAACCTCTCCAGCGATGTCTGCCTACAACATACACACGCACCTTCAATCTCCTCCTTCATGTGTCCTTGCCTCGTGTCTCTCATACAGTCCCACACACGTGTAAACTCTCGGCCCTCTTTTCATTGATCTCAAAACCGCACACTCCTCCCCCTATCTAGCTAGTAGCTGGGCCTCTCGCACCACCTCCTAGCTCCATTCTCTCTGTCTATCCGTCTCGCCGGGCCTTATTTGCCTCTAACAAATGGACGTACACCGACCGATCTCCCGCTATACATATAGCAAGCTAGGTCCTTATAACTCATTTTTTCCACGTGTCAATCGATCCACCTCATTAGTTATGTCTCTCCCTTCCTCCGACAAATAACAATTGATCTACCGATCTAGTTAGGTTTGCTTACCAAACACATGGTTCCGCTTCATCATCCATGGATGTGTCCCGACAGATCTATCATGCGCAGGCACACACAGAAACACATCCCCACTCTTATTGATAATATTGCAGTTCCACCCTTAGTTTGTCTAGTAGGCCTCTCGCACCATCTTTGAGAAGCAACTCCATCACCCATCCAGCACTCTACCCCTCTCCCTCCCTCTCTCTCCTCTCTCTTTCTCTGTCCCATCCTATTTCCCGTCCTTCAGTTATGTATGGATGTCGACCGATGTCCCTCAAGACTTAGCTGGGTCTCTCCTTCTCAACACATATATGAGTCGTTCTACCTCTATAGTTAGGCCTCTGCCTACCCCTCCCCAAACCCCCTCCCACACACACACACCGATACATCGAGCACTCTAGTCATGTCTCCCTGCCACACATAAACTTGACCTATGCCCTCTGACGTTCTGGTAGCTAGGTCAGTCACCCTATATCTTTGACTTGCACACACACACAATTTCGATGGCTCTCTTTATCAATCTTGCACCCACCCACTTGATCCTCTCTTCGACTCTATCGATATCTATGAACCCTCCCTCTCTTCTCGTGGATCGCCTGACCCTCTATATATGATATGGATAGGCCTCCATTTCACACACATTGCATGCAAAATATTGTTTGAGATGTGATCGACACATATTCCCACAAATACATTCACGAAATCAACCCCCCCCCCAAACAAGAAAACACTCACGAACGCACACAAGCCATTTGTCTAGGTTTGTATCTCTCTCACACACACACGCAGGTGGGGGATGAGCACGAAGAGAAGAGGTGCACGCACGGCGCACGTACTCCCGTCTCTTTCCCAACCACACCCGCGCGGGTACACGGTGGAGCTTATTTATGTATGAGAGATTGTCATATTTTTTGAAATATATATGTCCTTTAGTAGATTTCAATATGAACTACTAGTACATACTCCAAACACTGATGTATATACACGTATTTTAGACTGTAGATTCACTCATTTTGCTCCGTATGTAGCATAAAGTTGAGACACTTATTATGGAACAGAGGGAGTACATATTTTCTATGATCTGTAAATCATTGAGATGCAATAGCATCTCATTTGTATTTGATGAAATGTTGCAACGGGCAACCTTGGACGCAAGATACATGTAACAGAACCTGGAAGCTTCATAGCATTGTACTATCTCGCTGATAAATTACAGTACATACTATACAAGTACTTCCTCCGTTCCTAAATATAAGTCTTTGTTGAGATTTCACCATGAACCACATACGGATGTATATAGATGCATTTTAAGTGTAGATTCATTCATTTTGTTCCGTATGTAGTCCACCTAGTGGAATCTCTACAAAGACTTATATTTAGGAATGGAGGGAGTACTATGTAAAGAGATAGGTGTCGCATGGTATCCAGAAAATATGGTGATAGTGTGAGGTGGGCCATGTAATCACTAAGCATGCGTGTTTTCACTGCTCTTGCACTCCTCCGCCGGAAGAATGCAGAAAATTGTAATCTAGTAGTACCTCCTTTCACCGAAAGCGTGGGACATCCAGCAGTCCTACCACCTCAGTAATAATGAACAATGAGCCGTCAAATCACATAGACCCAGCAGTAAGTTGGACAGACAAAGCAACCATCACTCTTGAATCCGCTTCTCCCTTCAACACAGGCGCAAGTGAGAGGTCGCGTCCACTCTGCCCGGGCATGAATGCGACACCGATTCTTTGGAGCGGCACTGACCATTTTGAGCGGGAAGCACGCGCGGGCGATGGAGGGGGTTTTGGGTGGGCCAGGCTGGTCAGGAGCGGGCGTGGCAGCTGTCCGCCTGTCCCTACCGGACGCCCAGAAACGAGAGGATGCACCGACTCTCACGGCTAAAATCATACACTACACATCATCTCTCTATAGGAGTAGGTCGATCTGTCGCTCTCTCTAACATACACATGCTGTTAAACACACACATGCACACGCACACGCACACGCACACACAGGTTCATAGAATAGAAAAAACGTGTGAGTGCGAAGCCACAGGAAGTGAGATACAAATGGAGTACGTACAAACTATGACCAGCCTAAGCAATGTAAGCAAATGCTCCTTACTCTGCCTTGTTATCTCCCCCGGAAACCCAATGCATGGAGCGCAACTACGCGTTGATCAGTCAAGAAATCAAAGTAGGCTTGCATGCGAGTTAATACGTGGCCCTGCATGGTAGCTAAAACGGCATCTCTTAGGGCTTCTTTGATTCCAAGGATTCTCAAAGGAATTTTGAAGGATTCAATTCCTTAGGATTTTTTTTCTTATGTGGGTTGTTCGATTCATAAGATTCTAAACCATAGGAACTTTTCCATAGGATTCATTTGCACTAGATTTCATAGGAAATTTTCAATCCACACTAACCTCTTTGAAAGAATCCTACGTTTTTTCTATGCACGATCAAACACTCATAGAATCATGTATAATTCAAGATGACATGCCACCCCAATCCCACGTTTTTCCTATTCCTGCGTTTTGGAAATCCTACGAATCAAAGAGGCCCTTAGGCTGGTTGTAATGGGGGGTATCATATTCTAGTATCATGCTATGATACTAGTGTATGATACTACATCCGTAATGCATAGTATCATATGTTGGTATCATAGAGTAGTACATTTATTGGCATGCATGACACAAATTAGCACATCATTTAATATGATACGGTATCATGATATGATACTCAAGCCTCTCTTTCTTCATTTAATTTCATGCCACCTCATCAGAATTGCTTAGTTGGCATGCATGTTACTACCTATGATACTCCCATTACAGGCAGCCTTAGTTGTTTGGATCAATTGTTACGTTTAGAGACAGAAATCAGGGCTTTGATTGGAGGAATGATCGGTCAAGTTTCTCCTTCTCCTCCAATCTGCTTGCACCTTCTAGCGTGACTTATTACACCTAGGCAGAGGGAGTCATACGAGATACGGTGGCACACTGACTTAGGTCGAATACAAGTACCCAAAATTGTGTGCATGTTATAATAAGGATTCACTTAAAATAGTACGTGAGCGAACAAAGGGATCAATTGGACAGTGTTCCCGAGCAGTAGCGAGATGTGTGAGGTAAGATACACCGCTGGCGCTTTTAATTTTTCTTATTAATTTGTTTGTTTCACCCTTTGACTGGTGGGACCCAACATACTACATGGAGAGAGGTAAGGTGACTAAGGTTGCATTATTTTTGCACCACTGTGGATAGTCTTACCACCAAAGCCACATGACACAATTATGATTTAAATCCCAATGACTCCCACACACACACAAAAATACGGCATGCTTGTCACATGAATGCAGGAAAGTATAAAAGGTTATTTTCCTCTCGTTGAACATAACGGGAGGGTTGTGTAGCTGGTTAGCCTGTTCGCTCATCAAACTTGAGGTCTTGGGTTCGATAACTACAGTTGAGCATAATTCGTGCCAGGAGTATTCTTTGACTGGTCAAAATGGATGGATACGGAGCTATACGATCTCGTAGTGACCGTATAATCACCTCATCATGTATAAGCTGCAGCCTCGGCGCTTGTTTTCTAGGGTTTGCACTCTTCACACTCTCTCCAATATATATATACACGCTGGAGCCTCAACGCTTGTAGTTGTTCTCTTCACACTCTCTCACCCTCTCCAGATCTAAACAAGACTTCGTTGGCCTCTCTCTCTCCCCTCACTGCTGGTCTGCTTGTAGTTGCTCTCTTCACACTCTCTCACCCTCTCCAGATCTAAACAAGACTTCGTTGGCCTCCCTCTCTCTCTCCCCTCACTGCTGGTCAAAGAGCTGGCAGGATCCGTCCGCCGGGAAGGGAAGGAGGCTTACCATTGTCGACGTCGGCGAGGGAGGGAATCCACTACCGGCGCAGCTGTTCACTTTCACCCAGCGGTGGCGCGGGAGGGCCTCCGACCCCTTCTTCTTCACCGCCGTACATAGTGTGGGTCGAACGGCATTGCTCTAGCTGCATGTGGGCTTTTTCCGCTTCTGCACTCGAATCTAGGTGTTGGATCAAACAGGAAAGTAGTGGGGAAAGTTGTATACCATGAATCTAGGACGTGGTTCAAAGAGGAAAGGAATGGGGGAAAGTAGTGGGAAAAGTTGTATTGCATGAATCTAGGACGTGGTTCAAAAAGGAAAGGATGGGGGAAAGTAGTGGGGAAAGTTGTATCGCATGAATCTAAGACGTGGTTCAAAGAAGACAGGTATGGGGCAAAGTAGTGGGGAAAGTTGTATAGCATAAATCTAGGACGTGGTGCATAGAGGAAAGGAAGTGAGGAAAGTACTAGAACAGACTGGCTATCAAACACCTACGTTGGTCGAAAAGGGAAATCTAGGACGTGGTTCACAGAGGAAAGGAAGTGGGGAAACTACTAGTACAGACTGGCTATCCAACACCTACGTTGGTCAAAAAGGGAAAACAATGAAAAACGCAGTACGCACATCTGTAACGAACTGATCTTTTATTTTGGGGGACAAGGCTGTAGAGTTTGAGCAGGACTAGATTTGCTGCGCTCACATAGGGAAAGGTGTCTAAAGATAACAAAACTGGGACCAACACAAATATGCTCTTTGGTTGTTTGTTCTTTGTTGCAACAGACTGTGCATCACCCTAGTACATCGGTAGATGCACATGGTGCTGGTGCGTCCACTGTCCCGTGCAACTCTTTAGCTGTTGTTAATCTAAGGCCCTGTTTGGTTAAAAACTCCCTAGTCCCTACTTGCTTGGTTCCAGGGACTAAACATGGACTAGAGGGTATTAAATGACATGCTAAAAGACCATGTTACCCCTAGTAATGAACTAATAGAGACAAGGCGCCATGCATGGTAGGGGCAACTGTTGGAAAAAGTCCCAAAAAGACTCTCCCTCGGGGTCTTCTTTCTCTAGTCCCAAATGCCCACTTTTAGTCCCTAAAAGTCCCTCCTGTTTGGTTTAGATGGGACTGACACGGAGTTTTATTAGTCCCTCCACCAAAATGTCCCTGTAAACAAGCACCCTCTAATAATGCCGCTGGAAATTGATGCAATGCCACAGTTAAAGCAAATTACATGTTTAACGAATTTTATTGTTAATATAATCTCTGTGTTAATATTAATCAATGCCACCGTTTGAGAAATGCTACTGTCTTGCTTTCTTTCCCATTTAGGTAAGGTAATGCTTATTTTTGTTGGCTTCTATGTCATCCACCATTATTGACCAATAGTTGTTTCCTTTGCACCTCTTTGTAAACAGGGTTATCTACTTCACCTTGTTGCCATTGTGACCGTTTGTTGCACGGCAAAAAACATTTTTGTTTTAAGAGTGTTTTGTGCAGTTCAACCAAAATTTCACACCGACAACGTTGCTTGATTGCTTGATCTTAGTGGAACTACACAAGAGGAGATCTTACTTCCTATCCGTGTTGGCAAATTTGGTTCAGATCATCTTCTTGTTAGTTGGTTGAATTCCGCGTCATGAGAGGTCAGTACTAGCCTTCTTTCACATTGAAGGCGAAGCATGTTTGTTATTTAGCCAAGTGATGAAGTTGAAGAACAAGCGGAAGAAAAACAAAAATCAACTCCTGGTTCTGCAAAGAAGCACTGGAACTATGATGACACAAGTAATGATATAGTTTTGCATCTTAATTTATTGCTATGGGTGGAACGAGCAATTGTTTTGCCACTGATTTGATGCCACTCTTAATGTAATATGTAATTATCTCTACTTGTGCAAACATGGATCTTCTTTGAAGATACCATATATTTTAGTGGAACTGCACAAGAAGATGTTGGAAACATTAATCTAATCGAGGAGTATATAGTAAGCATGGCCACCACAGTAGATAGCAACAGATGGTTCCAGAGAAGTGCTTCATCTGTATGCTCTACACAATAAGCCTCCTGACAAAGGTTGGTACTCGCCAACTGATTTCATCCATATGATTGAGCTTTGTCATCTCTATTGGTGTTGTGCTACTGTTTAGATACTGTAATCAAAAAGTGGTATTGTCCTTGAGAAGTTCTTCATATGTGCTGTTTTAAATATTTCCTTTCCTTTTTTTGAGCAAACAGGGATGCTAGCATTTAATTATCCTCTTGTCTTTGCACAACAGGATCATCCTCCTCTGAGGCCTTGTTTGGTTGAGGTGGGTTTTGAAGGGGAATGGCAGGGTTTGAGGGGGATTAGATCCCCTACAAGCCAAAATCCTCTCCAATCCACTCCAATCCCCTTGGGAGTAAACGAACAAGGCCTGAAGAAGAATATGGAGTACGTGAAGTGACTAGTTCCAATTATGCCAGGATGAAGAAGCCATGTCTATCTTCTCATTAGAAGGAGCAGTTGAAGGATGGTTACATTACCCCCCACAAGACCAAACTAACTTCATCTGAGAAGGACTGACAAATCTCCATTTTCTTGCTGGGATGCGCGAGTACAATGTTGTTCTAGGATTCTTTCCGGTGAGTTCCATCTTTCTAAAAGTGTGCTCTACATGGACCATGTAGGTGGCTCTTTAAACTGTTAATTCATAGTACAATTTGCTTTATACTAATCACTTTTTTTGTATTTGTGCAACCAGGGGTGCTCAGCTTGATTTCAACAGGAACTGCACAAAATGTTCATGAATACATCGAATCATTCATTTCCACCACAAGAAAGGAGGTGCCGATAAGTTCAAGGCGTTGTAACATATAAGGGCGAAATCATACAAGCTACGCGCTAATTTGGTTGATTTTGGTGGAACTGCACAAAAAGAACACCTGGTTTATTTAGCATGAGGTGGCATGTCAATGTCCGAACTGATGGAAACCCCTGCCCATTCCATAATCGTAGGCATTTGATATTTTGGAATGGGAAAACCTTGTCAAATTTTGCTCATTGATTTTAGCAAGAAGACATGCGTTTGATATTTTCGAATGGGACACCCTTTGTTGTCAGCAGCGTCGATCCATTTTTTCTTTATTCTTTAGTTGTGAAGTAAATATTGGCTCTGACATGTGAATCTCTGAGATGCATAATCATCGAGTGTTTTGAATGTTCTCTATGAATTGCCAGGCCTGTGTGTTTGATTGCAATGTACAGGAACGCTAAAAAGTTGCTCAAACTCTTTGTACTCCTTCTGTTCCTTTTTACTTCGCACATTGTGAAAGTGCATACTTTTTTATATAAGATTGGTCAAAGTAGAGATACTTTGACTGCAAACATAACTTGTATGCAGACTAGAAAGGATCGGAGGGAGTACATGTGAAACTGCTACAAACAAGGTGATCACCCTGGGAATAATGCTAGTACGTATTGCTTTGCATGTTCATTCAATACCAATGATACAAGAATTCGAACTAATCGAAATAAATTAATTCATACATGGTTGGATTTCATATAAACATGCCTGATTTGATCACATTTCGTACATTCTTTAACTAAAAAGGGGTGCGCTTGAGGTATAATTAATTAACCGAAGCTACCCACCTATGTCTGGCTGAGCCAAACAGAAGCTTCAGTGACTTAACTGCAGGTGCAGTTGCGTAACTGACATGTGGCCTAGATGCCTGTTGGACCCACGTGTCAGTCAGCCAACTGCACCAACAGTTAAGTAGAAGCAGCGTCCTTCTCCAACATAGCTCTCCGACTCTACGTCGCCACCAAGAAGATAACCGGCCGGAGGGTAGCAGTTGTGGCCTTCCTTGGACCCGAGTGGCGGCGACCTAACGTGTTCTAGTCTTCCTCGTTTCTGTGTGGCGCGGCCTTGTTGGCAGCGGGGCGAGGCCTCGGTGGAGCCGGCGATGTCCTCTGTCTCGTTGCTGGTGGGCGGCGCCTCGGCGGACCAGGGGAAATCCCCCCCCCCCCTCGTTGCCGGCAGGGTGGGGCCTCAG
The DNA here is from genome assembly GCA_902687465.1 of Secale cereale. Lineage (NCBI taxonomy): Eukaryota > Viridiplantae > Streptophyta > Magnoliopsida > Poales > Poaceae > Secale > Secale cereale. Next base: position 58,487,896 of record LR738710.1, on the reverse strand, counting down.
TGGAGCCGGCGGTGTCCTCTGCCTCGTTGTTGGCGCTGCGGGGCCTCGGCGAAGCTGGCGGTGTCCTCTGCCTCGTTGTTGCCGTCGCGGGGCCTCAGCGGAGCAGGGCCTCGTCGACGCCAGCGGAGCGGGGACTCGTCGGAGCCGGCATTGTCCTCTGACTCGTCCTCGGTCTCGCCAAACAGTGCCTCGCCCGCTTCATCACCCTCTTTGTAGGCGGCCGAAGCCTCCGCCACCCGCATGCGGTACCGCCAGCGCTCAAGGCTGCCCGCGCGGGTGGAGCGGTACGAGTCCAGCAACTCCTCCTGCTCCACCCGCTCCGCGGCGATCTGCTCCTCCGCCTGCAGGTGCTCCTGGATGCGATGGTGGTTGTAGGGGACGTCGGCTTGTGCCTCCCAGAATTGCTTCTTATGCTTCTGCCTCACCGTGTCCATATATTGGGCATGGGCCTTGCTGATGGTCATGGTGCAATGCACCGGCGAGGATGGCGCGAAGGAGGGGGTTGGCGTCGGATCATCGACTACCATGTTCTCCATTGGGATGTCGTCGTCCTCCGGCTGCCTGCTGGCCAGCCAGTCGGCAGCAAGGGCTGCCATCTCCTTGTGGTCCGTCGTCTGCCCATCCCGAAGAGCGCTGGAGCGCGAGGAACCCATGGTGGGTAGTAGTGGTGTGGACAGGAGAATATGAACGGAAGCGGATGACTGCGGCTATGGCCGATGCAGCAGTATATATAGCAATGGTGGGCGGCGGAGGGACGGACGTGTGGCGCCGGAGTAGCCGCCTTGGCAACCGCGTATCATTAATGTGGGCAGCAGAAAGACGGACGGACGACACTTGTGTCCTTTGAAGGCGGAGCAATCGCATGCACCGGGAAGCGGGGCGGGCGGCGCTGACCGTTTCGGCCGAAAAGAGCGTGCGGGTGAGGGAGGCGGTCTGGGTGGGCCAGGGCAGTCAGACTCGTGCTTGGCAGTGGGTCGGTCCAGCAGCCGGACATGCTGGCTCGCCAGCTACCTCACCGAGCTGAGCAACGACAATCAGACGATGGACGTAGCTTCTGACCAGGAGCAGGCGCCACTGTCCAAGCCGGTTCATGCCGTGTTTACCATAGAGCAGGTGCGGCCGCACTTCGACGCCCTAATGGCGGAAGAGCTACCAGCGCAGGAGGATCTACTCTGCAACCTCCGTCTCCTCAACGAGCACCGGTGAACGAGCGAACAACAATGCCGTCGCGGACATGTGGCCCTATGATCCTGGCTTCTAGAATGAGAAGCGGGCGCTGTATCAGACCATCCGCAGGGCCCGCGAGGCCGTCTCCGTCATCCTTCGAGTTGTTGCGCTCGCCGTGGCGCCGCCGTCTCGCGTTGTCAACATGGTCAACGGACATGAGGATGAGGAGCTGACTTTACTTGGAGACGATGAGAGTGGGGACCCACCAGGGCCATAGCCGCATGTACGCAACTGCCTCCTTATTAGTATATAAAACTATATTTTTTTTGCTTCCTCCAGGTTTCGTAACATCATGGTCCCACACCATTGTAAACCTATGTAGTCAATAAATGAGAGAATTGCACAAGAAGCGGCCGACAACTAGGGCCAAGTAGCTTGAGCAGTATTTGTGTTTTTGAGGTGTGAGCACTTCAGAGTTTTTCTTGAGCAATGTTTAGCCCAGATATTAATTTTTCTCCTCTGAACAACAGCGAAAACATCGCTGCAGCTATTAACTGGGCGGGTTGTGGCCCGTCTAGCCGAGGCCAGATATCCAGCCCAGATATTGTTTTTTCAAGCTGCAAATGGCTAGCCCAGCTATACTTTTTTTCGGAATACCCAGGCAAGGTCAAGTTGTTATTCTCCGCCCCGCTGGGCTGCAAATCTTTCCTAGGAGGGATGCATTAGGCTTAACAAGAAAATGGGCTTTAAGAAATAATAAATGGGATGTAATTATAAACACTAGGCAGTAACTATAAAAAATGCACCAGATATTATTTTTGGATATTGAAAATTTTAATTTCATTAATTGTTGCGAGCGCAATGTTTCGTTGGATTTTTATGTAATATAAATTTATATTGAAATTATATTTAATCTGACTAGAAATTTCGGGATAAAAATATTTCGGATCCCATCAAAATGTGGGAAATTTTATTGAATTTTGTTTTGATCGGTTCGATGAAATGGGCTGTACTTTTAACAAACTGTAAATGGGCTGTAGTAAATTCCATTATAATTCAAAAATTGGCTGGACATTCTTACAAATCTCAAATGGGCTATAAGTTCTCTGCCACACACTTGTTGGCTTACTAAGTTGATGTGTCCCCTCAAAAAAAAGAGTTGACGTGTATGTGATGTCTACTACACAACTTTCTTTTTGTAGACGTTGTTGGGCCTCCAAGTGAAGAGGTTTGTAGGACAGTAGAAAATTTCCCTCAAGTGGATGACCTAAGGTTTATCAATCCGCGGGAGGCATAGGATGAAGATGGTATCTCTCAAACAACCCTGCAACCAAATAACAAAGAGTCTCTTGTGTCCCCAACACACCCAGTACAATGACAAATTTTATAGGTGCAATAGTTCGGCGAAGAGATGGTGATACAAGTGCAATATGGATGGTAGATATAGGTTTTTGTAAACTAAAAATATAAAAACAGCAAGGCAGCAAGTGATAAACGTGAGCATAAACGGTGTTGCAATGATAGTAGACAAAGCCTAGGGTTCATACTTTCACTAGTGCAAGTTCTCTCAACAAGGATAACATAATTGGATCATATTACTAGCCCTCAACATGCAACAAAGAGTCACTCCAAAGTAACTAATAGCGGAGAACAAATGAAGAGATTATGGTAGGGTATGAAACCACCTCAAAGTTATTCTTTCTGATCAATCTATTCAAGAGTACGTAGTAACGTTCAATCTATCATAGAGTCCGTACTAGAATAACACCTTAAGATACAAATCAACCAAAATCCTAATGTCACCTAGATACTCCATTGTCACCTCAAGTACCCGTGGGCATGATTATACGATATGCATCCCACAATCTCAGATTCATCTATTCAACCAACACAAATTACTTCAAAGAGTGCCCCGAAGTTTCTACCGGAGAGTCAAGACGAAAACATGTGCCAACCCCTATGCATAGATTCCCAAGGTCACGGAACCCGCAAGTTGATCACCAAAACATACATAAAGTAGATCACATGATATCCCATTGTCAACACAGATAAGCACGTGCAAGACATACATCAAGTGTTCTCAAATCCTTAAAGACTCAATACGATAAGATAACTTCAAAGGGAAAACTCAATCCATTACAAGAGATTAGAGGGGGAGAAGCATCATAAGATCCAACTATAATAGCAAAGCTCGCGATACATCAAGATCGTGCCATCTCAATAACACGAGAGAGGGAGATGAAACACATAGCTAATGGTACATACCCTCAGCCCCGAGGGTGGGCTCCTCCCTCCTCGTCATGGAGAGCGCCGGGATGATGAAGATAGCCAAGAGAGGGTTCCCCCCTCCGGCAGGGTGCCGGAACGGCGTCTAGATTGGTTTTCGGTGGCTACAGAGGCTTTCGATGGCGGAACTCCCAACCTAGGTTATTTTCCGGAGGTTTCCGTATATATAGGAGGTGTTGGAGTCGGGGCCAAGCAAAGGGGGGCTACGGGCTGTCCACGAGGGGGGTGGGGGGTGGGCACGCGCCCCCACCCTCGTGGGTCCTCTCGTCCCCCTCTGGCACTTCCTATGCTTCTTTAGGTCCAAAAACAGCCTCCGTTGATTTTCAGGTCAATTGGGATCCGTCTGAAATTCCTTTTCTGTAAAACCCTAAAACAGGAGAAAAACAGAAAATGGCACTAGGCTCTGGGTTAATAGGTTAGTCCCAAAAATAATATAAAAGTGTATATTAAAGCCCATAAAACATCCTAGAAGGATAATATAATATCATGGAACAATAAAAAATTATAGATACATTGGAGACGTATCAGCATCCCCAAGCTTAATTCTTGCTCGTCCTCGAGTAGGTAAATGATAAAAATAGAATTTTTGATGTGGAATGCTAACCAACATAGTTTTTCAATGTAATTCTCTTAATTGTGGCATGAATGTTCAGATCTGAAAGATTCAAGACAAAAGTCTATATTCACATAAGAAATAATAATACTTCAAGCATAGTAACAAAGCAATCATGTCTTCTCAAAATACTATGGCTAAAGAAAGTTGTCCCTACAAAATCATATAGTCTGGCTATGCTCCCTCTTCATCACACAAAATATTCATATCATGCACAACCCCGATTTCAGCCAAGCACTTGTTTTCATACTCTATTCTTTCAAACCTTTCAACTTTCACGCAATACATTCGCGTGAGCCATGGACATAGCACTATGGGTGGAATAGAGAGGTGGTTGTGGAGAAGACAAAAAGGAGGGAGATAGTCTCACATCGACTCGGCGTACCAAAAGTCTATGGAGATTCCCATCAATAGATATGAATGTGAGTCAGTAGGGATTGACATGCAACGGATGCACTAGAGCTAAATATGTATGAAAGCTCAACGAAAGAAACTATTGGGTGTGCATCCAACTTGCTTGCTCACGAAGACCTAGGGCATTTGAGGAAGCCCATCGTTGGAATATACAAGCCAAGTTCTATAATGAAAATTCCCACTAGTATATGAAAGTGACTAAACATGAGACTGTCTATCATGAAAAACATGGTGCTACTTTGAAGCACAAGTGTGGAAAAGATAGTAGCAATTGTCCCTTTTCTTTTCCTTTTCTTTTTTTTCTGTTTTTTTCTTTTTTTGGGCCTTTTTTTCTTTGGCCTTTCTTTTTCTTTTTCTTTTTGGAGGGGATTTCTTGATTTAGCCTTTCCTCACATGGTACAATAATCTAATAATGATGATCCTCATAGTTTCATTGAATTACAACTCGATATTACAACTCGATACTAGAACAAAGTATGACTCTATAGGAATGCCTCCGGCGGTGTACCGAGATGTACAATGAATCAAGAGTGACATGTATGAATTTTTTTGCATGGTGGCCTTGCCACAAATACGATGTCAACTACATGTTCATGCATGGCAATATGACAATAAGATGCGTGTCATATGAACTGAACGGTGGAAAGTTGCATGGCAATATATCTCGAAATGGCTTTGGAAATGCCATGATAGTTAGGTATGGTGGTGTTTTAAGGAATATATATGGTGGCTTTTTTGAGGAAGGATATATAGTGGTGTTTGGTACCGGCGAAAGTTGCGCGGTACAAGAGAGGCTAGCAATGGTGGAAGGGTGAGAGTGCGTAATATCCATGGACTCAACATTAGTCAAAAGAACTCATATACTTATTGCAAAAATTTACGAGTCATCAAAACAAAGCAATCAACGCATGATAGGGGGGAGGTTGGTAGGAGTTAACCATCGCGGGCCCCCGACCACCACACAAAGGATGACACTCTACAAATACTTCATGCTCTAACTTCGTCACATAGTCGTTCACCATACGTGCATGCTACGGGAATCACTAACCTTAACACAAGTATTTCTCAATTTCATAATAACTCCACTATCATGACTCTAATATAATTATCCTCATATCTCAAAACAATTATCACGCATCCAACTTCTCATCATATTCAATGCACTTAGTATGAAAGTTTTTACTACATTGATCTTGGATGTCTATCATGTGAAGGCTAGTTTTGTAGCCAAAGCACATTTGTCGGAGATATTAACCACGGGTGTCTTCATCGACCACCCATGGCATTTCAAGACAATTGGGGGCGATGGCGAGGTGCGCGAGAGAGAGCAAGGAGGAAGAAGAGAATGGAGCGGGGGGGTGTGCGCGAGCAGCGCTGACCCCCCTCCACGGGCCTACTTATACGCTCGTGGCGACAAAGCCGAGGGGGCAAGGGCATGGGATTAAATGCTCCACGCCCCACACGATCCCCACCTTTTTCGCGCCTAATCCGCACACATTAAATGCGCGCGGGGAGGGCAATCAATTGCTCCTGCCGCAATAGATCCGCACGCGCATCAAGGCCATGTAGTGGTGGGCCCCGACCGGCTGTTACGTCCCGTCGCGCACGTGGGATGGCAGGCTGACTTGACGGGGCGATGACACATGGAACACCGCCAACGGGTGGCAAGCCAGCACCACAGCCCGCCATCCAAGCGGTATCTTCTCCTCGAAGATTAGAAGACAGAGGCCCGGCTTCCAGAAGCCGGCCCTTTCCAGAAGCCCGGCTGCCAGAAGCCGGCCCTTTCTAGAGGACGAACATGGAACACCACCAAACCTTACTTGGAGTGGGAAGCTGTTGGAACCCCGCAGCCCCGATCGCAACCACAGAGTTCCACCAGCTACGGGGACTACTGTCGGAGATATTGACCACGGGTATCCTCATCGACCACCCATGGCATTTCAAGACAATTGGGGGCCGCCTGTCACCCCCCGACCGCCTGCTCATCGGGCCACCTCCTGGGGCAGCAACGCCTAGGAGCCGGCTTCCAGCAGGCGGCGGGGCCTGGACAGGCGGCAGCCTCATGACTAGCATCCAGAAGACGGCCCCACGCATCCCTCTCGGGATGCGTGCCGGGGAACCACGACAAGGCTAAAGCATGGCTACAGTTGAGCATGTCCTTAGAGAATCTATAAGGGCGTGGCTACAGTGAGGGCGTATCTTATGGACACTCCTTAAGCGGCGTATCACTGTAGCCATGTCGCTAGTGACCTAGCCCCGGTCAGAGAAAGCCATGATCCCACTACCCACAGGCGGCAGGGTCAGTAGGCGGCCGGCCCCACCAGCCAGTGGGTGAACAAGAGGCAAGCGACCCTTGGCAGGCGGCCTGGGGGACAGGCCGCCTGGTAGCAGGCGGCTAACCGTGCCCTAGGAGTCTGAACCCCATCAAGATGACAAGACAGGACGTGGTGGCGGTGTACGGCAGGAGGCGGCAGCACTGTAGCCATTCCCCTCCTGATGATGTTGCCGTCAGCAGAAGAGCGCCCACAGTGAAAAGCAATCATGAGGGCCCACAGATTGCGGGCCCCAACAAATAGGCGGCAAGGCCAGCACCCGAAGACGCTGACAGCTGGGGGCCGTTCCGCCCAGATTAGCGTTGTACCCCTGGGGGGTAGGCCTATATAAACCCCCCAGGGTCCTCCATGTGGAGGGGTTGTACCCTAAGAAGAAGAAGAGACACACAAATAGAGATAGGAAGAAACCCTAGCGACAACCCGCATTCCCTAGAGAGAAGATAGAGAGCTAGCCTTGCCCTTCTTCTTCCTCTAGACGACACAGCTCAAGGAGCAACCTTGTAGCTACCATATTGACAGTAGTCATGACGCGGAGTCCCCGCAGAGCAGGACTAGGGGTGTTATCTCCACGGAGAGCCCTGAACCTGGGTATGATTCGTAGGCGTCCTGAGTATCGCCTTATCCCGCTTCCAGGGCCGGCGACGTTCTATTGTCCCCATGCATGATAAGCCACCCTTTGGCATACGTCGCACCAAAACCCCGACAACATTACCATGTTGTTATAATAGACTCTCAAGATGATATAAGTGAAGCATGAGAGTTCAACAATTTCTTAAAAATATTATCACCACCGTGCTCTAAAAGATATAAGTGAAGCACTAGAGCAAAAACTATTCAACTCAAAAGATATAAGTGAAGCACATAGAGTGTTCTACCAATTCCTAGGACATATTTAACTCTCACAAATAGGTGTGTCCATCAAGGATAATTATGGAAAACTAACAAGCAAAGACTCAAATTATACAAGACGCTCCAAGTAAAACACATATCATGTGTTGAATAAAAATATAGCTCTGAGTATAGTTACCGATGGATGAAGACGAAAGAGGGGATGCCTTCCCGGGGCATCCCCAAGCTTAGGCTTTTGGTTGTCCTTGAATTTTACCTTGGGGTGCCTTGGGCATCCCCAAGCTTAGGCTCTTGCCGCTCTTTGTTCCATAGTCCATCAAAGCAATACTCAAAACTTGAAAACTTCACAACACAAAACTTAGACAAAAATCTCGTGAGCTCCGTTAGTATAAGAAAACAAATCACTACTCAAAGGTACTGTAATGAATTCATTCTTTGTTTATATTGGAGTTAAACCTACTGTATTCCAACTTCTCTATGGTTCATACTTCCCAATACTACTCATAGATGCATTGAAATAAGCAAACAAGACACGAAAAACAGAATCTGTCAAAAACAGAACAGTCTGTAGTAATCTGCAGGTTTCGCATAATTCTGTAACTCCAAAAACTTCAAACTAAATTGATAAACGTGAGTAATTTGTCTATTAACCATCTGCTAAAAGAATCAACTAAATACCACACTCCGGTAAAATCTGGTGACCATTCTAGCGAGCGCTAACAATTCTGTTTTTCACAGCAAGATCATATAAACTTCACACAAGTCTTCCCAAAGGTTCTACTTGGCACAAACACTAATTAAAACACAAAACCACATCTAAACAGAATCTAGATGCAATATTTATTCTTAAACAGAAGCAAAAGCAAAGAAAATAAAATAAAGTTGGGTTGCCTCCCAACAAGCGCCATCGTTTAATGCCCCTAGCTAGGCATGATGATTTCAATGATGCTCACACAAAAGATAAGAGTTGAAACATAAGGTGAGCATCATGAATAATATGACTAGCACATTTAAGTCTAACCCACTTCCTATGCATAGGGATTTTGTGAGCAAATAACTTATGGGAACAATAATCAACTAGCATAGGAAAGGAAAACGAGCATAACTTCAAGATTTTAAGCACATAGAGAGGAAACTTGATATTATTGCAATAGGTAGAAACATATGTTCCTCTCTCATAATAATTTTCAGTAGCATCATGAATGAATTCAACCATATAACCAGCACATAAAGCATTCTTTTCATGATCTACTTGCATAGAAATTTTACTACTCTCCACATAAGCAAAAGTCTTCTCATTAATAATAGTGGGAGCAAACTCAACAAAATAACCAGCATGTGAAGCATAATCCAATTGAAAATTAAAATCATGATGACAAGTTTCATGGGTATCTTTATTCTTCATAGCATACGTGTCATCAAAATAATCATCATAAATAGGAGGCATGCTTTCATCATAATAAATTTGCTAATCAAAACTTGGGGGACTAAACATATCATCTTCATCAAACATAGCATCCCCAAGCTTGTGGCTTTGCATATCATTAGCATCATGGGTATTCAAAGGATTCATACTAACAACATTGCAATCATTCTCATCATGCACATATTTTATGCCAAGCATTCTATGTAATTCTTCTTCTAGTACTTGAGCACAATTTTCCTTCCCATCATTTTCACGAAAGATATTAAAAAGATGAAGCATATGAGGTAGCCTTAATTCCATTTTTTTGTAGTTTTCTTTTATAAACTAAACTAGTGATAAAACAAGAAACTAAAAGATTCGATTAAAAGATCAAAAGATATACCTTCAAGCACTCACCTCCCCGGCAACGGCGCCAGAAAAGAGCTTGATGTCTACTACACAACCTTCTTCTTGTAGAAGTTGTTGGGCCTCCAAGTGCAGAGGTTTGTAGGACAGTAGCAAATTTCCCTCAAGTGGATGACCTAAGGTTTATCAATCCGCGGGAGGCGTAGGATGAAGATGGTCTCTCTCAAACAACCCTGTAACCAAATAACAAAGAGTCTCTTGTGTCCCCAACACACCCAATACAATGATAAATTGTATAGGAGCACTAGTTCGGCGAAGAGATGGTGATACAAGTGCAATATGGATGGTAGATATAGGTTTTTGTAAACTGAAAATATAAAAACAGCAAGGTAGCAAGTGGTAAACGTGAGCATAAACGGTGTTGCAATGATAGTAGACAAGGCCTAGGGTTCATACTTTCACTAGTGCAAGTTCTCTCAACAAGGATAACACAATTGGATCATATTACTAGCCCTCAACATGCAACAAAGAGTCACTCCAAAGTAAATAATACCGGAGAACAAACGAAGAGATTATGGTAGGGTACGAAACCACCTCAAAGTTATTCTTTCTGATCGATCTATTCAAGAGTCCGTAGTAACGTTCAATCTATCATAGAGTTCGTACTATAATAACACCTTAAGACACAAATCAACCAAAACCCTAATGTCACCTAGATACTCCATTGTCACCTCAAGTACCCATGGGCATGATTATACGATATGCATCACACAATCTCAGATTCATCTATTCAACCAATACAAAGTACTTCAAAGAGTGCCCCGAAGTTTCTACCGGACCCGCAAGTTGATCACCAAAACATACATCAAGTAGATCACATGATATCCCATTGTCACCACAGATAAGCACGTGCAAGCCATACATCAAGTGTTCTCAAATCCTTAAAGACTCAATCCAATAAGATAACTTCAAAGGGGAAACTCAATCCATTACAAGAGAGTAGAGGGTGAGAAGCATCATAAGATCCAACTATAATAGCGAAGCTCGCGATACATCAAGATCGTGCCATCTCAAGAACACAAGAGAGAGAGATCCAACACATAGCTAATGGTACATACCCTCAGCCCCGAGGGTGGACTACTCCCTCCTCGTCATGGAGAGCGCCGAGATGATGAAGATAGCCACCAGAGAGGGTTCCCCCCTCCGACAGGGTGCCGGAACGGGGTCTAGATTGATTTTCGGTGGCTACAGAGGCTTTCAGCGGCGGAACTCCCGATCTAGGTTATTTTCCGAAGGTTTCTGTATATATAGGAAGTGTTGGAGTCAGGTACAAGCAATGGGGAGCTACGGACTGTCCACGAGGGGGGGGGGGACACGTGCCCCCACCCTCGTGGGCACCCCGTGGGTCCTCTTGTCCCCCTCCGGCACTCCCTGGGCTTCTTTAGGTCCAAAAACAGCCCCCGTTGATTTTCAGGTCAATTGCGCTCCGTCTGAAATTCCTTTTCTGTAAAACCCTAAAACAGGAGAAAAACATAAACTGGCACTGGGCTCTGGGTTAATAGGCTAGTCCCAAAAATCATATAAAAGTGTATATTAAAGCCCATAAAACATCCTAGAAGGATAATATAATAGCATGGAAGAATAAAAAATTATAGATACGTTGGAGACGTATCAGTATGCAAGGCTTTGTCAACTTATAGTGAACACACGGTTCTAGCAGCAGTGGCCGTTGGATGTCCATCCAACGGATGCCGTGCTTCTTCTTCAATCTCAAATATTCTAGCTTCACCCGCCCAAAAAATGAATCCTCCCCCTGACATCTGGGGAGCACCGTTTCGGAAGCTGACCTGTGGGCCTACTAAGTTGACGCGTACCAAGGGCTTTGTTAACTTAGTCAATATAAACGATTCTAGCTGAAGTGACCGTACGATGTCCGTCCAACGGCCGTCGTGCTTCTTCAACCTCTAGTCTTCTTGCTCCAGCCACCCAAAGCAGCGTCGGTCGGGCCGCCTGCTCCTGCCTTCCGTGGCCAACTGTGCTGCCGCAGGCCTCACCGCCCCTACAACTCCCACCGCTGGCCAGGCCATCCCTCTACTCACCCACACCCCCTGTTATTCCATGGCGACGGCAGCCTCACACTGCAGCCAAACCAGTGAACCCTCGTACTCCTCTCCATGCGGGCTTCCACTACCGTGTATTCCCCGGCTCCGTGTTGTCCCCTTCCTAGGCCTCGCCGTCGTCCACCGCCCTGGTGCTCTCGGCGCGGAGTGGTCAACGTGGTCAAGGAACGGCTTCTATCGGACGGGCCACCGGACAGGCCACCGTATTTCGTGAAAAAAATATTCCCCCCCTGACTGCTGGGACCCACCGCACAGGCCACCGTATTGCGCAAAAAAACGCCCCCCCTGCTATCAGCTCGGACCCACCGAAAGTGCCTCCTTATTGTGCACAAAAAAATGAATACTCCCCCTGCTGGTTGGGACCCACCTTGGTGGGAGGCTGACTTGTGGGCCTACTAAGTTGATGGGGATGGTGTGCTTTGTCAACTTAGTAAATATGAACGATTCTAGCTCCAATGACCGTACGATGTCCATCCAACGACCATAGTGCTTCTTCAACCTCTGGTCTTGTTGCTCCAGCCGCCCAAAGCAGCGCCGGTCATGCCGCATGCTCTTGCCTCCCGTGGCCAGCTGTGCTGTCCCGGTGGCCTCACCGTCCCCTACTATTCCCACCGCTGGCCAGGCCATCCCTCTACTCACCAACACCCCCTGTCATTCTGTGGCGACGGCAGCCTCACACCACAGCGAACCAGTGAACCCTTGTACTCCTCTATGCGTGGGCATCCACTGTCGCGTCTTCCCCGGCTCCGTGTCGTCCCCTTCCTAGGCCTCGCTGTCGTCCACCGCCCTGGTGCTCTCGGCACGGCGTGGTCAACGTGGTCAAGGAACGGCTTCCATCGGACGTGGACTGTACGTGGAGAGGCTGATAGCTGGGTCCACGACCACAGCAAGGAAGTGCCTCCTTATTACGCGCAACATAATTATTCCTCCACCTGACAGCGGGGACCCACCGGAAGGGCCACCGTATTTTGCGAAAAAATGTTTCCCCCTGACTGCTGGGACCCACCAGCTACATCTTCGCACGCAAGGAAGTGCGTCCGGGCAAAAACAACAATTCGCCCCCTAACTGTTGGGACCCATCAGCTACATCTTCGCACGCAACGAAGTGCCTGACAGTCGGGACCCACCTGGTCGAAGCGTACGTAGCGTTATCATTCTGGTCATGAACATGTACATACATACTGGTCAATGTAGAGGCGCGCATGTGTCGTAGCAGGGACGCGCACATAGCATGTACACGTACGTACAGCGGCCAGGGTGCAAGAAAGTAAATACGACCACGTACGTACATACAGGCGGGGTCTCGAACGCCTACTCGCGCGCACGTACGGCCAGGGCTCGTGTACATGCCTGGGTCGGAACAGAGAAACAACGTTGTCGTCGTGCTCATGGGGAGCCAACCGGCTGGGTTGGAACAGAATGCGTCATCGTGTTCATCGGGAGGGCTTGGACGGAACAACCAATGGAAACGAGGCCTAACGTACTGTAGAACGGAGGAAACAGCCTTGTGTTCGACCGGCCACGTTTGAAACGGGATCCTGTTCATCGGGAGGGGTCTAGCGTACCGCAAAACGGAGGAAACGGACCTCCTACGGTCGAAATGGGGGTCCTGTTGATCGGGAGGGGTGTGGCGTACCGCAAAACAGAGGAAACGGACTTGTCTTGGAGTGCTACGGTCGAAACGGAGGTCCTGTTCATCGGGAGGGGTGTGGAGTACCGCAAAATGGGACTCCACGGGATACTGTTCATCTCCACCGTCGACCCCCTCCAGCCTCCACGGGCTACTGTTCTGTCACATCCCTAGCTTTTGGTACTGCCTAGTGTGTGCATCTTTCTTGCATCATGTTTACGTTTTTAGAAAGTTGAAATGGGGATTGATCAAATCCTAACACCAAATGAACTCAACTAGGGTTTACTAAAAATACTTTTCAATGTACCCAAAATGCCCTTCACAAAATGTTCATCATTTTTGGTCTTGGCTAAAACCTCGGCCAAAAATGGTTTCATAATTCTTGGAGCCATTTTGGATATTTGAATTAAATCATAAAGTATTTTCATTTGGGCATTTAAATGCTACTAATTATTTTAAATGTCCAAATAATCCTAACTAAAATGCCATGTTGTTTATATCCTAAACAGTGGGCATGAGCAGTTTGGTGATTTTTGAAAGTGCCTAGCTATTTTTAATAAAGCAACACAAGTACAGAAAATAGAAAACAGAAAAGAATTAGAAAAGAGAGAGCGAGAAGAGCTCACCTGGGCTAAATTACCTGGCGGCCCAGCTTCACGGCCCAGCCCACCAGGGGCAAGCTCGTCTTCTTCCTCGTGCCAGCACACGAAGCAGCTCGGTGGCGAGCGCCGACATCGCGTCGGCCACCTCCTGTCTGCCTAGCTTCCCTCCCCGACGCCCTGGAGGCTCTAGATGTCGACACGCACCTCTCCCCGACCCTCTCACTCTCCCTCGTGGCCCTCCTCTCCTCTGCTCCCTCTCTCTCGCCCGGGCCGAACGCGCCCATCGCCGCCGCTCATCGTAGCCATGGCCACCCGCCACCCTACGCCTCACCGACGCGCCAAGGAGCTCCGCATCCTCGTCCTCGACCTCCTCATCAAGCCACGCCTTGCCAGAAGCCCCGACGCGCCGTCCCCAAGCTCGTCTTCCTCCCTCGGCCACCGAGATCGCAGGCGACCGTGTGCCCGCTCCAGTGCTTCCCCAAGCTCACCGAGGCCACCACTACACTCGCCGTGAGCGCCTCTTCCTTTCCCCTCTTCTCTCGTGCTCGCGCTTGCACCCTAGCTCCGTTTCCTCCCGCGGCCGAGAGCTTCTCGTCGCCGGCCATGGAGTAGCCGTGGCCACAGCCGCACGAGCTCACAACGGAGCGCGTCATCGTACTCCGGAAGCCCCTAGGAGCCTAACGCACCCACTCCATTGCCCTCTCGTTCACCGTAGCGTAGCGCCGGTCGAGCTCGTGTTCCGGCCGCCGCCGCGAGCTCGTCTCCGGCGATCACAACGCACCCCAGCTGCTGCCCCCAACTCCTTTGGATGCGGACGAGCTCCAGCTCCCCGTAGCCCCAATCCGACGTCCAAATGGTCGCCCGTGGGCGATTTTCGCCGCGCTCCGCCGCATCTGGACTCGCCGACGTTGAGTCGCCGGTGGGTTTGACCCCCTTTGACCACGGCTGGACCCCCCCCCCCTGTGTCAATGACATGTGGGGCCGCCGTCTGACTAAATTTAGTTTAGGTGTTTAGTTAAGTGCTAATTGCTGTCACTAGTTTAATTAGACACTGACATGTGGGCCCCGTGCCTACTTAGTTTAATTTAATCTTCTGTTTAGTTTAGTTCTTAACCAAGTGGGACCCACATGTCAGCATTGACTTTGCTGACGTGGCTGTTGACTGGACCCACCTGTCTGTGACTCAAGCCAACACTGAGAGACTATCCAGTGGGGCCCACTGGTCAGGTTCGACTTGGACCAGCCCCTGTTGCCCTGCTGACGTCAGCATGAAGTCATGCTGATGCAGTAAGTATTTTATAGGATTTAAAATAAATCAGAAATGATTTATTTATTTCATAAAATGCTTTAAATTCTAAAAATCATATAAAATCAACCGTAGCTCAGATGAAAATAATTTATATATGAAAAATGATTAGAAAAATATGAAGAATCTGTTTACGGCATTATCATGCATGCTTGTGCAACTTATGCCTGCTGATCAGGTCAAATCAAATAAATGGCATTTGAATATTCACATATGGAGTTTGAATTTGAACCTTTGGTTCAAATCAACTTAATTTAAATCACAGCTAGTTGCATTAGCTCATATTACAGCATGTTGCCATGTCATGATCATGCATCATATTGTTGCATTGCATTGATTGTGTTCTTTCTCTGTTGCGTGTGTTTGTCCCCTCTCAGTAGATGCTGTTTCGACGATGTGATCGATGACACTGATGAAGACACAATACTCTCTTCAGAAGTGCCAGGCAAGCAAAACCTCTTTGAGCATTCCGATACAATCCCACTCTCTCGCTCTTGCTCTCTTTTACTGCATTAGGATAACAACGCCTCAACTGTTACCTATTGCGGTAGTTGAACCCCTTTCCTCTGCATGACCTGTCATTGCCATAGTAAATAGTTGAAACCCACTAGAATGAGTAGGAGTTGTTTGAGCCGTATTGTGCCTACTCATTCATGCTTTCTGGTTATGCCTGCTATTGCTTAGAGTTGTGTCAGGTCTGATTCATCGGGGATGAATTGGAATGTGGTGAACATGTCCTACTGTTGAGAGCTAACTGTGTGAACACGATTTGGTAAAGGTAGCGATGAGAGGCCATGTAGGAGTACATGGTGGGTTGTCTCATTGCAGCCGTCCTCAGGAACTGAGTTCTGTGTTTGTGATCCATGAACAGTTACTACCATACATTGGGCCCGAAACCAATGGACCCTCTCGACTTATTAATCAACCTGATCTCAGTCCAGGAGTTGTAATTAGTTTCTGGTGTTTGTAGCCTACTTGAGGCCGTACGAAGTGCTGACCCTAGGGGTGGGCTGTTATGCGGTAGGTACGTGGCACGGTGTACCAAGTCGCCCGTTTGGTGTCTCGGGAACCCTGTACACATCGTTTGGGGCCGTGAGCGACACCCCGGCCGGATCTCCCCACGGATGGAACCCAAATAGGCGATAAACCTGGACTAGAGACTTGTGTGGTTAGTCAGGTCGTGGCCGACACCCTCGCTGGGCTTCCGCTTGAAGGTTGCCGAGTACATGTCATGTAAACGGCGATAAGTGGTGAGAGCGTGTGTGAAGAAGTACACCCCTGCAGGGTTATAAGTGATCTATTCGAATAGCCGTGTCTGCGGTGAAGGACTACTGGGTTACCTCTACAGTTCATAGACAAGTGAAAGTGGATACTCTAAAACGCGCAAGATAAGCTTGAGTGCTATGGATGGCCTTCTCGTAGGGAGACGGGAGCGGATCCATAGTGGTGTATTGATTGGTGAATATGTGGACTCGTGTGCGCCACCTCAAAAGAGTTACTTGCAGTCGTAGTTCAGGATAGCCACCGAGCTAAAGCTGGCTTGCTACATGTCAAACTCCACCACCTCTTTGTTGATACTGATGCATATGTAGCTAGTTCTGATGTAAGTCTTCCTGAGTACCTTTGTACTCACGTTTGCTTAATTTATGATTTTGCAGAGAGACTTCAGTCTCACTAGTGGTTCCGCGTGGAGTTCGACGTTTAGCTTGTTACCTCAGCTACGATCTTGTACCCTTGGGAGGGTCTTGTAGATAGTCAGGCTTCTCAGCCCTTTTCATTTGTAGTTGTCTGTACTCAGACATGTTATGCTTCCGTTGCCTGTATGCTCTGTATGTTGGGTCGTGAGACTCACTGTTTGTAATAAATGCCATGTTGGCTCTTCTGGGCCTTTATCTATATGAGTTGTTGAGTTATGTTGTGATGTCGTGTTGTACAGCACATACTTGCATGTTATGCGTACGTGTAATGTGTATTTCTATGTGTGGGATCCGACACCTAGTTGTTTACCCTTGGTAGCCTATCTTACAAGGAAATGTCTCCTAGTGCTTCCACTGAGCCTTGGTAGCTTGCTACTGCTCCGGAACACTTAGGCTGGTCGGCATGTGTCCTTCTTCGTTCCTGTGTCTGTCCCTTAGGCGAAATGTCACGCGTTGTTCCTTTAAGTCCTTGTAGCTTGCTACGACTTGGGTTCATACGTTGCTGACCAACACGTTCATTGCTGGGTCATGTATGCCTGTCTCCGTAATTTAGCGCTACTTTTGGTTTATAACTAGTCATGTCGGCCTGGATTCTCTGTCATATGGATGCAAGCGACACTATCATATACGTGTGCCAAAATGCACAAACGGTCCCGGGCCAGGTAAGGTGGCACCCGTGGGGATACCGTGCGTGAGGCTGCAAAGTGATATTATGTGTTACATGCTAGACCTGTGTGACTTAGGATCGGGGTCCTGACAGCTTTGGTATCAGAGCCTGACTGCCTGTTGGATTACCAAGCCAAACTGGTCGAAGTCGTGTCTAGAAACTATTTAGTTATAATAAGGGAATTGATTGTGGAAGGGAACGTAAGGCTCTTTTTACTCCTTTACCCTATGCCCTTCTGATCTGAGTCGTCCTCTTCTTCTGCGGGGTTAAGAAACTAGGCTTGTCATTCTATTTATCAGGATCACATTAATGTGGATTCAACTCGCAGTTCAGTCTCAAGTACTTATGTTTCTTAAATTGTTGGTCTCAGAACCTTGACATTGTGATGTTGAGTGGTTATGCTACCCTTTTGCTTGGATCTCAAAATCTTTTTGGGCATTTACAGCCGTTATGCTGTCCGAGTCATCCCAGGTTTCTAAATAGTCTGATGCATTTGCAAACCTTTCCTCCCCGTTTCTGATGTCCTTTTAGGCCAGATTAACCACACTAGTCAGTGTGTGGAGGTACTCCGTTGCCTCGACATATATGCTGGAACTATTATTATGACCCTAGGTGTTTTAGGGAGTCACCTAGTAATCTAGCCATGTTTTATATTGCCAGTGTGATGAATTCTGGCCATCATTCTCGAAAGCATCCCGTGATGCCATTTAGTTAGTAGGCATTCTACTCCTGGGTTCTTGAACCTGAGATTTACCCTACTTACTTCATGTTGATAGTGTTTGCTCGTTCCTTTAGGATATTAGTAACCTTTTGATAGTCCTCGAGGTTCGTGGTTATTGTTCTTCCAATACCATGAACCATCATGGTAGAAGTTCTTCTGAACCAAAAGATCACAACCAGAGTGCTCTTGAGTAGTGCTCCATTCATATTGTGACTCTGCCAGTCCTACCTTTCTGCATGGGTTATCCGGAAGAAATATGTTGAACTAGTTCGACATACTAATCAATGCATCCACAACTCAGAAAGTTATATGTTCCTTTGAGTTGTCCCTTTTTAGTTCTATTATGACCCCCGTCTATTAGTTGATAGTCAAGAGTAGTTGTGCATTCGTGTTATCGATGCCTATTATTCTTATGGTCAGCCAAGCCATTTTATTCCGGAATGACTTGGAGAAACAAACTCCAGAACCTCATCCATTTCCAGGATTGGGTCAAAGTAGTTGTATTCCGCAGATCAAGATGCCAGTCCAGCTTTTGTTCCGTTTAACCTTGGAGTATTGCCATCTTTATCTCAATAATGTCATGGGAATTGCACCACCTCCCGTGAACTCTTGATACAGTGATACTTCTCGCCATCATCGTTCATTCATCAGTCTCCGTGTTATTGTAATAGGAATACTGACAAGTGAATCGTGATGTGTGAAAACAATACTCCAAGCAACTCCGTTGCTTGGTAGTTAAGGGACGATAATCTCATTCTTAGCATGCTGGTTACTGAATCATCATTCTAAGAATGATCGTGCTACCTAGTCCATTTTTCTGGTGCACTTTTCGATCAATGAGTTAGGATTGTGTCAATCCCTCGCTCTTTTGATCATATCGTCTTGCCCTGAAAAGCAAGATTATTCTCGAGCTTCAAAACATATCGGTGGTTCGTGATTTTCCGAATATCTTCTCGGAAGTATTACCAGGTTGTTCCCTGACCATTATGTTGAGCTCGTGATCAAGATGGTTTACATATAAACCACCCCTTCTCCAAGAATCTGTGTTGGATATCCTGAGCTAGTTGGTTAAGCTAAACAACAACTTGGAGAGCTGGAAGATAAAAGCTTTATCTAACTTCGTTCATGTTGAAGGGATATTTTTGTGTGCGTGTTGAAGAAAGATGATGTCTTCATCGATTGGTCCTTGTGATCAACTGTCGGTGTTATTGTCTTATCCTACCTTTGATTTAAGTATGGGCTATTGTTAAGTCAAATCAGAACCAATGATGTTCGTAATGTGGTCTTACTCGTGGTTGTTCCTTGAGCATATCCCATTTTATCTTTTGGTCTGACCAATGCTATCACCTTGTTCACATAGTTGTGGAATTCCATCTTCATGGAAATCTTGATGATTTGTTGTTTAGCCCATCAACCTCATTTTATCTTCTCCATGATTCGTGTTGAACATCTGGTTAGTGTTGGAAACTTGTATAAGCATTATCTTCATGTCCCGTTCATGAAGCATATGTTTGGATAAAAGAAGTGACTTCCTATAATACATGTGCATTGATGCAAGTTGCCGCCGTGAATTCGGGAAGTCAATGTTGCCTCCTCTGGAATCATCCCAAGTCCGTCATGCATGTGCGAAGTATTCTATGGTCTGATAGACTGATCATCTTCATTCCATATGTATTCCCTAGCACCCAAGCCACTGATTGAATTGTTCAAGGATAAGAAGTTCTTTCTTAAGAGCTAACCCGGGCTTAATCAAGGACTTCGTTATCCGCAATGATGGTTCCCCTACCTGAAGTTGATAGTGTTTTATTATAAGCCTACTAAGTGGTCATGCTTGTCTGTGACAACATGTTCACATGTGCGTAGCAGAACCAGCTCATGTTTTGGAGCTTGCTATCGTAGTTCATTTCCTGAGAATCTCGCAACGTCATCTCGTCGATTTGTGATGCTACCTTCCTTTTCCAGACATGCTGTCTGAAATGTCCAGTTGCCAACCAGATCTGAATCTCAGACAGATATGATGGTTGGAACATTCCAACATTTGCATTTTGTTCCCAGCTTGCACCACCATTGTGCCAATTTTCCATGGATTGCCCTTCTCAGCCACTGCTGTTCAGGATTATCTTCATAAGTGGACTTGCCATGGGTCCCATCCATTTCCGATGATGAGCAAAATCATCCATGGTGTTGCCTTCAACAAGGTAGTCCACATCATCCATGCTAGTCGGAGTATGTCGTTCTCCCGAACTCCGTCAAACGATCGTTTGTGATTGCCTTAGGCTGGTATAGAGAATTTCAATGATCTCTATATCAAAAGTAATTATTTTTGCCACTTAAGGGAATAATTCTACGCGTCACCTTCTGTATGGTGCCCTGTCTGGTGACATCGATCACCATCTTCTTAGGTGTGGAATTATTGCCTGCCAAGTGAATCTTCATCGTTTGTTTTATTCCATCCCTCCGGATGTGTGTTCCGAGTCTCAGCTCAAGATATGTTTCAACGTCTCACTCCATGAGTTGATCTTGAGTTGCTCGATCTTTCAGAAGATCAATTTTGTAGAGTTTCTTTCGTCGTCACTGTGTTGGACAAAGATCTCGAAAGCAAGGATGTCAGGATCGACATGAGGGCAAGCAATCAACATTCATATGAAGGACAGTTGGATCATGTAGATTGTGTTAGTTTGCGTCCCCCCCTTCATCTTACCCTACTCTTGAATCTCGGGACGAGATTCTTGTTTAGTGGGGGTGAGTTGTCACATCCCTAGCTTCTGGTACTGCCTAGTGTGTGCATCTTGCTTGCATCATGTTTAAGTTTTCAGAAAGTTGAAATGGGGATTGAACAAACCCTAACACCAAATGAACTCAACTAGGGTTTACTAAAAATACTTTTCAATGTACCCAAAATGCCCTTCACAAAATGTTCATCATTTTTGGTCTTGGCTAAAACCTCTGCCAAAAATGGTTTCATAATTCTTGGAGCCATTTTGGATTTTTGAATTAAATCATAAATTATTTGCATTTGGGCATTTAAATGCTACTAATTATTTTAAATGTCCAAATAATCCTAAACTGAAATGTTCCATGTTGTTTATATCCTAAACAGTGGGCATGAGCAGTTTGGTGATTTTTGAAAGTGCCTAGATATTTTTAATAAAGCAACACAAGTACGGAGAATAGAAAACAGAAAAGAATTAGAAAAGAGAGAGAGAGAAGAGCCCACCTGGGCTAACTTACCTGGCGGCCTAGCTTCACGGCCCATCCCACCAGGGGCAAGCTCGTTTTCTTCCCCGTGCCAGCGAATGAAGCAGCTCGGTGCCGAGCGCCGACGTCGCGTCGACCACCTCCTGCCTGCCTAGCTGCCCTCCGCGATGACTTGGAGGCTCTGGACGTCGACACGCACCTCTCCTCGACCCTCTCACTCTCCCTCGTGGCCCTCCTCTCCTCTGCTCCCTCACTCTCGCCTGGGCCGAACGCGCCCGTCGCCGCTGCTCATCGTAGCCACGGCCACCGGCCACCCTACGCCTCACCGACGCGCCAAGGAGATCCGCCTCCTCATCCTCGACCTCCTCATCGAGCCACGCCTCGCCAGAAGCCCCGACGCGCCGTCCCCAAGCTAGTCTTCCTCCCTCGGCCGCCGAGATCGCCGGCGACCGTGTGCCCGCTCCAGTGCTTCCCCAAGCTCGCCGAGGACACCACTGCACTTGCCGTGAGCGCCTCTTCCTTTCGCCTCTTCTCTCGTGCTCGCGCTTGCACCCTAGCTCCGTTTCCTCCTACGGCCGAGAGCTTCTCGCCGCCGGCCATGGAGTAGCCGTGGCCACAGCCGCACGAGCTCACAACGGAGCACGTCATCATGCTCCGGAAGCCCCCAGGAGCCTAACGCACCCACTCCCTCGCCCTCTCGTTCACCGTAGCATAGCGTCGGTCGAGCCCGTGTTCCGGCCGCCACTCCGAGCTCGTCTCCGGCGAGCACGACGCACCCCAGCTGCTGCCGCCAACTCCTTTGGATGCGGACGAGCTCTAGCTCCCCGTAGCACCAATCCGCCGTCCAAATGGTTCCTGTGGGCAATTTCCGCCGCGCTCCGCCGCATCTGGTCTCGCCGGCGTTGAGTTGCAGGTGGGTTTGACCCCCTTGGACGACGACTGGACCCCCCTGTGTCAATGACATGTGGGGCCGTCGTGTGACTAAATTTAGTTTATGTGTTTAGTTAAGTGCTAATTGTTGTCATTAGTTTAATTAGACACTGACATGTGGGCCCCGTGCCTACTTAGTTTAATTTATTCTTCTGTTTAGTTTAGTTCTGAACCAAGTGGGACCCACACGTTAGCATTGACTTTGCTGACGTGGCTGTTGACTGGACCCACCTGTCTGTGACTCAAGCCAGCACTGAGAGACTGACCAGTGGGGCCCACTGGTCAGGTTTGACCTGGACCAGTCCCTGTTAACCTGCTGACGTCAGCATGAAGTCATGCTGATGTAGTAAGTATTTTCTGGGATTCAAAATAAATCAGGAATGGTTTATTTATTTCAGAAAATGCTTTAACTTCTAAAAAACATATAAAATCAACTGTAGCTCAGATGAAAATAATTTATATATGAAAAATGATTAGAAAAATATGAAGAATATGTTTAAGGCATTATCATGCATGCTTGAGCAACTTATGCCTGCTGATCAGGTCAAATCAAATAAATGGCATTTGAATAATCACATATGGAGTTTGAATTTGAACCTTTGGTTCAAATCAACTTCATTTAAATCACTGCTAGTTGCATTAGGTCAAATCACAGCATGTTGCCATGTCATGATCATGCATCATACTGTTGCATTGCATTGATTGTGTTCTTTCTCTGTTGCCGGTGTTTGTCCCCTCTCAGTAGACGTTGTTTCGATGATGTGATCGATGACACTGATGAAGACACAATACTCTCTTCAGAAGTGCCAGGCAAGCAAAACCTCTTTGAGCATTCCGATACAATCCCACTCTCTCACTCTTGATCTCTTTTACTGCATTAGGACAACAACGCCTCAACTGATACCTGCTGCGGTAGTTGAACCCCTTTCCTCTGCATGACCTGTCATTGCCACAGTAAATAGATGAAACCCACTAGCATGAGTAGGAGTTGTTTGAGCCATGTTGTGCCTACTCATTCATGGTTTCTGGTTATGCCTACTTTTGCTTAGAGTTGTGTCAGGTCTGATTCATCGAGGATGAATTGGAATGTGGTGAACATGTCCTACTTTTGAGAGCTAAGTGTGTGAACACGATTTGGTAAAGGTAGCGATGAGAGGCCATGTAGGAGTACATGGTGGGTTGTCTCATTGCAGCCGTCCTCCGGAACTGAGTTCTGTGTTTGTGATCCATGACCAGTTACTACCATACATTGGGCCCGAAACCAATGGACCCTCTCGACTTATTAATCAACCTGATCTTAGTCCAGGAGTTGCAATTAGTTTCTGGTGTTTGTAGCCTACTAGAGGCCGTACGCAGTGCTGACCCTAGGGGTGGGCTATGATGCGGTAGGTACGTGGCACGGTGTACCGAGTCGCCCATTTGGTGTCTCGGGAACCTTGTACACATCGTTTGGGGCCGTGAGTGACACCCCGGCCTGATCTCCCCATGGATGGAACCCAAATAGGCGATAAACCTGGACTAGAGACTTGTGTGGTTAGTCAGGTCGTGGCCGACACCCTCGCTGGGATTCCACTTGAAGGTTGCCGAGTACATGTCGTGTAAACGGCAATAAGTGGTGAGAGCATGTGTGAAGAAGTACACCCCTTTAGGGTTATAAGTGGTCTATTCGAAAAGCCGTGTCTGCGGTGAAGGACTTCTGGGTTACCTGTACAGTTCATAGACAAGTGAAAGTAGATACTCTAAAACGCGCAAGATAAGCGTGAGTGCAATGGATGGCCTTCTTGTAGGGAGACGGGAGCAGATCTATAGTGGTGTATTGATTGGTGAATATGTGGACTCATGTGCGCCACCTCAAAAGAGTTACTTGCAGTCGTAGTTCAGGATAGCCACCGAGCCAAAGCTGGCTTGCTGCATGTCAAACTGCACCACCTCTTTGTTGATACTGATGCATATGTAGCTAGTTCTGATGTAAGTCTTGTTGAGTACCTATGTACTCACGTGTGCTTAATTTATGTTTTTGCAGAGAGACTTCAGTCTCACTAGTGGTTCCGCGTGGACTTCGATGTTTAGCATGTTACCTCAGCTACGATCTTGTACTCTTGGGAGGGTCTTGTAGATAGTCAGGCTTCTCAGCCCTTATCATTTGTAGTTGTCTGTACTCAGACATGTTATGCTTCTGTTGCCTGTATGCTCTGTATGTTGGGTCATGAGACTCACTATTTGTAATAAATGCTATGTTGGATCTTCTGGGCCTTTATCTATATGAGTTGTTGAGTTATGTTGTGATGCCATGTTGTACAACACATACTTGCATGTTATGCGTACATGTAATGTGTATTGCTATGTGTGGGATCCGGTACCTAGTTGTTTACCCTTGGTAGCCTATCTTACAGGGAAGTGTCTCCTAGTGCTTCCACTGAGCCTTGGTAGCTTGCTACTGCTCTAGAACACTTAGGCTGGCCGGCATGTGTCCTTCTTCATTCCTGTGTCTGTCCCTTAGGGGAAATGTCACGCGTTGTTCCTTTAAGTCCTTGTAGCTTGCTACGACTTGGGTTCATACGTTGATGACCGACATGTTCGTTGCTGGGTCTTGTATGCCTGTCTCTGTAATTTAGGGCCACTTTTGGTTTATAACTAGTCATGTCGGCCCGGGTTCTCTGTCAAATGGATGCTAGCGACACTATCATATACGTGTGCCAAAATGCGCAAACGGTCCCGTGCCAGGTAAGGTGGCACCCGTGGGGATACCGTGCGTGAGGCCGCAAAGTGATATGATGTGTTACATGCTAGACCTGTGTGACTTAGGATCGGGGTCCTGACATGTTCATCCACCGTCGACCTCCTCTAGCCTCCACCTGTGACTGATCATCCACGACCCCTGTTCAACCGGCCTCCACCGCGTGCTACTCCACCAGCTACTGTTCAACCAGCCCTCTCCATGGGCTCCTGTTCAACCACCCCTCCATGGGCTACTGTTCATCTAGCCCTCCACCGTCCACTGTTCATCCAGCCCTCCACGGGGTTGTCCTGTTCATCCAGCCCTCCATGGGGTCCTGTTAATGCAGCCCCAACCGGCTCGATCGATCGGGGTCCTGTTCATCCAGAGGCAATAACACGGGGTCCTGTTCATCCACCCCCACCGGGAACTATTCATCCAAACCCCCCAGCAACGCTCACTATTCATCCAGAGGCAGCATTGATTGGTTTCTGTTAGTAGCACTAGCGAAAGAATTGATCGATTGGGTTCAGTTAACAGCCATCGATCGATCGCTCAGGTTCAGTAACGCGTAGCCTGCAGTGCAATCGCTCGGGTGCAGTTAGAGCCCAACGTCTCGCTCGGTTTCAGTTAGAGCCCAATGCCTCGCACCCACGCGCGTGCGTGTATGAGAGAAACGCGCATCGCTCGGCCCCGACCACCCACCGTAACCGGGAACACCCCGATATTATTCTCGCCCTCGCTTCTACCACAGGTTTTTTCGTCATGCACGGCCCAAAGAATGTCATGCAACTGCGTCTCCGGCCCGCCCAGGACGAAAAGCCTTTTTTCTGTCATGATTTTTTGTCATAGAAGTAGGACCCCACCACATCTATGATGATACCGTGTTTTGTCACAATTATTGTCATAGAAGTGTCATAAGTATGATAGAAAAAATTTCGTTCGGCCCAAAATGTCACGAATGTGTCTTTTTTTGTAGTGCATACATTCATCCAAGTAGAATCATAGTCCGACTACGTTCAAGTTCAAATGAAAAGAAGATAACCACCCACTATGCCCGATCGGCCCTAGTAGGAACCACTACTAATCATCTGGAAATGTCACGTACATATGCCCACGTTCCTCATCGAACTCCCACTTGAGTTCCTGGCCATCAACTAAATCATACTCGGTTGTACCTGCACCTGTGTTTGTAGTAAACTATGAGTCACAAGGACTCAGCAATCCCATTCCCGGGTATCAAAACTATTAAAGCCTTTGGGCAAGGATAAAGTGTATAAGTGGGCTACTGCAAGCACTAAGCGTAAGTAAGGTGGCTAGCTTACGTATCATTCGAGCGAGAAGAGGAGTGAAAGCCATCGATCGTGAACTAAATCATGATCACTAGATGATCCTGTCTACCTACAAGTCATCCATAACCCAGCCGTGTTATCTTCCCGAACTCCCTCGAAAAGAGACCATCACGACTACTCACATGATAGAGTATTATGTTTGAGGTTTTGTGTCAAGTTGTCAACAACCGGATATTAAAAAATTACCATCCGCCACATAACCACGGGGATGGCTTTCGAAAGATCATAACCCTGCAAGGGAGTTCCTACTTAGCCCATCACAAGCTCTCGCTATCAATAAAGGTAAAAATCCCTTTTCTTAGGGACTACCCGATCAGACTCGGAATCCCGGTGTACAAGATATTTTGACAATGGTAAAACAAGTCCAGCAAGACCTACCGACGTGCCGACACCCTGATTGGAGCCGCGCGTATCTCTTATTAGACCACGATCGGATTGGCTAAGTTTCCAGCTGGCACACCCGTTGGTGGCCTCGGCTACTGCCATTTTGGAACAACACTCATGAGGAGCACTGGCCCGGGTTGTCAATTAAGGCCTCGGGGTAGCTAGTCCCGATGTAAATTTTAGTTGTTATTAGGCAAATGGTAAAACCAAGGTTGGGCCTTGCTGGAGGAGTTTTATTCAAAACGAACTATCAAGGGGTCCCATATACCCAACCTTGTTAGGAACGCAAAATCAAGGAACATAACACCGGTTTATCAGTTCTTAAGGCGGCATGAGTGGAACAAAACACCGAGAAAAAGGCCAAGCCTTCCACCCATTGCCAAGTATATAAGGTGCATTAATGTAAATAACAGATATTGTGTTATTCCCAAGAAACCCAATCCACAAGGAGCAAACTTCATCTTCACCTGCAATTAGCAACGCTATAAGAGGGGCTTGAGCAAAAGCGTAACTTAGCCAAACAACGGTTTGCTAGGTAGGTAGTTAGAGGTTTCATGGAAAAGTGGGGCTGACATGCAAAAGGATAGGTATCGCGGTAAGCAATAGAGCGAGGCATCTAGCATGGCAACAATAGAGGTGATATCAAGGAATGGTCATCTTGCCTGGTAAGTCGTCGGTGTACTCGGGACCTTGCTCTTCGTACTCGAACTCAGTGATTGTCTCGACCTCTGAAAGTGCAACTAATCCCCGGGTGGTTTTGGTAATTAATAACAACATATATATCATTGAACTAATATTCTCTTGAGAATCATTTCAGAAAAGTTCGATGATATGGGTATGGAAATGTCTGAAGAAGTGGACCCCTCAAAATGCTAAGACAAGCATTGGCAAAAGCTCAAGACTCCATTTTTGGTTTAGTGATCAAAGATCACATTGAGTCCATAGGAAAAGCCAATACTATTAAAAGGGGATGAGGTTGTGTTAATGTTCTTGTTGCTCAAGTGCTTGGTGATCTAACTCCCTCAACTATCAGCACTATTCACTACTTCACACAAACCCTAACATCTCGGTCACACCGATTTCTCCAACTCAGTCCCACCGAGATGAACCACTTCAGTTGTTTCTCCAAACCCTAGCTTCTCGGTCAAACCGATTCTGAGTTTCGGTCTCACCGAAAAAGGGCTGCCAACCTTCTGTGATCACTTCACATCATATCGGAATATCCGAGTTTATATTTTCGGTCACACCGAGATGGCAAACCCTAACCTTTGACTCGCTTCGGTCTCACCGAGATGGTATTTTCGGTCCCACCGAAAATCCCAACGTTCACTACATTTGAACTTTCGGTCTGACCGAGTTTTCACTTCGGTCTCACCGAGATTGGTCAAATGTGTGTGTAACGGTTGGATTTTGTGTGGAGGCTATATATACCCCTCCACCCCCTCCTCATTCGTGAGGAGAGCCATCAGAAAGTCTACCACTCACACCATATACTTTCTGAGAAGTGAACCACCTACCCTTGTGTTGAGATCAAGCCATTCCATTCCTACCATATGAAACTTGATCTCTAGCCTTCCCAAGTTGCTTTCCACTCAAATCTTTCTTCCACCACAGCCATATCAGTGAGGAGAGTTGAGTGTTGGGGAGTTTATCATCTGAAGCACAAGAGCAAGGAGTTCATCACCATCAACACCGTCTATTACCTTTTGGGGGGTGGTGCCTCCTAGATTGGTTAGGTGTCGCTTGGGAGCCTCCGTCGTGATGTGGAGTTGAACCAAGAAGTTTGTAAGGGCAAGGAGATCGCCTACTTCGTGAAGATCTACCCCGAGTAAGGCTAGTCCTCCGTGGGCGTAGGCCGTGATGGAATAGACAAGGTTGCTTCTTCGTGGACCCTTCGTGGGTGGAGCCCTCCGTGGACTCGCGCAGCCGTTACCCTCCGTGGGTTGAAGTCTCCATCAACGTGGATGTATGATAGCACCACCTATCGGAACCACGACAAAAATCTCCGTGTCACCAAACTGCGTTTGATCTTCTCCACCTCTCTTTTACATGTGCAATTTACTTTCCGCTGCATAAACTCTAGAATTGCATGTGTAGGGTGTTACTTGAACTGATCTTGTTTGTGAAACTGCCAAAAACATTGCATGATCTAAAGGCAGATTTTTTATATTGTCAAGTAGTCTAATCACCCCCCCTCTAGACCTACTTTCGATCCTACAAGTGGTATCAGAGCTTTGGTCTCCATTGCCTTGGTTTCCATTGCATTGGACTCCATAAGCTTGGTTTCACAACCTAGGAGAGTATGGCGTCTAGTGAGGGTAATTATCGTAGAGGTCCTTACTTTGATGGTACAAATTTTGCTAGTTGGAAGCATAAAATGAAAATGCATATTCTTGGTCATAACCCAGCCGCATGGGGCATTATTTGTGTTGGTATGCAAGGTGATTTCTTTGAAGAAGGAAAAGTTCCGGATCGCGAAGCTACACCCAAAGAGTTGAAGATGTTGCAAAACAATGCTCAAGCTTGTGACATTCTCTTCAATGCTTTGTGTCCCGAAGAGTTCAACAAAATCAGCCGTCTTGAGAATGCTAAAGAGATTTGGGATACTTTGGTTGAAATGCACGAAGGTACTGAATCTGTGAAGGAATCAAAGCTAGATATTCTTCAAGGTCAACTTGACAAGTTCAAGATGAAGGATGGTGAAGGAGTCGCTGAAATGTACTCTAGGCTTGCTCTCATCACAAATGAGATTGCTGGCTTAGGAAGCGAAGAAATGACCGACCGATTCATCATTAAGAAGATTCTCAGAGCTTTGGATGGAAAGTATGACACCGTGTGCACTTTGATCCAAATGATGCCAAACTACAAGACCCTCAAGCCAACTGAAGTCATTGGAAGAATTGTTGCTCATGAGATGACACTTAAGGATAAGGAAGAGCTTCACAACAAGTCAAGTGGTGCTTACAAAGCTACAAGTGATGCTCCTACTACCTCAAGTGACAAGCTAGTTTCCAATGAAGACATAAGCCTAATGGTCAAGAACTTCAACAAGTTCTACAAGAATAGAGGCAAAGAAAGAAGCTCAAAGTCTAGATCATATGATGGAAAGAGATCTTCTAGTCGTGATCGAAACTGTTACAATTGTGGACGACCCGGACACTTCTCAAATGAGTGTACGGCTCCCCACAAGAGAAGAGAAGAATCTCCAAGAAGAAGAGCAAGAGATGAGTCACCTCGGAGAGAGAGAAGGAGTAGAGATGATCGTTATGAACGAAGACCTTCTCGGAGAAGCAAGGATTCGGAGAGGAAAGACAAGTCATCAAGGAGCTACACAAGAAGAAGACATCAAGCTCATGTTGGTGAATGGGTCTCCGGCTCCGACTCTGACAGTCAATCCGATGGAAGCTATCACTCCGACTCCGACTATAGTCAAGATGAAGGTGTTGCCGGACTTGCACTCGTATCCTCCAACTCCAACTCCTACGACTTATTTGATTCACCAAATGAGGGAATTGGAAGATGCTTCATGGCTAAAGGCCCCAAGGTAACACACCCTGAATTCATTGACTTTGATAGTGATGAGGATGACTTACTTGGTGAAGATGAGCTCTTACATGATAAATCTAGTGAGCTTAGTAATGATGAAAATGCTAGTAGTCTTTATAGTCGAGAAGAGTCGAATGACAATGCTATGAAGGAGATTGAGCGTCTAACTAAAGAACTAAACACTCTTAAGTTAGCTCATGAAACAACTCAAGAAGATCATAGAGAGCTCTTAAGATCTCATGAGAAGCTACGCTTCGAGAAGCTCACTCTAGAGCAAGAACATGAGTTTCTAAAAGCGATCAATGACGATCTTCGAAAGAAGAGTTCTTCATATCTTGCCAAACGACTTCTCTTGTCTAATTTCTTACCACCTATTAAGACTAAGCATGACAAGCATAAGAAAAATTCTTCCTCTAGTAGTAACAATAACAATGTTAAATCCAATATTGTTGCTTCTAGTAGTTCTCTTGATTCCACTAACAATGTTTCAAGCCAAGTTACACTTGAGCAAGAAAATAGTCTATTGAAGGAAATCATAGAGAAAGGTGTCTACAAGAGTCTTGCCGGAAGCAAGAACTTTGAGGAGATTGTTCGCAAACAAGGAAGACACCGGAAGAACCAAGGGATTGGTTTTGAGCGAAAGTTCAACGCCAAAGGTGTTGAGTGGGAAGAAGGTCAATACCCTACTCCACAGTTTGTTTCACAAAAGGAGAAGTATGATCCTACTTCTTCCAATGTGGAACAAGCTCAAGATGACCTTCCACCACAAGACCACAAGCTAAAGGCCAAGGACAAGCTTCAAGAGGAGATTGATGCATTCATCGAAGCACCTCAAGCCATGGTCAAGTGGGTTCCCAAGGACACATCAAGTTCTACTTCATCAAGCTCAACTACAACACCGAGGATTCCCATCAAGATGATGTGGATCCCAAAGAAGAAGAACTAGTAGGTTCTTGAGGGTGACTCCGCCAACAAACTTCACTCTTATTCTTTTGGCAAGAACTTGTGCAATCAACTTCCACATCTTGCACTTGTTCATGGAGTCACAAACCCTCTTGTTGGTAAGTCAAGGGACAAGGTAATCATTGCTTTCATGGACATCATTCTTGTGTACTTCACTCTATGTCCATGGATATTCTTGTTTGTTCCTTGTGGGACTAACCCATGTAGGTATTGAAAGTGCCCTAATCCAAAGGATTGCTCCTAACTCATGATGATCTACATCAACATTGAGCATCCACATCTTCAACATCTACATGAAGTCTTCTACGACAACCCAAGGTTAGTTTGACCCTTTAAAAGGGGTTCTCACATCTAGGGGGAGCTTTGCTCTAAAAAATTGAGCTAAAGCATCTCCAAATGATGTGAACACATAAATGCTTTATGTAAAAGTGGTAACCCCACTTGTGCTTAAACGATGAGTATGACCTATGATCAAATGTTCTCATTTGACTCCTAAGTCAATATACTCATATATAGATGACCTAGTCATCGACAAATTGTGTGCTAGTAGCTAGAGTGATTGGTTGTGCATGTTTGACACATATTTCAGTTGCTATCTTATTGTGTGAGCATGTTGAATGCATGATTTTATCCATTCAAGGACATCCATTTGTTGTTTTGATTGTTTTGGTCTCTTTTTCTGGCCAAATGGATGGACAAGAATGCCTAAGCACCTTCCCTAGCTATCTATGCTTTCTTATCTCAAATTCTATTCATGCTTATATCACAACTTTGAACAAGTCTTTTTCGGACAGTCCGAGTGAGGAGCACTCGGAACCACCGATTCGTCTAAGGCTGACTTCCAAAACCTTCTAAGTCCATTTCGGTCTGACCGGCTTCCCAATCTCGGTCCAACCGAAACACTTAGATTGATCTAGGTTTCATCTCGGTGAAACCGAGTTCAAAATCTCGGTCTGACCGATATGTGTAACTGCTAGCAGATATACATCTCGGTGACACCGAGTTTTTCAACTCGGTCCCACCGACAGCACGGGGTTATATATACTGAGGGCTGCGCGCGATCTATTCCTTTCAAACGTTCGCCCTCCAAGACCCCTGCTGCCGTCGCCCTGATCTAAGGATCGTCGCCGTCGTCGCCTGTGCGCCCTCGCCGCAGGTCTCCGCCGCCGTCAACGGTAATCTTCTCCGCCGTTGCCGCCGTAGAGGGACACCACCAAGTTAGGGTGTGTCCCGATCCCTTTCATGCTCCACTTCTGATTCTTGCATGATAGGACTGCCCTAATTCAATCCACGTTTGATATGATCCCAATACATTGTTCAGATCTTCTAGTTTCGAGGAAAATTCTTAGGTTTAGGTTTCCACGGAATGCATCTCGGTGAAGCCGATTCCTGAAACTCGGACTGACCGATTTGGTCTCTGACCATTGCACTACATAATTCGGTCTGACCGAGTTGTGAAAATCGGAATGTCCGAATTGAAGTTTCTGTGAAACCCTAAGTTTTCGGTAGGACCGAAACCCATTTCGGTCTGACCGAAAGTGGTGTGTAGGTTCTGTTGAACACTTCGGTTACACCGAAACTTGAAATCGGTTTGACTGAAATACATTCTGTGAAAACTCAAAACTAAGTTTTTAACTCATTTTT
Source organism: Secale cereale (assembly GCA_902687465.1). Classification (NCBI taxonomy): domain Eukaryota; kingdom Viridiplantae; phylum Streptophyta; class Magnoliopsida; order Poales; family Poaceae; genus Secale; species Secale cereale. The sequence continues at coordinate 58,454,987 of LR738710.1, read as the reverse complement.
TTTGCAAAAACTTCTGCAGTTGTGATAACTCTTCTACTCTGCCTATACCTTATCTTTTCACAGGTTTTTCAGCCATGTCAGATGTCAGTGACAGCCAGAACAGGTCCGAGTCACCGTTTGCTGAGATTCCAGAGGCAGGTACAAGTCCTGAGGCTAGCAGCTCTAGTGATGATGGTGAGAGGAGCACCCCTAGTGGTTTGCCTCCTGCAGCCACCAGAACCAGGAAGAAGAGAACGTCTGATGATGAGGATTCCGACTTTGTTGCTGAGGAAGTTACCTCCAAGCCCAAGAGGCAAGTGGTTGCCAAAGAGCACCAAGGGCAGCAAACAAGAAAAGGCACAAGCAAAGTGAAGCAATCAGAAGTTGCCAAGAAGCTCATCTTGGAAGAGCCAGCTCCAAGCAAGGTGAAGAAGACTTCCAAGAGGAAGAGAGTTGTATATGCTGAACCGCAAGATGTTGCTGAAGAAGAAGAAGAAGATGCACCCCAGCCTCCTCCTCAGAAAGCTAAGTTCATGGGTGATGCTATTCGGGCTCAAGCCTCCTCCAAGCCCAAGAAGCCTGCTCAAGCTAAGGCAGCTCCAGCCAAGCCCAAAAGGACAACCAGAAGCATTCCAGCTTCTGAGAAGAACAAAGGTGAGATGCCACCTTCTGAGTCAGATGACGAGCATGTGTTGCTCAAGCTCCGTCCCAAGTTGCCACTCCACAATGATGCTCATCCTCAAGCTGAGGACATGAAGGCAAGGAAGGACAAAGGTCTCAGGCTATGGAGACAGTCTGATCCATATGCCGTAAGAAGAAGGACTGCTGTGGACCCCAGATTCCACACCAAAGAGCAGTAGGATTTCTATGAGACCGTGCTAATGGATAAGAAGCCCATTGTTGCTGACACCAGGTACGTTGACTGGAAGTACATTGATAGCGAAGAGCATCGGGACTTCTTTCCCCATGTGCATGAGAGCTTTACTGCATGTGGAGTTGCTGATTTCGTGGGTCAAGAACTGACAGCCTGGAATGACGAGATGATCATGCAGTTCTATGCCACAGCCCACTTCTACCCTGATGGCAAGATCACCTGGATGACTGAAGGTCATAGGTTTTCTTCAACTGTTCAAGAATGGGCAGAACTTCTGAACGCTCCTGTGCAGAGAGAGGACGACATTGATGTCTATGGGATTCCTAAGAAGAGTCATGATTCTATGAAGAATATGTACAAGGAGATCCCAGCTGCTGATTTGGAAGGATGGAAACTTGGCTCTGTGTATTATCTCCAGGCAGGTCTGACCACCACTAACACTATTCTGAGGCATACTTTGATGCCTAAGTCAGGTGACCACCGGATGATACGAGGCTATTCTATCAACATGCTGCACATTCTCGATGAGAAGGCACCTTTTAAGGTGATGGACTTGATGGTAGAAACCATTAAGAGGACTGCAGCTGACCAGAAGAGGTCGTGTGGGTTTGCACCGCAGATACAGATGCTCATCAACGCCAAGTTTGGCACGGGCAAATTCATGTTGGATAGGAAGCACTTGCCACTGCAGCCAGAGCATGAGGACAACGTGGTTGTGATGGATGAAGAGGATCCTACCTCTGTTGAAGGACAAGCCAAGATCGAAGCTGCAAAGAAAGCCAAAGCTGACAAAGAGGCAGCAGCAGCAGCAGCTAAGCCAAAGAGCTTTGGAGAACAGATTCTCGAAGCAACCCAGAGAATTGAACAACGCCTGGCCAGCATTGAGCAATCTCAGGAGAGCCTTGAGAGGATTGTCGAGGACAAGATCCACGCTCTAGACGTGAAGCTGACTGAGATTCAGGTGTTTGTCAACAAGCTTGAGGCAGACATGGAGGAGACTAGGCAGGAGAGAGCAGAGCTTATGCAGGATGATATAGTCCAGGACTCTCATCGCCAGACTGCTCCGGTTCCCAGAGGATCCAGGTCTGCAGCTATCCCAGTTTCTCCAGCTACAGCTCCAGCTCCAGCATCCACTCCTCCAGCGCAGACGTCAGCAGAAGTCTTCGCCGACGCAGCTATCTCTACACCGACATCGACCCAGACGGGAGCAGCCAGCCGAGCCCGCAGTGACGCTTAGCTCTATACCTTTTCGAACTTTTTGGTAACTTGTTGCCAAAGGGGGAGAAATCGTTATAGATCATAGGGCTTCGAGAGAGAGAGTGCTCTTTCGTCTTTTCGTTCTTTTGCCGGTTTTTCCTTGAGATACATTGGTTTCTTTTGGTTCCAGATACTTTATGTGTGCTTGCTACTACGTTTGATGCTACCTTAATGAGTGCTTAGCCATACTATGCTTTAATGTGTGCTTAATGCTTATCTTATGCTATTCCTTATTGTATGGCTATTTACTATTGTCTTGGTGATTGAGTGCATGTTATTCATTCTTATCATTTTGTGCGCTCCACCAAGATGTATGTGACATGGAAGAGTGACCCATAATCCTAATCGATTGTGCATTTGCATTCAAACGCAAATTTTAAATAATGCACAAATTTAGGGGGAGCTCTTGTTTATCACATACTTCTCAAAGCGACGATATTATTCATTGATTATATCTTTTGTCGAAGCTTTGATCTATATGTTGTCATCAATTACCAAAAAGGGGGAGATTGAAAGTGCAACTAATCCCCGGGTGGTTTTGGTAATTAATAACAACATATATATCATTGAACTAATATTCTCTTGAGAATCATTTCAGAAAAGTTCGATGATATGGGTATGGAAATGTCTGAAGAAGTGGACCCCTCAAAATGCTAAGACAAGCATTGGCAAAAGCTCAAGACTCCATTTTTGGTTTAGTGATCAAAGATCACATTGAGTCCATAGGAAAAGCCAATACTATTAAAAGGGGATGAGGTTGTGTTAATGTTCTTGTTGCTCAAGTGCTTGGTGATCTAACTCCCTCAACTATCAGCACTATTCACTACTTCACACAAACCCTAACATCTCGGTCACACCGATTTCTCCAACTCAGTCCCACCGAGATGAACCACTTCAGTTGTTTCTCCAAACCCTAGCTTCTTGGTCAAACCGATTCTGAGTTTCGGTCTCACCGAAAAAGGGCTGCCAACCTTCTGTGATCACTTCACATCATATCGGAATATCCGAGTTTATATTTTCGGTCACACCGAGATGGCAAACCCTAACCTTTGACTCGCTTCGGTCTCACCGAGATGGTATTTTCGGTCCCACCGAAAATCCCAACGTTCACTACATTTGAACTTTCGGTCTGACCGAGTTTTCACTTCGGTCTCACCGAGATTGGTCAAATGTGTGTGTAACGGTTGGATTTTGTGTGGAGGCTATATATACCCCTCCACCCCCTCCTCATTCGTGAGGAGAGCCATCAGAAAGTCTACCACTCACACCATATACTTTCTGAGAAGTGAACCACCTACCCTTGTGTTGAGATCAAGCCATTCCATTCCTACCATATGAAACTTGATCTCTAGCCTTCCCAAGTTGCTTTCCACTCAAATCTTTCTTCCACCACAGCCATATCAGTGAGGAGAGTTGAGTGTTGGGGAGTTTATCATCTGAAGCACAAGAGCAAGGAGTTCATCACCATCAACACCGTCTATTACCTTTTGGGGGGTGGTGCCTCCTAGATTGGTTAGGTGTCGCTTGGGAGCCTCCGTCTTGATGATGTGGAGTTGAACCAAGAAGTTTGTAAGGGCAAGGAGATCGCCTACTTCGTGAAGATCTACCCCGAGTAAGGCTAGTCCTCCGTGGGCGTAGGCCGTGATGGAATAGACAAGGTTTCTTCTTCGTGGACCCTTCGTGGGTGGAGCCCTCCGTGGACTCGCGCAGCCGTTACCCTCCGTGGGTTGAAGTCTCCATCAACGTGGATGTACGATAGCACCACCTATCGGAACCACGACAAAAATCTCCGTGTCACCAAACTGCGTTTGATCTTCTCCACCTCTCTTTTACATGTGCAATTTACTTTCCGCTGCATATACTCTAGAATTGCATGTGTAGGGTGATACTTGTTGTGATCTTTATTGTGAAACTGCCAAAACATTGCATGATCTAAAGGCAGACTTTTTATTTTGTCAAGTAGTCTAATCACCCCCCCTCTAGACCTACTTTCGATCCTACAACCTCGGACTCAAACTTGTCTCCCGGTGCTACCCAATATAACAAGCATCCAATAAACACACTTGACAAGAAACAAACACATGATATGCAAGAGAGATGGAATTATGATGCTACGAAGCTACCGGTATGAAAGGAGATGAAGCCGGGAAGGACATATGAATACATGATGGATGTGGGGAAGATCTTGGCAAACCAAGCATGCCACTGGATAGATTGAAAGATTTCAGTCGAAATCGATATAAAGATCATTGGAATCGGATGCATAGTTTGCAAATGGCAAGCAAAACAAGATGCAATGCAAAACTGAAGTTAACAGCAACATGGCAACTTTGGAGCAAAGTTTAATTATGCTACAGCACCTAAACATGGTGACAAAAGGCATGGATGTGAAGTAGACATGATTCTTAAGAAGTATGAACTCAGAGCACACCCAAAAACTTACTGTAACACAATTAAACAAGCATTGCAAGATTCAATAAGTTAGTAGATTTCTCAGACTTTGTGAAATTTTACTGGGCTTGCAACCAGGAACATTTTGTGGCTTCCTTTGGTGGAACACAACAGCAAGAAAAATAACTAAATCAAGCATGAAATTCACATGAGCATGAATAAGACATATTATACTTCCAATTCAACCAAATAAACAATTCATTCCATTCAAGGGTTGCTTATTATGAGCTTTGCCAAAGTGAATGTTCTGTTAACAGGCTGACAGTTCAGATTTCAAGCATTTTGAGAGCAAGGTAAGAACAAGCTACAGTAGGGCATATATGCAAACAAAGGCATGGATTAATATGCAAATACATGGACATCAAGACATGCTCACTAGCTACTTCACAACATGCATGGAAAAGATTGTGGCATCAAGTTTACATGGCAACATGTTATTACAGATTCCGGACTTAGCAGTTTTTCACTAAGTGTTAAAACAGTAACATTGACATGGCATGTTTACAAGCTTGTTTAAGTCACCACAGAGCATATTATGGAAAAACAAATGCACCACTTCAAAGATAACATGATTATGCTCCTAAAACATGTTGACATGTGGCTCAAAAGAAAATCACACAAAATGCTATGAAAAAGACAAATCATCAAGTTATAACAATTTCAGCAACTTAACAGCCGCAAGCACTTTTGCAACAGGGTTAAACATGGCATAATGCAACCTAACATGTATGAAAATGTCTCCATCATGAAGAGCATCACAAGACAAACATTTTGACATATCATACACTCCATTTGGACCAACATGCACAAAGTTACGACCTCACGAACATGTACACATATTGTTAACATACAATTAGTGCTGAAACAGTAACATCACATAGCAGTTTTGCAACGAAGATTAAGACATCTATATGAACCCTAACATGCACAAAACTGATGGCAACACGAAGAGCACTTCGATACGAACATTTCCATATATCATACACGCAAAACGGAGCTACGGGCACGGAGATACGACATGATGAAGGAGGCAACAAAATATACACAGATCCGGGACTTAGTGGAATTTTCACCTCGCGAAAGTCAACGGGATGAGGAGGAGCGGGACGGAGGGATCCGGGATGGAGCGGGGCGTTTGGTTCGTCTCCCGGTGGATCTGGTCACGATCCACCGGATCTCGCCGGAGTTGAGGGAGACGGCTGGAGTAGCTCGCCGGAGACGTGGAGGACGAGGCGGCGAGGTGGCCCGGCGGGGAGGGGAGGTTGGCGCGGCAATGGGGAGGTTGGCTCCGGCAGCGGGGCGGCGAAGATCCCATACCGGCGAGGCGGTGGCTTGCGGCGTCGGCCGGCGGCGGCGTCGGCTCGCGGCCGGCGCGGCGTCGGGCGGAGGGCGTGCGGAGGCGGCGGCAGGTCGCCGGGCCGGGAGGGCCGGCTGCGGGCCGCGGCGGGCCCGACGGCGCGGTGGAAGCGGACGGGGAAGTGGGGCGCGGCGCGAGCAAATGGGAGGCAGCCAAGTGGCGGCGGGGCTGAGGTGGTGGCTTCCTATTGGTCGGGGAGAGGTGGCTGGGCGGAATGGACGCGTCCGGCCATCGGCGGACGTGTCCGGCGGCGCGGAGGAGCTCGGAACTAGGGTTTCGTCCGAAAATGGATGTGGGGAGGTTGTTTATATAGATTCTGGTAGCTAGGAGAGTCCAAATGAGGTGCGGTTTTCGCCCACACGATCGTGATCCAACGACCAAGAGCATGGATGTGGTTTGGATGGGCTAGTGGGCTATTGTGGAGGGGTGCTGGGACAAAAGAGATAGGGCTTCCCGCGAGTTACGCGGCTAACCATTGGAGTATCAAACAACCTCCAAACGAGACGAAACTTGATAGGTGGTCTACCGGTGATATACCAAGACCACTTGACAACTCTCGGCCCACTCCAAGGATGTTTTTATCCTGCTCACGAAACAAAGGCTTGAGAGGTGCGACGGGTGCCGTGTGAGAGAGTCGGAACTCGAAACGGACAACAGAGAGAAACAAACATGACCCGGTGCAAGTGACAACACGAATGCAATGCAATGCTCATGATGACATGACATGGTGATATGCAACACACACTTAAAGTAAAAACGCAGAAATCCGAAATGAAGGAGGAGCCCAGAATGGAATTGATTAAGTCAACGATGAATATATTGCCATAAATGGAATTATTACATCTGGGGTGTTACATACTCTCCTCCACTACGAAAAGATCTCGTCCGGAGATCTAGGACTGAAAGAACTCCGGATATTCAGAACTGTAGTGATCCTAGCGTTCCCACGTAGCTTCTCGATCGGTATGGTGTGACCACTTCACTTTTAGGAATTTGATTGATTTGTTGCGAGTCTTGCGATCGGTCTCTTCAAGGATAGCAATGGGGTGCTCGTGATAAGATAAGTCGGCTTGAAGATCAATTTCCTCAAAGGCGACGGTGCGCTCGGGCATCTTGAAGCACTTGCAGACTTGTGACACGTGGAACACGTCATGCACATTGGAGAAGTTTGGAGGAAGCTCAAGTTGGTAGATGTGGTTGCCTCTTTTTCCAATAATCTTGAAAGGACCCACATTTCTTGGAGCTAGCTGGCCCTTGATACCAAACCTCTGAGTGACCTTCATAGGAGAAACACGGAGATACACATGATCACTAGTGTCGAAAGCCAAGTCACGATGCTTGCCATCATAGCAGCTCTTTTGGCGCGATTGCACGGCCTTGAGATTCTCACATATGACTTTGCACATTTCTTTGGCCTTTGAGATCAAATCATTTCGAAGGAGTTGACGTTCACCAGTCTCGGTCCAATTGAGAGGGGTACGGCACTTTCTGCCATAGAGAATTTCAACTGGTGCTTTGCCTCAACTTGCTTGGAAGATATTATTGTAGGAGAATTCGGCAAATGGAAGACAATCTTCCCGTTTCATACCGAAGGAGATTACACATGCCCTGGGCATATCTTCAAGAATTTGGTTCACCCTCTCGACTTGACCACTTGTCTGAGGATGGAAAGCTATGCCGAAGCGAATCTTGGTACCCATAGCTGACTTGAAGGAATCCCAGAATTTGGAAGTGAACAAGCTTCCACAATCTCAGGAGATTACTTGAGGGATACCATGCAAACAGACCATTCTAGAGGTGTACAACTCTGCCAATTGTGCTGCGTTGATGGATTCCTTGACTGGAAGAAAATGAGCCACTTTGTGAGCTTATCAATGACCACAAAGATAGCGTCGTTCCCTCGCTTGGACTTGGGGAAGCTGGTGACGAAATCCATCTCAATGTGATCAAATTTCCACTCGGGAATAGGCAAAGGTTGGAGAAGTCTAGCTGGACATTGATGTTCTGCTTTGACTCTGCGGCAAACATCACACTCGTTCACGAATTGAGCAATTTCTCTTTTCATACGAGTCCACCAATAAGATTGCTTGACGTCATGATACATCTTGGAGCTGCCTGGATGTATCGAGAGAAGTGAATTATGAGCCTCGTTCATTATGACCTTCCGTAGGTCACCTTTTGGAACCACAATCCGTTCCTCAAAGAATAAGGTTTCCTTGTCATCAATGCGGTAGCATTTGTACTTTGGAGTCCCTTTGGCAATACCATGCATCACTTTCTTCACCATAGCATCAAGAAGTTGAGCTTCGCGGATTTGATCTTCCAAGGTAGGAGCGACTTGTAGGTTGGCAAGAAATCCTTGTGCAACAATTTGAAGGTTGAGTTTACGGAATGCTTCACAGAGATCCGGTTGGAACAGTTTGAGGATGAGACTATTGCAATAAGACATTCTGCTCAAGGCGTCTGCAATCACATTGGGCTTGCCAGGAGTGTACTTAATGCTTGGGTTGTACTCTTGAATCATTTCGACCCAACAAGTCTGACGGAGGTCCAGGTTTGGTTGTGTGAAGATATACTTCAGGATCTTGTGATCGGTGAAGATGTCAACCTGCCTACCCAACAAGAGGTGTCTCCACGTGATCAAGGCGTGGAGAACTGCCACCAACTGAAGATCGTGAGTGGGGTAGTTCTTCTCATTTGGCTTGAGCTGCCGAGAAGTGTATGCCACTATCTTCTTCTCTTGCATAAGGACACCACCGAGACCTTGCAAAGAGGCATCGCAAAACACTTGGTATGGCTTGGATTCATCAGGAGGAGTCTGCACTGGAGCTGAAACAAGCTTCTCTTTGAGTGTATTGAAAGCCACATCACACTCAGGAGTCCAAGAATACTTGTCATTCTTTTGAAATAGGTTGGACAGAGGCTTGGCAATCTTGGAGAAGTTCTCGACGAACCTTCTTCAATAGCTTGCACGCCTGAGGAAGCTTCAGAGCTGCTTCACGTTCTGAGGAGGTTCCCACTTCACAATAGCTTCAACCTTCTCGGGGTTCACTGAAATGCCCTTGGCAGAGATAATATGGCCAAGATAGAGTACTTCATCAAGCCAGAATTCACACTTTGAGAATTTCGCATAAAAGCGGTGCTCTCTGAGCCTGTCAAGAACCAAACGGAGGTGCTTGGCGTGGTCTTCTTTATTCTTGGAGAATACCAGAATATCATCAGGATAGACGAAGATGAACTCATTGTTGTAGGGGTTGAATATGAAATGCATCATCCGGGAGAAGGTGGGAGGTGCATTTGCAAACCCGAAGGACATGAATGTGTACTCCTAGGAGCCATAACTTGTCCTGAATGCGGTCTTGGGAATATCCTCTTCATGGATACAAATTCGATGGTAGCCCATTCGGAGATCAAGCTTCGAGAAAACCTTGGCTCCTTTGAGCTGCTCGAATAGTTCATTGATGTTGGGGAGAGGTTACTTATTCTTAATTGTCTTCTTATTCAATGGCCGGTAATCATTGAACAATCGTTACGTACCATCCTTCTTCATGACAAAAAGAACACCACAACCCCAAGGAGAAGAACTCAGTATGATCAGACCCATGCGTTCTTGCTCGTCGAGTGGCTTCTTCAATTCCTTGAACTCTTTAGGAGATAGCTTCTACGGACGCCGACAGGCTGGCTCAGTACGAGGTTCAAGTTCAATGACGAATTCAACTGCACGTTTGGGAGGCTTCCCTAGCAATTCTTCAGGAAATACATCTTCATATTCACAAACCACCGGAATCTAGGATATGGCATTAATCTCGCCCTTGTCATTGAGAGAGAATAACCTGATTGTGTTATCTCGAGCTGCGAAGATAATCACGTCTTCAGAAGGATGAGTAAGATTGACCTCCTTGTTAGCACAATCAAGAAGATCATCATGCTTAGAGAGCCAATCCATTCCAAGAATAAGATCAATGTCCGAATTGCCAAGAACAACTGGGGAAGCTAGAAATTTATAATCTCCCATCTTGATAGAAACATCCGGAACCATTAAGCGAGAATTCATCATCAGACCCGGAGAAGCAATTGTCAATAGTCTAGGCAACTGGTGGAGGAAGAAATCATGCTTCACCACAAAAGGTTTTGATATGAAAGAATGTGATGCACCAGAATCGAATAACACTTTAGCATGAAAAGAGTTAACTGGAAGAGTACCCATGATCACTTGAGAAGAATCTTCTGCTTGTGCTGCATTGACCAAGTTAACTGTCGCCGTCTTGGGACTGTGCCTGACAATGGTGTTACTTGACGACTTGATAGGAGGAGGTGGCGGAAGGCACCTCTGGTTGGTGCACTTGTTGGAGTAGTGGCCCTTTAGACCACATTTGTAGCAAGTGACCTCTGAAGCTGGGCGAGGAGGTGGAGCACGGGATCTTGACGCCTGAGGCTGAAACTTGTTCTGGTTGCTTGGGTTGGGTGGGTGGGAATATCCCGACCACCTGAGTGCTTGTTCTGACTTGGAGGACGAAACACTGCGGGCGGTGGAAGCCAGAACTTCTGATGTTTAGCAACCACTTGTGAGGAGGAAGAGGAGCTGACTGCATCTCTTATTCTTTTCTTTGAAGCCTCACACTTGAGCTGGGCAGCTTCTTGCTTGAGAGCCATGTTTTAGAATTGATCAAATTCATCTGGATCAAAGAAAGTGGGAGCAAGCTGGGGTTCATCTTTCAGACCACCTCGGAATTGGTAGATCTTGCTCTTTGCATCGGGGATGTCTTGCTTACCCTAATGGGCCAGATTCTGGAACTTGACATTGTACTGATAGATAGACATGTTGCCCTGCTTGAGGTTGCGGAATTGCTCATGGATGCCTTCAATGACAATGGTAGGGATGTGATGAGAACGAAAATCGCGGCGGAAGTCAGTCCAAGAGATCTCACAACCCGGTCTGGAGCCTTTGTAATGTTGCCACCAATATGAAGCTTAGTCCTTGAGTTGGAATGCGACAAACTTGACATAATCCATTGGGTTGACATTACTGCACTCGAAGTGTTTGTTGATGTCAGTGATCCAATCCTCAGCATCGAGCGGATCAACATAGTAGCTGAAGGACTTGGGCTGATTTGCCAGGAATTGGTTTAGAGTAGAAAAGTGAGGTTGATTGAACAGATTTCCTTGGCCTTGGTTCCCTTGATGTTCTGGTTGTTCTGAATAGTTTGAAAAGCTTGCATCATCTGAGTGTTGGCGGTGGTGGATTGCATCACAGCCCGCCATGCCTCAGGCAGAGGAGGAGGAGATGGTGGAGTTTCATCATCAACCTCCGGGTTCTGGTTGGGAACTTTTTTAGGTGCCATCCTGGAGATGACGACAACCGTTAGAATCCCAATTCCAAGATATATAAGCCGAATCAAAGGCTAGACATGTTGCAACATAAATCTTCACAATATCTTCCGAACATAGGAATGAACGAATTAATTCCATAAGCTTAAATGACACATCAACTTGTTGAGAAGCCACGCGAATGATTGAAGAATAAACCAACAAGGTAACAGATGGAACAAATACATAATAGAGGTTTCGTCCCACATGTTCGTGCTGATGCCCCATGGCACGTGTTACAAAGGGCCTTGCAATCCCCGAGTAAGCATAGCCAAGGACTCTTTAAGATGCAACCCCCAGTGTAACAATGCCCATGATATCCTCTCCACTAGATGTTGAACCCCAACCTCATATAAGGCACCCGTTGGAAGATTACCTAAGAGCTACTTGAATTCCCACCTATTAATTCTCGAAGCGTTCCGGTTATGCAATCTGGTGTTGGGGATACAAGGGAAGCACCACATATCACTCAACTAATAAATCCTACATCCAGCTGTATCCATCCGTCAACACATAACCAGGCACCTTTAGAAACCGTTTACCTCAGACCTTCGAAACGCATCCGTTATACTAGCTGTGACAATACTCCCGAACTATCCCCCCCAGTACTCGGTGACATCGGGGTTATCTCACCACCAGACACGCATAGAGAGTTTTCGATGTCGGCCGCCTCTGGTATTCTAGAATTGCAACGATACAATTGTGCCGACAACACCTCGGAGCTCAACTCCCCGGGACACTGCCACAACCCCTAAATGACAGGAGACACCAAGAACAATGTTCTTGTCACAAAGATATCGGAACAATCCAAACTATACCCGCGTGATCCTAAATTTTTTTTGGTGAAAATTGAGGATAGTGATGTTAAAACAACGTCAGGAATCCTCACCACAGCGACGAAGGGGACGAGGAGTAAAAATAAATCCTACTCTCCGATATATATAGGACTCAAAACATTTTGTGTGTGTGTGCCTAGACTCAACATCGGCAGGGGTTCGATCAAACAGTGGCTCCTAGGTCGGGGAAGGCTCGGATTTCCAACTTGTGACGCCCAAGATGCGACTATATCTCCCACGTGTCGAGGCATGACTTAGAGGCATAATTACATGTTGGTATGATCGCAAGAAGGTTATCTTCACACATTCCCATGTACAAGAACAAAGGGGGAAATAAATACATAGTTGTCTTACAATCGCCACTTCACACAATGCATAAATAAGTCATACATTCATCCAAGTACAATCATAGTCCGACTACGGACAAGTTCAAATGAAAAGAAGATAACCATCCACTATGCCCGATCGTCCCTAGTAGGAACTACTACTGATCGTCTGGAAACGTCACGTACATACACCCACTTTCCTCATCGAACTCCCACTTGAGTTCCTGGCCATCAACTGAATTGTACTCGGTTGTACCTGCACCTGTGTTTGTAGTAAACTGTGAGTCTCGAGGACTCAACAATCCCATTCCCGGGAATCAAAACTATTAAAGCCTTTGGGCAAGGATAAAGCGTATAAGTGGGCTGCTGCAAGCGCTATGCGTAGATGAGGTGGCTAGCTTATGTATCATCAGAGCGAGAAGAGGAGTGAAAGCCATCGGTCGTGAACTAAACCATGATCACTAGATGATCCTGTCTACCTACCATTCATCCATAACCCAGTCGTGTTCTCTTCCCGAACTCCCTCGAAAAGTGACCATCACGACTACTGAGACGGTAGTGTATTATGTTTGAGGTTTGTGTCAAGTTGTCTACAACCAGATATTAACAAATTCCCATCCGCCACATAACCGCGGGCACGACTTTCGAAAGATCATAACCCTACACGGGTGTTCCTACTTAGCCCATCACAAGCTCTCGTGATCAGCAGAGGTAAAAAACCTTTTTCTTAGGGACTACCCAATCAGACTCGGAATCCCGGTGACAAGATATTTCGACAATGGTAAAACAAATCCAGCCAGACCCCCCGACGTGCTGACACCCTGATAGGAGCTGCGTGTATCTCGTCTCAGGCCACGATTGGATTGGTTAAGTTTCCGGCTGGCACACCCGTTGGTGGCCCTGGCTAATGCGATTTTGGACCAACACTCATGAGGAGCACTGGCATGGGTTGTTAATTAAGGCCTCAGGGTAGCTAGTCCCTATGAAAATTTTAGTTGTTATTAGGCAAATGGTAAAACCTAGGTTGGGCCTTGCTGGAGGAGTTTTATTCAAAGTGAACTATCAAGGGGTCCCCATATACCCAACCGCGTTAGGAACACATAATCAAGGAACATAACACTGGTTTATCCGTTCTTATAGCAGCATGAGTGGAACAAAACACCGAGCAAAAGGCCAAGCCTTCCACCCATTGCTAAGTATATAAGGTGCATTAATGTAAATAATAGATATTGTGTTATTCCCAAGAAACCCAATCCACATGGAGCAAACTTCATCTTCACCTGCAACTAGCAACGCTATAAGAGGGGCTTGAGCAAAAGTGTAACATAGCCAAACAACGGTTTGGTAGGTAGGTAGTTAGAGGTTTCATGGCAAAGTGGGGCTAACATGCAAAAGGATAGGTATCACGGTAGGCAATAGAGAGAGGCATCTAGCATGTCAACAATAGAGGTGATATCAAGGAATGGTCATCTTGCCTGGTAAGTCGTCGGTGTACTCGGGACCTTGCTCTTCGTACTCGAACTCAGCGGCTGTCTCGACCTCGGACTTGAACTCGTCTCCTGGTGCTACCCAACATAACAAGAATCCAATAAACACACTTGACAAGAAACGAACACATGCTAAGAGATGCAATTATGATGCTACGGAGCTACCGGTATGAAAGGAGATGAAGCCGGGAAGGACATATGAGGACATGATGGATGTGTGCAAGATATTGGCAAACCAAGCATGCCACTGGATAGATTGAAAGATTTCGGTTGAAATCGGTATAAAGATCATTGGAATCGGATGCACAGTTTGCAAATTGCAAGCAAAACAAGATGCAATGCAAAACTGAAGTTAACAGCAACATGGCAACTTTGGAGCAAAGTTTAATTATGCTAAAGAACCCAAACATGATGAAAGAAGGCATGGATGTGAAGTAGACATGATTCTTAACAAGTATGAACTCAGATCACCCAAAAACTTACTGAAACACAATTAAACAAGCATGGTAAGATTCAATAAGTTAACAGATTTCTCAGACTTAGTGAAATTTTACTAGGCATGCAACCAGGAACATTTTGTTGCTGCCTTCGGAGGCACACAACAGCAAACAAAACAACTATATCAAGCATGAAATTCACATGAGCATGAAGAAGACATATTATACTTCCAGTTCATCCAAAGAAACAATTCATTCCATGCAAGGGTTGCTTAATACGAGGTTTGCCAAAGTGAATGTTCTGTTAATAGGCTGACAGTTCAGATTTCAAGCATTTTGAGAGCAAGATAAGAACAAGCTAAATTAGGGCATATATGCAAACAAAGGCATGTATTGATATACAAATACATGGAAATCAAGACATGCTCACTAGCTACTCCACAACATGCATGGAAAATATTGTGGCATCAAGTTTACATGGCAACATGTTATTACAGATTCCAGACTTAGCAGTTTTTCACCAAGTGTTAAAACAGTAACATTGACATGGCATGTTTACAAGCTTGTTTAAGTCACCACAGAGCATATTATGGAAAAACAAATGCACCACTTCAAAGATAACATGATTATGCTCCTAAAACATGTTGACATGTGGCTTAAAAGAAAATCACACAAAATGCTACAAAAAAGACAAATCATCAAGTTATAACAATTTCAGCAACTTAACAGCCACAAGCACTTTTGCAACAGGGTTAAACATGGCATAATGCAACCTAACATGTATGCAAATGCATCAATCATGAAGAATATCACAAGACGAACATTTTGACATATCGTACACTCCATTTGGACCAACATGCACAAACTTACGACTTCACGAACATGCACACATATTGTTAACAGACAACTAGTGCTGAAACAGTAACTTCACGTATCAGTTTGTCAACGAAGATTAAGACATCTAGATGAACCCTAACATGCACAAAACTGATGCCAACATGAATATCACTTCGAGACGAACATTTCCATATATCATACACGCAAAACGGAGCTACGGGCACGGAGATACGACATGATGAAGGAGGCAACAAAATTTACACAGATCCGGGACTTGGTGGAATTTTCACCTCGCGAAAGTCAACGGGATGAGAAGGAGCGAGACGGAGGGATCTGGGACGGAGCGGGGTGTGTGGTTCGTCTCCCGGTGGATCTGGTCCCGATCCACCGGATCTCGCCGGAGTTGAGGGTGACGGCCGGAGTTGCTCGCCGGAGACGTGGAGGACGAGGCGGCGAGGTGGCCCGACGGTGAGGGGAGGTTGGCGAAGGTGGCTGCTATGTCTCCAATGTATCTATAATTTTTTATTGTTCCATGCTATTATTTATGAAGTCTTAGATGTTTAATGGGCTTTATCATTCACTTTTATATCATTTTTGGGACTAACCTACTAACCCAAAGGCCCAGTCCAGATTGCTGTTTTTTTGCCTATTTCAGGGTTTTGCACAAAAGGAATATCAAACAGAGTCCAAACGGAATAAAACCTTCGCAGGAGATATTTTTGGAGGAAATCATGCGAGATAAACTTCGGGGTCAAGCCAGAGGACAGGGGGGCCACCCTCGAGGGTGGGGGGCGCGCCCACCTTCCCAGTGCGCGCCCCCTGCCTCGAGGGCAGGCCCGGTGGCCCCTGGTGCCTCTCTTCCTCATATATATGCCTATGTACCCCAGAAACTCCAGACACAGAGAGAAAACCCTAATTCAACCGTCGTAGCTGCCCTTCCCGTGGAGATCCCATCTTGGAGCCTATTCTGGGAGGGCGATCCATCACGGAGGCCTTCATCATCATCATCATCGCCCTCACCATGAGTTGTGAGTAGTTTACCACAGACCTTCGGGTCCATAGCTAGTATCTAGATGGCTTCTTCTCTCTCTCCAGATCTCAATACAAAGTTCTCCTCGGTCTTCGAGGAGATCTATTCGATGTAATCTCTTTTTGCGGTGTGTTTGTCGAGATCCGATGAATTGTGTGTTTATGATCAAGGTTATCTATGAAAGATATTTGGTTCTTCTCTGAACTTTTTATGTGTGCTCATAATATCCTTGCAAGTCTCTTTGAATTATTAGTTTGGTTTGGCCTACTAGATCTATAGTTCTTGCAATGGGAGAAGTGCTTGGCTTTGGGTTCAATCTTGTGGTGTCCTTTCCCAGTGACAGTAGGGGCAGCAAGGCACGTATTATATTGTTGCCATTGAGGATAAACAGATGGGGTTTTCATTATATTGTGTGAGTTTATCACTCTACATCATGTCATCTTGCTTAAGGCGTTACTCTATTCGTATGAACTCAATACACTAGATGCATGCTGGATAGCGGTCGACGTGTGGAGTAATAGTAGTAGATTCAGACAGGAGTCGGTCTACTTGTCTCGGACGTGATGCCTATATAGAATGATCATGCCTAGATAGTCTCATAATTATTCGCTTTTCTATCAATTGCTCGACAGTAATTTGTTTACCCGCCGTAGACTATCGCTATCATGAGAGAAGCCACTAGAGAAAACTATGGCCCCGAGTCTATCTTTATCATATTACTTTCTTGTCAACTAGCCAATCTCTGTTTATTTGCTTTCTTTACTTTCTGTTTCTATACCAAAAATACCAAAAAAAATAACTATCATCTCTATCAGATCTCACTATCATAAGTGACCGTAATGGGATTGACAACCCCTTATCGCGTTGGCTGCGAAGTTCTTATTTGTTTGTGCAGGTGCGAGGGACTGGTGCGTGGTCTCCTACTGGATTGATACCTTGGTTCTCAAAAACTAAGGGAAATACTTACGCTACTGTGCTGCATCTCCCTTTCCTCTTCGAGGGAATACAACGCAAGCTCAAGAGGTAGCAAGAATAATTTCTGGTGCCATTGCCGGGGAGGCTTACACAAAAGTCATATACCAAGTACCTATCACAAACTCTTATCCTTCACATTACATTTATTTGCCTCTCGTTTTCCTCTCCCCCAGTTCACCTTTGCCGTTTTATTTGCCCTTCTTCCGCCGTGTGTTTCTCGTTCGCTCGCTTCTTGTTTGCTTGTGTGTTGCATGCCTGCTTGCCCTCATGTCTAAGATGGGGGACGATTTTACTGAGAACGGTAGCAATGCCGAGGGAAACGTCCATGTTGACCCCCTGGATGAAGCTACCACTTTACATGTTAAGAGGTTCCGGGTCGGTAGTGGCAATATTATTGGAAAAAGCGGTTCTTCAAGACTTCTTTACTTGTGCCGGTGCTTTGCCCACTATGGGCGGCTCTATTCTCCACAGAACTAGTAGCCTTGCAGATGCTGTATCTATGCTCATAGTAGAAATTGAAAGGCAATTTATCCATATGCACCCCTGTATTAATAGAGTATTTTTGGAGTTCTCCAATATTGAGCATTCTTTTGTTAAGCGTGCTGCTACTATCTTCTTGGCTCATGAATTTAGATATATCATGAAAGAGGCCAGAGAAACCTTTGCTCATTATGGAGTAGATGCCGGTCGACCTCCTATAGAGGCTATCTTGTTCAATCAAGAAGACCTTATGCGTTTGCGATCTCCTGATCATGTTGCTTTTAATGAAAACCTTAGAAAAAAGGTTCCTGTTGAGATCTTGATTGATAGAATTTATGAGATAAACGATGACCTCGCTGTTCAAAATAATGGGTTAGGCCCCTTCCTTGAACGAAGGTTATTGGCCTTCTGCCAAAAGAATGCCTATAACAGTGAATTGGTCATCCACTACAAAGGGCCAAAGGAGGACCCAGTTCCTCCCGAGATTGATGTAGGGGACTTTTGTCCCATTAAATTTAGACCTTTTGATTACTTTTGTTTGCCACCAAGGAAGCTTGCGGCTGAACGTAGAGAATATGAGATGAGCTTTCGCGACATATCATACCACTATGGCAATACCTAGATCTATCTTGTATCGTGCCTAGCTAGGGGCGTAAAACGATAACGCTTGTTGGGAGGCAACCCAATTTTATGTTTTTTCCTTTTGTTGCTGTTAGGGAATAAATATTGCATCTAGCCTCTGATTAGATGTGTTTTCATGTTTTGTTTAGTGTTTGTGCCAAGTAGAATCTTTGGTAAGACATGTGTGAAGTTTATATGATCTTGCTGTGAAAAACAGAATCGTTAGCGCTCGCTAAAGTAGTCTTTAGATTTTACTGGAGCGTGCTTTTTAGTTGATTTTTTTTATGCTGATTGGTAGTCAAATTACGCAAATTGACCAATTTAGTTTGAATTTGTTGGAGTTCCATAAGTAGGCGAACCCAGCAGATTACTACAGACTGTTCTGTTTTTAACAGATTCTGTTTTTCGTTTGTTGTTTGCTTATTCCGATGCATCTATGAGTAATATTGAAGGATATGAACCATAGAAAACTTGGAGTACAGTAGGTTTAACACCAATATAAACAATGAATGAATTCCTTGCTGTACCTTTGAGTGGTGGTTTGCTTTCTCTTACTAACGGAGCTCACGAGAATTTTTGTCAAAGTTTTGTGTTGTGAAGTTTTCAAGTTTTGTGTATTGCTTTGATGGACTATGGAACAAGGAGTAGCAAAGGCCTAAGCTTGGGGATGCCCATGGCACCCCAAGTAAATTCAAGATAATCAAAAGCCTAATCTTGGGGATGCCCCGGGAAGGCATCCCCTCTTTCGTCTTCATCCATCGATAACTATACTTGGAGCTATATTTTTATTCGCAACATGTCATGTGTTTTGCTTGGAGCGTCTTGTATAATTTGAGTCTTTGCTTGTTAGTTTGACACAAAAATCCTTGCTGGACGCACCTATTTGAGAGAGTTAAATATGCCCTAGAAATTGTTAGAACACTCTATATGCTTCACTTATATCATTTGAGTTGAATAGTTTTTGCTCTAGTGCTTCACTTATATCTTTTAGAGCATGGTGGAGGTTATATTTTGTAGAAATTTATGAACTCTCATGCTTCACTTAGATCTATTTGAGAGTCTACTAAAACAGCATGGTAAAGTGTTTAGGCTAAAGAAACTAGTCTTCACATGATAAACATCCAATGTCAATGTAGTAAAAAAAATCACATTAAGTGCATTGAGTAGAAAGAGATGTTGGATGCTTGATAATTGTTTTGAGACATGAGGATAGTGATATTAGAGTCATGCTAGTGGATTAATTATGAAATTGAGAAATATTTGTGTTAAGGTTGGTGAGTCCCGTAGCATGCACGTATGGTGAACCGTTGTGTGGCTAAGTTAAAGCATGAGGTATTTGTAGAGTGTCAACCTTTGTGTGGAGGTCGGGGGCACGCGATGGTTAACTCCTACCAACCTCCCCCCTAGGGGCATGCGTTGATTGCTTTGTTTTGATGACTCGTAGATTTTTGCAATAAGTATATGAGTTCTTATGACTAATGTTGAGTCCATGGATTATACGCACTGTCACCCTTCCACCATTGCTAGCCTCTCTTGTACCCCGCAACTTTCGCCGGTGCCATAAACCCACTATATATCCTTCCTCAAAACATCCACCATATTGTTCCTCAAAACAACCACCATACCTACCTATCATGGGATTTCCATAGCCATTCCGAGATATATTTCCATGCAACTTTCCACCGTTCCGTTCATATGACACGCATCATATTGTCATAATGCCATGCATGATCATGTAGTTGACATAGTAGTTGTGGCAAAGCCACCATGCATAATTTTTCATACATGTCACACATGAATCATTGCTTATGCCAGTACACCGCCGGAGGCATTCATGTAGAGTCATACTTGTTGTAGTATCGAGTTGTAATAAAAAGTGTGATGGTCATCATTACTAGAGCATTGTCCCGTGTGAGGAAAGGCCAATAAAAAAAGGGATATGGCCCCAAAAAATATAGAGAGGGGCTAATATAAAAAAATGAGAAGCCCCTCCAAAAAAATGAGAGAAAAGAGAGAAGGGACAATGCTACTATCTTTTTCCACACTTGTGCTTCAAAGTACCACCATGATCTTCATTGTAGAGAGTCTCATGATTAGTCACTTTCATATACTAGTGGGAATTTTCATTATAGAACTTGGCTTGTATATTCCAACGATGGGCTTCCTCAAATGCCCTAGGTCTTCGTGAGCAAGCAAGTTGGATGCACACCCACTAGTTTCTTTTGTTGAGCTTTCATTCAAATTTAGCTCTAGTGCATCCGTTGCATGGCAATCCCTACTCACTCACATTGATATCTATTGATGGGCATCTCCATAGCCCATTGATACTCCTAGTCGATGTGAGACTATCTCCCTCTTTTTGTCTTCTCCACAACCACCTCTATTCCACCCATACTGCTATGTCCATGGCTCACGCTCTTGTATTGCGTGAAAGTTGAAAGGTTTGTAAAGATAGAGCATGAAAACAAATGCTTGGCTGAAATTGGGGTTGTGCATGATATGAATATTTTGTGTGATAGCAAGGGATCATAGCCAACACTATATGATTTTGTAGGGATAACTTTCTTTAGCCATAGTATTTTGAGAAGACGTGATTGCTTTGTTAGTATTGCTTGATGTATTGTTATTTCTTATGTCAATATAGACTTTTATCTTGAATCTTTCGGATCTGAACATTCATGCCACAATTAAGAGAATTACATTGAAAAACTATATTGGTTAGCATTCCACATCAAAAAATCTTTCTTTATCATTTACCTACTCGAGGACGAGCAGGAATTAAGCTTGGGGATGCTTGATATGTCTCCAACGTATCTATAATTTTTGATTGTTCCACGCTATTATTTATGAAGTCTTAGATGTTTAATGGGCTTTATCATTCACTTTTATATCATTTTTGGGACTAACCTACTAACCCAAAAGCCTAGTCCAGATTGCTGTTTTTTGCCTATTTCAGGGTTTTGCAGAAAAGGAATATCAAACAGAGTCCAAACGGAATAAAACCATCGCAGGAGATATTTTTGGAGGAAATCTCACGAGATAAACTTCGGGGCCAAGCCAGAGGACAGGGGGCCCACCCTCGAGGGTGGGGGCGCGACCCCCCTTCCCAGGGCTCGCCCCCTGCCTCGAGGGCAGGCCCGGTGGCCCCTGGTGCCCCTCTTCCTCCTATATATGCCTACGTACCCCAGAAACTCTAGACACAGAGAGAAAACCCTAATTCCACCGCCGTAGCTGTTGTTCCCATGGAGATCCCATCTTGGAGCCTGTTCGGGGAGGGGGATCCATCACGGAGGCCTTCGTCATCATCATCATCACCCTCACCATGAGTTGTGAGTAGTTTACCACAGACCTTCGGGTCCATAGCTAGTATCTAGATGGCTTCTTCTCTCTCTCTGGATCTCAATACAAAGTTCTCCACGGTCTTCGAGGAGATCTATTCGATGTAATCGCTTTTTGCGGTGTGTTTGTCGAGATCCGATGAATTGTGTGTTTATGATCAAGATTATCTATGAAAGATATTTGGTTCTTCTCTGAAATTTTTATGTGTGCTCATAATATGCTTGCAAGTCTCTTCGAATTATTGGTTTGGTTTGGCCTACTAGATCTATAGTTCTTGCAATGGGAGAAGTGGTTGGCTTTGGGTTCAATATTGCGGTGTCATTTCATAGTGACAGTAGGGGCAGCAAGGCACGTATTGTATTGTTGCCATCGAGGATAAAAAGATGGGGTTTTCATCATATTGCTTGAGTTTATCCCTCTACATCATGTCATCTTGCTTAAGGCGTTACTCTGTTCGTATGAACTCAATACACTAGATGCATGCTGGATAGCGGTCGATGTGTGGAGTAATAGTAGTAGATGCAGGCAGGAGTCGGTCTACTTGTCTCGGACGTGATGCCTATATACAATGATCATGCCTAGATAGTCTCATAATTATTCGCTTTTCTATCAATTGCTCGACAGTAATTTGTTTACCCACCGTAGAATATCGCTATCATGAGAGAAGCCACTAGAGAAAACTATGGCCCCCAGGTCTATCTTTATCATATTATTTTCTTGTCAACTAGCCAATCTCTGTTTATTTGGTTTCTTTACTTTCTGTTTCTATACCAAAAATACCAAAAATATAATTATCATCTCTATCAGATCTCACTATCGTAAGTGACCGTAAAGGGATTGACAACCCCTTATCGCGTTGGCTGCGAAGTTCTTATTTGTTTGTGCAGGTGTGAGGGACTGGTGCATGGTCTCCTACTGGATTGATACCTTGGTTCTCAAAAATTGAGGGAAATACTTACGCTACTGTGCTGCATATCCCTTTCATCTTCAAGGGAATACAACGCAAGCTCAAGAGGTAGCAGCGGCGGGGCGGCGAATATCCCGCGGCGGCGGGGCGGTGGCTTGCGGAGGCAACCGGTGGCGACGGCGACTCACGGTCGGCAGCGGCGCGGCAGGTGGCCGGCGCGGCGGCGGGTGGAGGGCGCGCGGAGGCGGCGGCGGGAGGCCGGGCCGAGAGGGCCGGCTGCGGGCCGCGGCAGGCCCGGTGGTGCGGTGGCAGCGGACGGGGAAGTGGGGCACGGCGTCGGCCAATGGGAGGCGGCCACGTGGCGGTGGGGCTAAGGTGGCGGCTTCCTATTGGTTGGGGCGACGTGGCTGCGAGGAATGGACATGTCCGGCCGTCGGCGGATGTGTTCGGCGGTGTTTCGTCCGAAAATGGACGTGGGAAGGCTGTTTATATAGATTCTGGGAGCTAGGAGAGTCCAAATGAGGTGCAGTTTTCGCCCACACGATCGTGATCCAACGACCGAGAGCGTGGAGGTGGTTGGCATGGGCTAGTGGGCTGTTGTGGAGGGGTTCTGGGCCAAAAGAGATAGGGCTTCCCGCGAGTTACGCGGTTAACCGTTGGAGTATCAAATGACCTCCAAACGAGACGAAACTTGACAGGTGGTATACTTGTGATATACCAAGACCACTCGACAACTCTTGGCTCACTCCGAGGATGCTTTTATCCCACTCACGAAACAAAGGCTTGAGAGGTGTGACGGGTGCCGTGTGAGAGTGTCGGAACTCAAAACAGACAACGGAGAGAAACGAACATGACCCGGTGCAAGTGACAACACGAAAGCAATGCAATGCTCATGATGACATGACATGGTGATATGCCACACACACTTGAATATATTAAGTAGAAGGAGCCCAGAATGAAGGAGGAGCCCAGAATGGAGGAGGAGCCCAGAATGGAGAGGAGGAGCCCAGAATACACTAAACGCAGAAACCTGAAATGAAGGAGGAGCCCAGAATCGAATTGATTAAGTAAACGATGAATATATTGCCACAAATGGAATTATTACATCTGGGGCGTTACAGCCGACCAGGAAGTTCTCGTCCGTGGAGAAGGGGAAGGCCTGACAGCAGGGGCCTGGCTCACCACCAGCTAAGAGGGGACGAGGCCGTCCCCGCAAGTGTGCCGCGACTCCTGTTGGGGCTGCTAGCGGGCGTGGGTGGACCCCCACTCCGCCCGTAGCCGCACTCAGTAACCGCGGCGGCGGTTCCTCGAGCGGCGGGGGTCGGCGTGGCATTGGCGGTCCTGTGAATGAAGGGATGCGCTCTGGGGTTGTCAGGCCTCCCAAGCCGCGCTCCCACTTGGAGGAGGTGACGCTGGAGTTCGTCGTGTGGTCAGAGAGCCCAGCCGGTACCCGGCTCCAGCTCTCATGCTCCCTAGCCGGCAAACTACTCGCTGTGAGCTCCGGCGGCTTTTGGTTGCAGGCGGATGGTTGTCGCAGAAGGGCTTCATGGGTTGTGGTGGAGGTCTCTGCCATGCGTGCTGTGACGCTGGCCCGTGGCTGGCAGACGTTCGCCCGTGCGCGCGGCTTGGGCAGGCGGTGCACCCTCCATTTCAGGTATGGAGATGACTTGACCCTCTTCGTGAGGGTGTTTGGGGAAGACGGGCGCCGCGCCGAGTGCTACCCCGAGGACAACGGCGGCGGCGAGGTGCTTGGCCTGTGCGATGGCCGCAGCTCGTCCAACTACGGCGGCTCCTCCTTCAGCGACAGCTCCAGCAGCGGTGGCTATGACCGGCCGCCACACTGCCGTGCCCGCGTTGATGGTGGCACTAGATCGTCTCGTCGCCACGCTCGGGTGAAGCATGAGGAAGGTTCCGACTGAGCTCGGGGAGCAGGTCCTCGTGAGCAGCCACACCTCGAGGGTCGTCACCGCTCGTTCTCGATCTTTCTTTCTTCCTGCATTGTCCAAGCGAACAAGTATGGAGCCCCGGGAGGGCATGTAATGAACCGTGTTATTATGATGTTTTGCGCCGTGCTTAGTGTCCTTGTCCATCACTGCGTGATCTATGTACTATGCGCTCTTAGTGTGAGGAGACTTATCTTGACGCACTCGGGATTGCCCTCATCTCGTCACGTTTGACCCTTTGTGAGGCTGCAAACACTCGTTAGGTGGCTATTATCCTGTACCGCTCGAGGCCCTTGATGCGGGCTGAGCATGGTCGGCCGCCCCTTGTCACGATACCCATGGGGTACAAACATAAGGAGGGGGGCATGCCAATCACAAGCCCCAGTTTGGGCGCCTCGTGAAGGCTAAGGGTGGAGCGATGGGGAGAGCGCCGGGCAACTGCCGCTCTCCCTGAGTTGGCCCGAAAACTAAGGGAAGGACCACAACGGGGAATCAAACCGAGCAATCGAGGAACGCCAGAACTTTCGGAATCCATTAAAAGAGAAGACAGGGGCAAGCCAACCAGAAAGCAAATGAACAGCCGCGTCTGGCACCAAATCTAGTCTTCTCGCTAGCGTGGAACTAAGTGCTACCACTAGGACGTGGGAGGAGCCCCCGAGGCCCGAGGGCGGCTCTCCGGAGACTCCGGGGCATGTACAGCCCCACTCATTATTACGTAAGAGTGTCACGAGCGGAGATCTTCACAGGCGTGAGCCTTGCTTCACAGGCACTGGGCCTTGGCTTCTCAGGCGCAGGGCCTTGTTCCTCGCAGGCACGGAGCCTAGTCTTCTCAGGCGCACGGCCTTGTTCCTCGCAGGCATGGATCCTAGTCTTCTCAGGCACATGGCCTTGTTCCTCACAGGCATGGAGCCTAGTCTTCTCAGGCGCAGGGCCTTGTTCCTCGCAGGCACGGAGCCTAGTCTTCTCAGGCGCAGGGCCTTGTTTCATGAGTAGAACCTCCGGAGGAGCCGGATGTTCCATGCGTTCGAGACGGGGACGCCGTCTCCTGTTTCCAGGCGCACGGCGCCAGGTCTGGAGACGTGGGTGATCTTGAACGGACCCTCCCACATGGGTGGGAGCTTGTGCAGCCCCTCTTTGGTGAGGACTCTCCTCAAGACGAGATCACCTACCTCGAGTGTCCTGGGACAGATGTTGTGGCAATGGTATCGCCGCAACGCCTGCTGGTATCTTGCAGCTCGGAGTGAAGCGTCACACCGGCGCTCCTCCCCCAGCACGAGGTCCATCCCTTGAACGGCGCCCTGTCGCACCTCGTAGAATGCTAGGACTCGCGGGGAGCAGTGTCTGACCTCGTGAGGGAGGACCACTTCAGCTCCGTAGATGAGGAAAAATGGGGTCTCGCCTGTTGGCTTGGTGGCAGTGGTGCAGATTGACCATAGCACAGACGGGAGCTCATCGTGCCAACCCCTTCCACAAGCTTCGAGCTTCTTCCTGAAGATCTTGGTCTTAAGGCCTCTCAGGACCTCCGCGTTGGCGCGCTCGGCCTGGCCATTGCTTTTGGGATGTGCTACAGAAGCGTAGAAAATCTGCTTTCCAAGGTTAGCACAATATGTCTTGAAAAGGTTGCTAGTGAACTGTGAGCCGTTGTCGGTGATGATGCGGTTGGGGACCCTGAACAGGTTTACAAGGCCCTTGATGAACTTGACTGCGGAGCCGGCTGGGATGGTTCGGATAGCTTCCACCTCCGCCCATTTGGTAAATTTATCGACGTCGACGTAGAGGTATCGGTAGCCCCCGGGTGCTCCAGGGAAAGGCCCTATGATGTCCAGCCCCAAGACCACGAACGTCCAGGAGAGTGGGATGGTTTGGAGGCCCTGAGCCGGTTGGTGGATCTGCTTGGCATGGAACTGGCAAGCCTCGCAATACTTCACAAGTTCGGCGCCATCGTTGAGCGTTGTGGGCCAGTAAAAACCACTGCAGAACACCTTGCTGACCAAGGTGCGCGATGATGAGTGATGCCCGCAGTCTTCGGCGTGGATGTCAGCTAGTAGCTCGCCTCCCTGCTTCCTAGAGAGGCATCACAAATAAATGTCATTTCGTCGCTTCTTGTAAAGCTCACCGTCTTGGATGCAGTATGTTGTAGCCAGTCGGGCCACGCGTTCGGCTTCCTCCTCCTTTTCTAGTAGCGCTCCTCGCACCAGGTATGCCTTGAGCTCCTCGGTCCAGCATCCCTCCTGAGGCACGAGCACCAGGAGCAAGTGGGCTCCTGAGGCCGGGCCGTAGGCGGGGGCTCCCGAGATCGGTGGCTGGGGGAGTTCCTCCCGAGGCTTCGCCGGCCCTTCTCGCGAGGGCGACGCCGAGGGCCTGAGGAGCCTTTCCTCGAAGACGTCAGGCTCTTGGGGCAGGCGCCTGGAAGCTCTCCTGGCGATGTCGTCGGCTTCCTTGTTAGTGCCGCGGGGCACATGCCCCAGCTCCAGGCCCAAGTACTGCTTCTCCATTTTGCGTATCTCCGCGAGGTATGCCTCCATATGCTCGTACTTCGGCTCGTACACCTTGTTGGAGAAGTTGACGAGGAGCTAGGACTCGCCCCTGATGACGAGGCGTTTCACGCCCTGGGCCATTGTCGCCTTGAGGCCAGCGATGAGGCCCTCGTACCCCGTGATGTTGTGGGAGACCTTGTCACCCGGTTGAAAACAGAGTTGCACGGCGTAGTAGAGCTTGTCTTGAGTGGGCAAGATGAGCACAGCCCCGGCCCCCGCGCCCTGGTGGGCAAACGCGCCGTCGAAGTACATGACCCAGCCTTTCGGCGCTTTGCTCCCCGACGAGAGGGACTGGTTTTGATTTGCTTCGAGTCCTGGGGCATCGGTCCATTCTGCCACAAAGGCAGCAAGTGCGGCCCCCTTGATGACTCTGGTTGTGCTGAATTCTAGCTAGAACGCCCGTAGCTCTATATTCCATTCCGCGACCCTTCCTATCGTGTGTTGGGATCTAGAGTACCCTTTCCAGAGGGTAAGCTGAGACGACCTTCATGGGGTGGCCTTGGAAGTAGTGGTGAAGCTAACGTGAAGCGACGAGGAGCACAAGAAGAAGCTTCTGCGGCATGGTATAGCACGCCAGGGCATCATGGAGAACCGTGCTGACGAAGTATACCGGGTGCTCGATGGAGCTAAAGTCCTGGCTTGCCTGTGGATGTGTAGCCTGACTGGGCAAGGGTGCTCCGGGGGCTTGGTCGTGAAATGGGGCAGCTGCAACCTCAGGAGACTCATCTTGTAGAACATGGTCGTCCTCCGGTCTTGCGGGGCCCCGGGAGTACCGCCCTTGGGTTGCAAGGTCTTGTCTTGGCGCTCCTCTCGGACAGCCACCAATGCTGCACTGGCCGAATGTGGTGTTGCGGCCAGGTAGAGCACCAATGGTTCACCATTACTGGTGGACTGGTGAGGTATCTCTTGAGGTCTTCGAACTCCGCATCAGCCTCAGGGGTCCATTTGAACGGCCCTTCCTTTTCATCAGCTTGAAGAAAGGGACGGCTCTCTCCCCTAGCTTGGAGATGAAAGGCCCGAGCGACGTCACACAGCCGGCCAACTTCTGTATCTCCTTGAGGTTCTTGGGCGGACTCATATTTTCTATGGCCTTGACCTTCTCGGGGTTTGCCTCAATCCCTCGGTGCGACACCAGGAAGCCCAAAAGCTTGCCCGACGGGACACCGAACACGCACTTTTCCGGGTTGAGCCGCAGGTCTACCTTGCGCAGGTTGGCAAAGGTTTCTTCTAGATCTGTGATAAGGGTTGCGGCCTCCTGAGATTTTACCACGATGTCATCTACGTATGGCTCGGCGTTCCTCCTGAGCTGTTTTCCCAGTGCGATGTGCATTAACCGCTGAAAGGTTGCTCCTGCATTCCGCAACCCAAACGGCATGCAGGTGTACTAGTATACTCCGCAAGGGGTGAGGAAGGTAGTCTTCTCGACGTCTTGCAGCGCCATCTTGATCTGGTGGTAACCTGAAAAGGCATCCCGGAAGCACAATAGGTCGCACTCGGCGGTGGAGTCGACAATCTGGTCAATGCGGGGCAGAGGAAACGGGTCTTGCGGACAAGATTTGTTGAGGTTGGTGAAGTCGACACACATGCGCTCTTTTCCCACTTTCTTGGGCACACCAATGGGGTTTGCTAGCCACTCCGGGTACCGGACCTCGCGGATGACACCCGTCGCCTCTAGCTTACGAGTCTCTGGCACGATGAAGGACTACTTCTCCACAGATTGGCACCGGGCCTTCTGCTTTACGGGGCGCATATTGGGGCATACGTTTAGGTGATGCTCAATCACCTCCCTCGGGACTCCCGCCAGGTCCTTGGGTTCCCACGCGAACACATCCTTGTTCGCGCCCAGGAATCCAATAAGCGCCTCTTCTTGAGCTGGGGGAAGACCGGCTCCTATGGTGAAGGCGACACCTGACGGCTCGTCTTCATCCACCGGCACCTGCTTCGTCTCGGCTCGGTCTTGGGAGAAAAGTTGCTTCTTCTTCGCCGGTGCAGCCCCCTCGGTTCCAGGGCGGCTTTACCGACCGGATGTGCTGCAGCAGCGGTTTGGAAGGCGCGCTTGAGGGCCGCCAAAGCTTCCTTGGTGTCCCCTGCCACGGTGAGGACGCCGCTGCTCCCCGGCATCTTCATGAGCTTATAGGTCGGATGGGTCGCGGCCATGAACTGAGCTAGCACAGGGTACCCGACAATGGCGTTGTACGGGAGGCCAATAAAGGCGATGTCGAAGTCGATCAGCTCGGTGCGGTAGTTTTCACGGGTGTCGAAGGTAACCGGGAGGCGGATCTACCCCTGAGGGCTGGTGGAACCACTGCTGACTCCGGAGAAGGGCTTGGTGGGGCATAGCCACTCGAGCGACACGTGAAGCAAGCTGAAAACCTCCACTGAGAGCATGTTGAGGCCAGCCCCATCGTCTATGAGGGTCTTGGTGACTGCCACATTGCAGATGGTGGGGGTTCAGAGCATCGGGAGAGCACCTGAGCCAGCGGTGGAAGCAGGGTGGTCCCCTGAGTCGAAGGTGAGGTCGGTCTTGGGCGCCACCCTTCCAGGAGGAGCCCCTAGCGTATGGAGGCAACGCCCGCCTGGCGAAAAATCTGCTTGATGTGGCGGCCGGAGGGTGGCGCTTGGTAGCCGCCGAGGAGGGCCATGACAACGTGGGGCGCCGGCGTCCCGAAGCGTGTGACGAAGAGGTCGCGCAGCTCCTCCTAGGATGCCACGGATGATTCTGGCAAGATGAAAAACCAGGCGCGCGGTACGCCGGTGAGCTGGCCATGACCTTGCTGTCACCGCCGGCCGCCGAGATGGCCTCTTCGTAAGCCTGGAGGAAGACGGCCGGGTCCGCTTTCCCGTTGTAATGGGGTGGCAGATCTGGCCTAAACCTGGGTGGCCATTGCACCCGTCGTAAGGCGGGGGTGAAGGCTCGGTGGCCCGGAGCGCCACCGCGCGCGGCTGCCAAGCCGGTCGGAGGAGGGACGCCTGCCATGGGAACTCAATACACTAGATGCATGCTGGATAGCGGTCAATGTGTGGAGTAATAGTAGTAGATGCGGGCAGGAGTCGGACTACTTGTCTCGGACGTGATGCCTATATACAATGATCATGCCTAGATAGTCTCATAATTATTTGCTTTTCTATCAATTGCTCGACAGTAATTTTTTTAACCGCCGTAGAATATCGCTATCATGAGAGAAGCCACTAGAGAAAACTATGGCCCCCGGGTCTATGTTTATCATATTACTTTCTTGTCAACTAGCCAATCTCTGTTTATTTGCTTTCTTTACTTTCTGTTTCTATTCCAAAAATACTAAAAATATAATTATCATCTCTATCAGATCTCACTATCGTAAGTGACCGTAAAGGGATTGACAACCCCTTATCGCGTTGGCTACGAAGTTCTTATTTGTTTGTGCAGGTGCGAGGGACTGGCGTCTGGTCTCCTACTGGATTGATACCTTGGTTCTCAAAAACTAAGGGAAATATTTACGCTACTGTGCTGGATCTCCCTTTCCTCTTCGAGGGAATACAATGCAAGCTCAAGAGGTAGCAGTCGCCGCAGTAGAATAGGTTTAGGGTCGGGTTTCTTTTATTTTTCTGTCCTATAAAACTTCGAAATGTTATGAAAATCTGCCGTGTTTGCATTAATCTCGGCCAGTGTATATGAACTTTCACAATAATATAGGATATTGTAGGAGTACTAGCAAGATGCCCGTGCATTGCACGGAAGATCAAGATCTTGTGGGAGAAAAGGATGAGTGAGGGAAGGCCTTATCTGCAAATGCACATTCACGCATTTCACATCTACAGGAACCTACGAAAGGGTTGACATAAATTGCATCTCTCTCTCCTCCCCTGATTTTCATGGTGGTGGGCCCCTCCCTCCCCCCAATCTACAATCAACAGCTCACACGTTTCACATTACGTTAACGTAACTGGTACTACGTATGTGTAGCATTACTCGTCCAAAAAACCCAACTAACCCAACCTCCCAGCATATCGCATGGGAAAAGACCCGGCCGCGCCATTTTAGTCGGGATTACCGGATTACTAGTAGTACTATCGATGGATCGCGCGAAGCAACAAGTTTTTTTTGAGGGGGCGAAGCACCTAGTTTAAAAGGAAAAAAGGTGGTACACTCACAGCACCCCTATTGCGGTCGCATTGCACCCCACACACGTTCGGTCCTGCACACGGCTCACGGAAACGGACCGCGCTTCGGCTAGCCTCTTCACTGACACGTGGGACTGCACTTGGAGAAACCGACCATGCACCAAACTCCCCCCGCC
>LR738710.1:58385328-58412293 GCA_902687465.1 Secale cereale | reverse complement strand
GCTTTGTGTCCCGAGGAGTTCAACAAAATCAGCCGTCTTGAGAATGCTAAAGAGATTTGGGATACTTTGGTTGAAATGCACGAAGGTACTGAATCTGTGAAGGAATCAAAGCTAGATATTCTTCAAGGTCAACTTGACAAGTTCAAGATGAAGGATGGTGAAGGAGTCGCTGAAATGTACTCTAGGCTTGCTCTCATCACAAATGAGATTGCCGGCTTAGGAAGCGAAGAAATGACCGACCGATTCATCATTAAGAAGATTCTCAGAGCTTTGGATGGAAAGTATGACACCGTGTGCACTTTGATCCAAATGATGCCAAACTACAAGACCCTCAAGCCAACTGAAGTCATTGGAAGAATTGTTGCTCATGAGATGACACTTAAGGATAAGGAAGAGCTTCACAACAAGTCAAGTGGTGCTTACAAAGCTACAAGTGATGCTCCTACTACCTCAAGTGACAAGCTAGTTTCCAATGAAGAGATAAGCCTAATGGTCAAGAACTTCAACAAGCTCTACAAGAATAGAGGCAAAGAAAGAAGCTCAAAGTCTAGATCATATGATGAAAAGAGATCTTCTAGTCGTGATCGAAACTGCTACAATTGTGGACGACCCGGACACTTCTCAAATGAGTGTACGGCTCCCCACAAGAGAAGAGAAGAATCTCCAAGAAGAAGAGCAAGAGATGAGTCACCTCGGAGAGAGAGAAGGAGTAGAGATGATCGTTATGAACGAAGACCCTCTCGGAGAAGCAAGGATTCGGAGAGGAAAGACAAGTCATCAAGGAGCTACACAAGAAGAAGACATCAAGCTCATGTAGGTGAATGGGTCTCCGGCTCCGACTCCGACAATCAATCCGATGGAAGCTATCACTCCGACTCCGACTACAGTCAAGATGAAGGTGTTGCCGGACTTGCACTCGTATCCTCCAACTCCAGCTCCTACGACTTATTTGATTCACCAAATGAGGGAATTGGAAGATGCTTAATGGCTAAAGGCCCCAAGGTAACACACCCTGAATTCATTGACTTTGATAGTGATGAGGATGACTTACTTGGTGAAGATGAGCTCTTGCATGATAAATCTAGTGAGCTTAGTAATGATGAAAATGCTAGTAGTCTTTATAGTCGAGAAGAGTCGAATGACAATGCTATGAAGGAGATTGAGCGTCTAACTAAAGAACTAAACACTATTAAGTTAGCTCATGAAACAACTCAAGAAGATCATAGAGAGCTCCTAAGATCTCATGAGAAGCTACGCTTCGAGAAGCTCACTCTAGAGCAAGAACATGAGTTTCTAAAAGCGATCAATGACGATCTTCGAAAGAAGAGTTCTTCATATCTTGCCAAACGACTTCTCTTGTCTAATTTCTTGCCACCTATTAAGACTAAGCATGACAAGCATAAGAAAAATTCTTCCTCTAGTAGTAACAATAACAATGTTAAATCCAATATTGTTGGTTCTAGTAGTTCTCTTGATTCCACTAACAATGTTTCAAGGCAAGTTACACTTGAGCAAGAAAATAGCCTATTGAAGGAAATCATAGAGAAAGGTGTCTACAAGAGTCTTGCCGGAAGCAAGAACTTTGAGGAGATTGTTCGCAAACAAGGAAGACACCGGAAGAATCAAGGGATTGGTTTTGAGCGAAAGTTCAACGCCGAAGGTGTTGAGTGGGAAGAAGGTCAATACCCTACTGCACAGTTTGTTTCACAAAAGGAGAAGTATGATCCTACTTCTTCCAATGTGGAACAAGCTCAAGATGACCTTCCACCACAAGACCACAAGCTAAAGGCCAAGGACAAGCTTCAAGAGAAGATTGATGCATTCATTGAAGCACCTCAAGCCATGGTCAAGTGGGTTCCCAAGGACACATCAAGTTCTACTTCGTCAAGCTCAACTACAACACCAAGGATTCCCATCAAGATGATGTGGATCCCAAAGAAGAAGAACTAGAAGGTTCTTGAGGGTGACTCCGCCAACATACTTCACTCATATTCATTTTGGCGAGAACTTGTGCAATCAACTTCCACATTATGCACTAGTTCATGGAGTCACAAACCCTCTTGTTGGTAAGTCAAGGGACAAGGTAATCATTGCTTTCATGGACATCATATTTTATGTACTTCAATCCATGTCCATGGATATTCTTGTTTGTTCCTTGTGGGACTAACCCATGTAGGTATTGAAAGTGCCCTAATCCAAAGGATAGCTCCCAACTCTTGATGATCTACATCAACATTGAGCATCCACATCTTCAACATCTACATGAAGTCTTCTACGACAACCCAAGGTTAGTTTGACCCTTTAAAAGGGGTTCTCACATCTAGGGGGAGCTTTGCTCTAAAAATTGAGCTAAAGCATCTCCAAATGATGTGAACACATAAATGCTTTATGTAAAAGTGGTAACCCCACTTGTGCTTAAACGATGAGTATGACCTATGATCAAATGTTCTCATTTGGCTCCTAAGTCAATATACTCATATATAGATGACCTAGTCATCGACAAATTGTGTGCTAGTAGCTAGAGTTTTGGTTGTGCATGTTTGACACATATTTCAGTTGCTATCTTATTGTGTGAGCATGTTGAATGCATGATTTTATCCATTCAAGGACATCCATTTGTTGTTTTGATTGTTTTGATTTTTCTGGCCAAATGGATGGACAAGAATGCCTAAGCACCTTCCCTAGCTATCTATGCTTTCTTGTCTCAAATTCTATTCATGCTCATATCACAACTTTGAACAAGTCTTTTTCGGACAGTCCGAGTGAGGAGCACTCGGAGCCACCGATTCGTCTAAGGCTGACTTCCAAAACCTTCTAAGTCCATTTCGGTCTGACCGGCTTCTCAATCTCGGTCCAACCGAAACGCTTAGACTGATCTAGGTTTCATCTCGGTGAAACCGAGTTCAAAATCTCGGTCTGACCGATATGCGTAACTGCACAGCAGTTATACATCTCGGTGACACCGAGTTTTTCAACTCGGTCCCACCGACAGCATGGGGTTATATATACCTGAGGGCTGCGCGCGATTTAATTCTTTCAAACCGTTCGCCCCCAAGACCCCTGCTGCCGTCGCCCTGGTCTACGGATCGTCGCCGTCGTCGCCTGTGCGCCCTCGCCGCAGGTCTCCGCCGCCGTCAACGGTAATCATCTCCGCCGTTGCCGCCGTAGAGGGACACCACCAAGTTAGGGTGTGTCCCGATCCCTTTCATGCTCCCCTTCCGATTCTTGCATGATAGGCTTGCCATGATTCAATCCACGTTTGAGATATTCCCTATACATTAGTTCAGATCCTCAAGTTTCGAGCGAAATTCTTAGGTTTAGGTTTCCACGGAACGCATCTCGGTGAAGCCGATTTTGAAACTCGGAATGACCGATTTGGCCTCTGGCCATTGCACTGCATTGTTCGGTTTGACCGAGTTATGCAAATCGGAATGACCGAAATGTAGTTTCAGTGAAACCCTAAGTTTTCGGTAGGACCGAAACCCATTTCGGTCTGACCGAAAGTGGTGTGTAGGTTTCTGTTGAACACTTCGGTTTCACCGAAACTTGAAATCGGTTTGACCGAAATACATTCTGTGAAAACTCAAAACTAAGTTTTAAACTCATTTTTTTTTGCAAAAACCTCTGCAGTTGTGATAACTCTTCTACTCTGCCTATACCTTAACTTTTCACAGGTTTTCAGCCATGTCAGATGTCAGTGACAGCCAGAACAGGTCTGAGTCACCTTTTGCTGAGATTCCAGAGGCAGATACAAGTCCTGCTAGCAGCTCCAGTGATGATGGTGAGAGGAGCACCCCTAGTGGTTTGCCTCCTGCAGCCACCAGAACCAGAAAGAAGAGAACTTCTGATGATGAGGACTCCGACTTTGTTACTGAGGAAGTTACCTCCAAGCCAAAGAGGAATGTGGTTGCCAAAGAGCACCAAGGGCAGCAGACAAGGAGAGGCACAAGCAAAGTAAAGCAGTCAGCAGTTGCCAAGAAGCTCAACTTGGAAGAGCCAGCTCCAAGCAAGGTGAAGAAGACTTCCAAGAGGAAGAGGGTAGTATATGCTGAACCTCAAGTTGATGCTGCAGAAGAAGAAGAAGAAGAAGATGCACCCC
Source organism: Secale cereale (assembly GCA_902687465.1). Taxonomy (NCBI): domain Eukaryota; kingdom Viridiplantae; phylum Streptophyta; class Magnoliopsida; order Poales; family Poaceae; genus Secale; species Secale cereale. Next base: position 58,408,194 of record LR738710.1, on the reverse strand, counting down.
AGCCTCCTCCTCAGAAAGCTAAGTTCATGGGTGATGCTATTCGAGCTCAAGCCTCCTCCAAGCCCAAGAAGCCTGCTCAAGCCAAGGCAGCTCCAGCCAAGCCCAAGAGAACAACCAGAAGCATTCCAGCTTCTGAGAAGAACAAAGGTGAGATGCCACCGTCTGAATCAGATGAAGAGCATGTGTTGCTTAAGCTCCGTCCTAAGTTGCCACTCCACAATGATGCTCATCCTCAAGCTGAGGACATGAAGGCAAGGAAGGACAAAGGTCTCAGGCTATGGAGACAGTCTGATCCATATGCCGTAAGGAGAAGGACTGCTGTGGACCCCAGATTCCATACCAGAGAGCAGCAGGATTTCTATGAGACCGTGCTGATGGATAAGAAGCCCATTGTTGCTGACACCAGGTATGTTGACTGGAAGTACATTGACAGTGAAGAGCACCGGGACTTCTTTCCCCATGTGCATGAGAGCTTTACTGCATGTGGAGTTGCTGATTTTGTGGGTCAAGAGCTGACAGCTTGGAATGACGAGATGATCATGCAGTTCTACGCCACAGCCCACTTCTATCCTGATGGCAAGATCACCTGGATGACTGAAGGTCAAAGGTTTTCTTCGACTGTTGAAGAATGGGCAGAACTTCTGAACGCTCCAGTGCAGAGAGAAGACGACATTGATGTCTATGGGATTCCTAAGAAGAGTCATGATTCCATGAAGAATATGTACAAGGAGATCCCGGCTGCTGATTTGGAAGGATGAAAACTTGGCTCAGTGTATTATCTCCAGGCAGGTCTGACCACTACAAACACTATTCTGAGGCACACTTTGATGCCTAAGTCTGGAGACCACCGGATGATTCGAGGCTATTCTATCAACATGCTGCACATTCTCGATGAGAAGGCACCTTTCAAGGTGATGGACTTAATGGTAGAGACCATTAAGAGGACTGCAGCTGACCAGAAGCGGTCATGTGGGTTTGCCCCTCAGATTCAGATGCTCATTAATGCCAAGTTTGGCACGGGAAAATTCATGTTGGATAGGAAGCACTTGCCACTGCAGCCAGAGCATGAGGACAACGTAGTTGTGATGGATGAAGAGGATCCTACCTCAGTTGAAGGACAGGCCAAAATCGAAGCTGCAAAGAAAGCTAAAGCTGACAAAGAGGCAGCAGCAGCAGCAGCTAAGCCAAATAGCTTTGGAGAAAAGATTCTTGAAGCTACCCAGAGGATTGAACAACGCCTGGCCAGCATTGAGCAATCTCAGGAGAGCCTAGAGAGGATTGTTGAGGACAAGATCCACGCTCTGGACGTGAAGCTGACAGAGATTCAGGTGTCCGTCAACAAGCTAGAGGCAGACATGGAAGAAACAAGGCAGGAGAAAGCAGAACTCATGCAGGATGATATAGTCCAGGACTCTCATCGCCAGACTGCTCCGGTTCCCAGAGGATCCAGATCTGCAGCTATTCCAGTGACTGACTCCAGGGCTACCACTTCAGCACCAGCTACAGCTCCAGCAGTTACTCCAGCTCCAGCATCCACTCCTCCAGCGCAGACATCAGCAGAAGTCTTCGCCGATGCAGCTATTTCTACACCGACATCTACCCAGACGGGAGCAGCCAGCCGAGCCCGCAGTGACGCTTAGCTCTATACCTTTTTCGAACTTTTTGGTAACTTGTTGCCAAAGGGGGAGAAATTGTATAGATCATAGGGCTTCGAGAGAGAGAGTGCTCTTTCGTCTTTCGTTCTTTTGCCGGTTTTCTTTGAGATACATTGGTTTCTTTTGGTTCTTGAAAACTTTAAGTGTGCTTGCTACTAAGTTTGATGCTACCTTAATGAGTGCTTAGTCATACTATGCTTTAATGTGTGCTTAATGCTTATCATATGCTATTCCTTATTGTATGGCTATTTACTCTTGTCTTGGTGATTGAGTGCATGTTATTCATTCTTATCATTTTGTGCGCTCCACCAAGATGTATGTGACATGGAAGAGTGACCCATAATCCTAATCGATTGTGCATTTGCATTCAAACGCAAATTTTAAATAATGCACAAATTTAGGGGGAGCTCTTGTTTATCACATACTTCTCAAAGCGACGATATTATTCATTGATTATATCTTTTATCGAAGCTTTGATTTATATGTTGTCATCAATTACCAAAAAGGGGGAGATTGAAAGTGCAACTAATCCCCGGGTGGTTTTGGTAATTAATAACAACATATATATCATTGAACTAATATTTACTTGAGAATCATTTCAGAGAAGTTCGATGATATGGGTATGGAAATGTCTGAAGAAGTGGACCCCTCAAAATGCTAAGACAAGCATTGGCAAAAGCTCAAGACTCCATTTCTGGTTTAGTGATCAAAGATCACATTGAGTCCATAGGAAAAGCCAATAGTATTAAAAGGGGATGAGGTTGTGTTAATGATCTTGTTGCTCAAGTGCTTGGTGATCTAACTCCCTCAACTATCAGCACTATTCACTTCTTAACACACACTCATAAGTAATCTCGGTCAAACCGATTCTGCAAACTCAGTCCCACCGAGATGAACCACCTCAGTTATTCTCCCAAACCCTAATTTCTCGGTCCATCCGATTCTGAGTTTCGGTCTCACCGAAAATGGACTGCCAACTTTCTGTAATCATTTGACATCACTTCGGAATTTCCGAGTTGATATTTTCGGTCTCACCGAGATGGCAAGCTCCTACCTTTGACTCACTTCGGACACACCGAGATGGTATTTTCGGTCCCACCGAAAATCCCAACGTTCACTATATTTGAACTTTCGGTCTGACCGAGTTTTCACTTCGGTCTCACCGAGATTGGTCAAATGTGTGTGTAACGGTTGGATTTTGTGTGGAGGCTATATATACCCCTCCACCCCCTCTTCATTCGTGAGGAGAGCCATCAGAAAGTCTACCACTCCCACCATATACTTTCTGAGAAGTGAACCACCTACCCTTGTGTTGAGATCAAGCCATTCCATTCCTACCATATGAAACTTGATTTCTAGCCTTCCCAAGTTGCTTTCCACTCAATCCTTTCTTCCACCACAGCCATATCAGTGAGGAGAGTTGAGTGTTGGGGAGATTATCATTTGAAGCACAAGAGCAAGGAGTTCATCATCATCAACACCGTCTATTACCTTTTGGAGGGTGGTGCCTCCTAGATTGGTTAGGTGTCGCTTGGGAGCCTCCGTCTTCTTGATGTGGAGTTGAACCAAGAAGTTTGTAAGGGCAAGGAGATCGCCTACTTCGTGAAGATCTACCCCGAGTAAGGCTAGTCCTCCGTGGGCGTAGGCCGTGATGGAATAGACAAGGTTGCTTCTTCGTGGACCCTTCGTGGGTGGAGCCCTCCGTGGACTCGCGCAGCCGTTACCCTCCGTCGGTTGAAGTCTCCATCAACGTGGATGTACGATAGCACCACCTATCGGAACCACGACAAAAATCTTCGTGTCACCAAACTGCGTTTGATCTTCTCCACCTCTTTTTACATGTGCAATTTACTTTCCGCTGCTTATACTCTAGAGTTGCATGTGTAGGGTGTTACTTGAATTGATCTTATTTGAAAAACTGCCAAAAACTTTGCTTAATCAAAAGGCAGATTTTTATATTGTCAAGTAGTCTAATCACCCCCCCTCTAGACCTACTTTCGATCCTACACCCTTCTAAGCAGGAAGGTGAGGATTGGATGTGCCCAAGACTGTGCTGAGACTCCTGTTGTTTCTGCCAAAGACACCAGGGTGGTTGGGCTGGGAGGCGGAGGGCTGGGTTGAGCCGCCTGTTGTGCTTCCAAAGTCCCCGAGCCGGCTGCGACAGTCCCCGGGCCGTCTGCTGGGGCTGGCGCCTCCTGGCCGTGTGCTGGACCAGTCCCAGGGCCAGGAACTGGCACGTCGACTGCTGGACCGTCTGCTGGACCGTCTGCTGGAGTTGGAGTATCAAGGCCGCCTGCTGGAGCAGTCTTCGGGCCGGCTGCTGAAGTTGCCGGGCCGTCTGCTCCAGGATCGGCTGGTATGAAGATTGACTCCGATTCTTGTGAGGGCTTGATAGACGGCTTGCGCAGACATTGAAGAGACACGCCGGCTGGTATTTCTTGGCTGGTGGAGCCGATTCATGCCAAGGTGTCGGCTTGCGTGTTGTTGGCTCGTGGCACGTGGAGGAACTCGCAGCCGTCAAAATGCCCACTAATCTGCTGGACAAGGAAACAATAACTTGCCATATTTGCGTCCTTGGCGTCCCAGTCCCCAGATGACTGCTGGACGACCAAGTCTGAGTCGCCATAGCATAGCACTCGGCGGATACCAATCTCTTTGGCCATCCGGAGCTCATGGATGAGTGCCTCATACTCGACCACATTGTTGGAGGCGGCAAAGTGGATTTGCATGGGTGTACTTGAGCTTGTCGCCCTTGGGGGAGGTGAGGACGATGCCGGCTCCCAAGCCAGTGCGCATTTTTGACCCGTCAAAGTGCATCCGCCAATGGGTTGAGTCTGGAGCAGGCGGAAGGTACTGGGTCTCGGCCCAGTCGACGAGGAAGTCGGCCAATGCTTGCGATTTGATGGTGGTGCGCGGCTGGTAGAAGATGGTGAAGGGGGCCAGCTCAATGGCCCACTTGGCCACTCTTCCAGAAGCATCTCTGTTGCCCATGATCTCAGCAAGCGGGGCCGTGCAGATGACTGTGATCGGGTGCTCTTGGAAGTATTGCTTGAGTTTCTTGGCGGTGAAGTACACGTTGTAGCACATCTTCTGGTAGTGGGGGTAGTTCTGCTTGGAGACTAACAGCACCTCGCTCAAGTAGTAGACCAGCCTTTGGACGGGCAAGGCTCTGCCGTCTTCTGGGCGCTCGACCACAATGACCGTGCTGACCACCCGGCTGGTGGCGGCTATGTAAAGGAACATGGGTTCCTTGTCTGTTGGCGCCGCCAGGACAGGCGGGGTGGACAGCAGTTTCTTGAGCTGCTGGAAGGCTTCATCTGCCTGGTCGTTCCAATCGAAGCAAGTGGTTTTCTTCAACAATTGGTACAGGGGGAGTGCCTTCTCTCCCAGCCGGCTGATGAAACGGCTGAGAGATGCCAGGCACCCTGTGAATTTCTGGACATCTCGCACATGAGTTGGCCGCTCCATTCTCTCAATGGCCTTGATCTTTGCAAGGTTGCACTCGATGCTGCGTTTGGATACCAGGAAACCAAGGAGCTGGCCGGCTGGTACCCCGAAGACGCATTTCTCCGGGTTTAGCTTGATCTGAAAGCGGCGCAAATTTTCAAATGTCTCTTGGAGATCCTCCAAAAGAGTTCCTCTCTTCTCCGTCTTCACCATGATATCATCCACATAAACGTGGGCATTTCTGCCAAGTTGCTTGAGGAGACACTTCTGCATGCAACGTTGAAAGGTGGCGCCGGCGTTTCTCAGGCCGAACGTCATGGTCAGGGAGCAGAAGGCCCCAAATGGCGTGCGGAAGGTGGTCTTCAGACGGTTAGTTGGATCGAGTTTGATCTGGTGGTACCCGGAATAAGCATCAAGGAATGACAGCAGCTCGCATCCGGCTGTGGAGTCAATCACTTGATATATTCGCGGCAGAGCAAATGGATCTTTAGGGTAGGCTTTGTTGACGCTGGTGTAATCAATACACATGCGCCATTTGGTTTTCTTCTTCAGCACTAGGACTGGGTTTGCGAGCCACTCTGGGTAGAAAACTTCCATAATGAAGCCGGCTGCTAGCAGGCAGGCAACTTCTTCCCCAACAACTCTTCTCTTCTCTTCTGACAGGCGGCAGACCGGCTGCTTGACAGGCTTTGCATCTTCTCTTGCATGTAGCTTGTGATCGGCGAAATCCGTCGGGACACCCGGCATGTCTTTGGGGGACCATGCAAAGATGTCCCGATTCTCATGGAGGAAATCGACGAGCTCGCTTTCCTATTTGCTGTCTAGGTTTGACCCTATGACAGCAAATCGCTCTGGGTGAGATGGGTCCAAGGCAATCTTCTTTGTCTCCTTGGCTGTCGGTGTACTAAGATAGGGGTACCTTAGTACCCCAACTTGTGCACGGGCAGTAGCAGCTTCCCGCGGCAGGGCTTACCACGTGCTCGCCAAGAACCTTTCTGGTCCCTATAAAAGCCATTCAAAAACAAAGTATACAAGACAGAAGAACAAGGTCCCGGCAAGAGGAGCTTGCCGGGAAGGCCGCACCAGGCTCAAGGTTATCACTTTAGCATAAGACCCTGGCAAGAGGAGCTTGCCAGGGAGGCCAAGGAACGCATATCTCAAGAAATGCCTCGGCGCATCATGCGCCCCGGCGGGACCCGGAGAGCGACAAGCTTTCGGGCCCGGCAAGATCACTACCCCGGCAAGGTGCTTGCCGGGGAAACCTATGCTGTGTGCCCGCGCTCCAGCCCATCGGCCCACGTGTCGCCCTAGGGCCCTTCCAGGGGCATGTGGCAGATGGCTGTGCAGCCTGGGGCACACGGTGGCAAGCCACGGTGACGAGGTTACCACCGTGGCGAACGGAGAAGCATGGACGGACGCTTTTGGGGTCGACGGCGATGGGCATTTAATGCCCTTGTCCCCCACTGTCAAAGTTAGGTGAAGTCCACTGTTCATCCACTGTTCATGAACTATTCACGCACTGTTACAACTACCACCAAATTTACACTTTTACCCTCCTCTACGTTGACACCTGTCGGTGACCCCTTTGAGCTATAAAAGCAGGCCCATGCACAACGTAGAGGGGGTTCGGAACCTAGTTCACTCTCCCGCTCGGTGTAGCTAGCACTTTAGATCTTCAAGCTCCCGAGCTCAATACAACCAAGGCAGGAGTAGGGTTTTACGCGTCCGCGCGGCCCGAACCTGGGTAAAACTGCCCGCGTGCGCTCCTCGATCTGCTCTCCGTGCTCCCTCCGCTCCCTTACCGCAACGTAGAAGGGGCTCCGGTCCCATAGGTGCTCGTGGGAGGACAGTTTCCCCCGACATCTTTGGCGCGCCAGGTAGGGGGGCGTCGAGGTTGTGCGAACCTGATCCGGCGCTCACGCGGGCGCATTCTTCGTCAACCTCTCCAACTTCATCAACTTCATCAGCTACAACAACATGCCTCCGAAGAAGAAGGCTTCGGAGGTCGGAGGCCCGTCTGCGTCGATCCCACCGCCACCAGAACCAACGGTTGGTGGAGGAGACGCCGGCGGAAGGGTGGTCGCCGGCGAGGAAACTCACGGCGCCACCAAGTCCAAGGACAAGACGGACGACCGGGCGAACTCCAAAGCCTCGGTGTCCGTGCACGCGCCACGTCCCTCTCAGGAGGCACAAGACCAGCAGCGGCGTGGTACTGGAGGTACCATACGCTTGCTGGGGCGTAGCCAAGCCGGAGGATCGCGGGATGCTCAAGGCCAGCGCGCTGGTACGAGCAAGGCACGGTCGCCGAGGCGGGAGCAGGCTCCTTCTAACGCTGTTAGAAGTCCGAGCGTGTCCCGCTCCTCGCACCGCTCGCCGCCGTTCCCCTCCTCTCCAGCAGAAGCTCTAGCAAGAGCACAGTTGCTCCTCGACTTACCTCCAGCGGCGGATAAGGCCGAAGACTGGAGGGCAACGATCCAGAGTCTCATCGCCTTCGCTAACAACGACGCGCCGCAGCAGCCGGCAACCTCACGGCCGCGGCAAGTCGACCAAGCGAAGGCCGGTGGCGACAAGACCGCCGGGGGTGCAACTACCGTGGACTCCCCACCGCGGAAGCAGAAATTGCCACCCCGCCGGATCAACGTCGACGACGACTCTACGGCGTCGTCGGATCCGCGGGCTCGCCACGATCAGCGCCAAGTCTTAGACGACCGGCGACAAGAAGACGCTCGGACTCGCATCGAGCGTCGACGAGAAGCCCGAAGACAGTCAGATCAGCGCGCTGGGACCGCTGTCGACGCGCACGCGCCCGGTGAACCAGGCGACTTGCCGTACGCGGCAGGTTGCCCTGCGTTCACCCGTGAGCTGCGGCAAGTCCAGTGGCCCAGCATGAAGAATTTCAAGCCCGACGTACCCGAGAAGTACGAAGGCAAGACGCACCACTCGGAGTTCCTCAGCATCTACACCATCGCGGTGCAGGCTGCCGGGGGACGCGACGAGAAGATCCTAGCCAACTACTTCCCGCTGGTGCTTAAGCCAAACGTCCGGTCTTGGCTTATGCACTTGCCGGAGAACTCCATTTCTTCGTGGGCGGATCTGTGCCACCAGTTTGTTGGCGCCTTCACGGGCGGCCACAAACCCCACGGCCAAGAGAGCGATCTCCACATCTTAGCCCAGAAGGAGGGAGAGTCCCTGCGCAAGTACATACAAAGATTCAGCCGCGTCCAGCACAACATTCCCGACGTCCACCCTGCCGCGGTTATCAGCGTGTTCCACCAGAACGTGCGTAACCGCCGGATGAGGGAGGAGATGGCCATGACCAAGATCCGGGATGTCAGCGAGCTCTACGCTCTGGCTGATAAGTGCGGGCGCGCCGAAGAGGGGAGGAGACTCCCCGGAGAGGATACCGGCGCAGGAGGAAGCGACAGCGAGGATGCCGCCCCGGCAAGGAAAAACCGGCGGCGGAATAACAGAAAGAAGAAGAACAAGGAGGTGCTGGTTGTCGAGCAATCCGGCAGGGAGGCTCCCGCCAAAAAGGCGCAGGCTGGCAGTTCCGGCAAGGAACCCGCCCCTGTAGCGGCAGCCGACAAGCAGGAAGGATCCGACAAGCAGTACTGCAAGATCCACCGCACCAAGGGCCACGATCTTCAGAACTGCAAAAGAGTCGAATACCTCGTAGAGCAGCAGAAGGCTGAATACGAGCGTCGCGACAAGGAGAAGGCCCAAGGAGGCGGAGGAGAACCCAGCAAGAAGCGGCCGTTCAATGGCCGGGGAGGACGCCGCGGCAAGGCCAAGCAACGGCAAGGTGACAGACCTCCCCGGGGCCGCGACAAGGATGAGGACGAAGACGACGATGATGACATGGAAGAAGGAGATAACAGCGAGCAGGAGTTCCAGAAGGCCACAGAGGTCCTGTGTGTCGACGGAGGTGCCTCTCTGCACACTTCCCACCGCCAGCTCAAGCAGTGGGTACGAGAAGTGAATGCAGCTGAGCCGCCCGTCGAGTCACGCAGGCTGCTGAAGTGGTCCGGCACGCCCATCATCTTTGATCTTGAGGACCACCCTGACCGCACAACTGCGGTCGGGTGCTTGCCGATGTTGGTCTCACCAACTATCCGCAACCTCAAGGTCACGAAGATGTTGGTTGACGGCGGGGCCGGCCTGAACTTGATCTCCTCAGCTGTGATCAAGAAGCTACAGATCCTAGACGGCGAGCTCGAAGAAACCGGGTCATTCCAAGGGATCAACCCGGGAAGGAGCAAGCCGAAGGGGAAGATTACGCTGCCAGTGACCTTTGGCGGGGAGCTCAACTTCAGGACGGAGAGGATCACGTTCGATGTTGCCGATATCCCATTACCATACAATGGGATACTTGGACGTCCTGCCCTCGCCAAGTTCATGGCAGCTTCCCACTATGCATACAACGTACTCAAGATGCCGGGGCCGATAAGCGTCATCTCTGTCCCTGGCGACAAGAAGGACGCGCTTATCTGCGCCGACAAGATCTACCGGGATGCAGCAGCCGCAGCAGAAAGCCACACACTTGCCGCTGAAGCTCCCGGGGGGAAGAACAAGACCAAGTCCGGCAAGAGCTCTGGGGCCCACTCCGGAAAACGCACCTCTTCGGAGTGCTGCGCTGCCGTCGAGGACGCGCCATCGAGCTCCACCGGCAAGTGTAAGAAAGGAATGGCAGCTCCACCGGCAACCAAGAAGGTGTCCGCCAAGGAGGACGGCACTGGTGGTACCTTCACCATCAGTGCTACACTCGACAACAAATAGGAAAGCGCACTCGTTGCCTTCCTGCGGGCGAATGTCGATGTGTTTGCATGGCAACCATCTGACATCCCCGGCGTTCCCAGGAAGGTAATTGAGCACAAGCTTGCTGTTTGTCCTCATGCGCGGCCCGTCAAGCAGAAGGTCAGGAAGCAAGCCGTGGAGCGCCAAGAATTCATCGCCGAAGAGATAAAGAAGTTGGAACCAGCAGGCCTGGTTAGAGGCGTAATCCATCCTACGTGGTTAGCCAATCCAGTTGTCGTACGCAAGGCCAATGGGAAGTGGAGACTTTGTATAGACTTCACTGATGTGAATAAAGCGTGTCCCAAGGATCCATTTCCCTTGCCGCGTATTGACCAGATTGTTGACTCCACCACCGGATGCGAGCTGCTTTCCTTCCTTGATGCATACTCAGGTTACCACCAGATTTTCATGGCCAAGGAAGATGAAGAGAAGACTGCATTCATTACTCCATGCGGCACATATTGCTTCATACGCATGCCCTTCGGATTGAAGAATGCAGGCTCGACGTTTGCAAGGGTGGTGCACACAGCTTTTGAGCCACAGATACACAGAAATGTAGAAGCTTACATGGATGATATAGTGGTCAAGAGCAAGAGCAAAGATACCCTGATACAAGACTTAGAGGAAACCTTTGAGAATCTGCGCAAGATCCAGCTCAAACTAAACCCCGAGAAGTGCGTCGTCGGAGTTCCCTCCGGCAAGCTGCTCGGGTTCTTTGTGTCCCAGAGGGGGATTGAAGCCAATCCCGACAAGATAAAAGCCATCGAGCAGATTGAAGCCCCGAAGCGCGTCAAGGACGTAAGAAGACTTGCTGGTTGTGTGGCTGTCCTCAGCAGGTTCATTTCAAAGTCTGCAGAACGCGCCCTGCCTTTCTTCAAAATCTTGAAAAAGGCAGGTCCAATGAAATGGACTCTGGAAGTGGAGGCAGCGCTGCAAGACTTGAAAGGATACCTGTCCTCCACTCCGATACTTGTCGCACCTAGGCCACAAGAGAAGTTGTTGTTGTACTTAGCAGCAACCAATCAAGTGGTTAGTGCTGCGTTGGTAGCGGAGAGGGAGGCAAAGGAAGAGCCCACGACCCCGGCAAGCACTTCCAGCGACAAGCAGGGGGCTTCCCCGACAAGCTCTGGCCCCGACAAGGACAAGTCTGCGCAGGAACAAGGTGAAGTGCGAAAGAAGATGGTGCAGCGCCCAGTGTATTTTGTAAGTTCCTTTTTGCAGGGGGCTAGATCAAGATACTCTGGGGTGCAGAAGTTGCCTTTCGGCCTCCTCATGGCCTCAAGGAAGCTGCGCCATTACTTCCAAGCACACGAGATAACGGTGGTCACTCGCTTTCCGTTGAAGAGGATATTGCAGAATCCCGAAGCAACAGGCAGGATCGTCGAGTGGGCACTGGAGTTGTCAAGCTTTGGTCTCAAGTTTGAGAGTACTTCAACCATACAGAGCAGAGCTTTGGCAGAATTCATAGCGGAATGGACCCCAACGCCAGATGAAGAAGTTCCAAAGACAAGCGTCCCCGTCCAAGAAGCGAGCAGCGAATGGATAATGTACTTTGATGGTGCTTTCTCGCTGCAAGGCGCCGGTGCCGGCATGGTGCTCATAGCGCCCACCGGAGAGCACCTCAAGTATGTTGTCCAGATGCACTTTCCCAAGGAGCAAGCGACAAACAATACTGCAGAGTATGAAGGTTTGCTTGTCGGCCTCAGAATTGCGGCCGAGCTTGGGATCAAGAAGTTGATTGTGCGGGGAGATTCACAGTTGGTGGTCTGACAAGTGAATAAGAGTTACCAGAGCCCTTTGATGGAAGCTTATGTTGATGAAGTGAGGAAGCTTGAAGAACACTTTGAAGGTCTGCAAATGGAGCACGTTCCAAGAGCTCAGAATGATATTGCAGATGGCCTCTCAAAGTGTGCTGCAATGAAGTTACCTGTGGAACCAGGGACCTTCCTGCTCAAGTTAACTCAGCCATCCGTTACACCATCAGTTGGGCAAAACAAGAAGAGAAAGTTGGTCTCCGGCGACTACTTGCCGGCGGATCTTCCCGAAGCCGCCGCCAAGGTTCCCAAGATCAACAACCATGATGCTGAGGAACAGTTTGCTCCTGCAGATCCAAGGGTCTGTACAGTCGAAGCAGGCGTTCCCGACAAGCCTTGCCCCGCCAGGCTTGCCGGGGGACCATCAGCTCCGGCAGAGCCGCAGGTTCTTGCCGTAGAAGCTGAGGTTCCCGCAGCAGCCCTCATGCCTTTGGTCCTTGTTGTTGAGCCTCAGGCTCCAGCATGGGCACAGCAAATCGTCCATTTTCTACAAACTGGAGAACTTCCCGACGATCCAGAAGAGATAGAGAAAATAACCAGGCAGTCAAGTATGTACCAGTTCATTGGCAATGAACTGTACAGAAGAAGACTCAATGGTGTCAGGTTGAAGTGCATTTCCAGGGAAGATGGGCAGAAGCTGTTGGCAGAGATACATGGAGGCATATGTGGCCACCACATTGGCGCAAGGGCACTTGCCGGGAAGGCATTCCAGCAAGGGTTCTTCTGGCCAGAAGCCCTCCAAGACGCAACTGCACAAGTAACCAAGTGTGAAGCGTGCCAGTTCCATTGCAAGCAAATTCACCAGCCAGCTCAAGCTCTCCAGACGATCCCTTTGTCCTGGCCCTTCTCGGTCTGGGGGCTCGATATCCTCGGCCCCTTTCCCCGCGCTGCCGGGGGCTTTGAGTACTTGTACGTAGCAATCGACAAGTTCACAAAGTGGCCAGAAGTGGAACCGGTGAGAAAGGTGACAGCATAGTCAGCAGTCAGGTTCTTCAGGTCGATTGTTTGCCGTTTCGGAATCCCTAACAGGATCATCACCGACAATGGCACGCAGTTTACAAGTCGCACCTTCATGCAGTACGCTTAAGACCTTGGCGCCAAGGTCTGCTTCGCTTCCGTTGCTCACCCGAGGAGCAATGGTCAAGCAGAGAGGGCCAATGCTGAAGTGCTGCGCGGACTCAAGACAAGAACCTTCGACAGGCTGCACAAGTGCGGAAGAAACTAGATAGAGGAGTTGCCGGCGGCTCTTTGGTCAATCAGGACGACACCAAATCGAGCCACCGGGCAGACACCCTTTGCTCTTGTCTATGGAGCAGAGGCAGTTATCCCCACGGAACTCGTATACGGATCTCCTCGAGTGCTCGCTTATGATGAACTCGAGCAAGAGCAACTGCGACAAGATGACGCATTGCTCCTTGAGGAGGAACGTCTCCAGGCTGCTGTACGAGCTGCTCGATATCAGCAAGCCTTGCGTCGCTATCATAGCTGCAAGGTCAAGGCCTGGAGTCTCGAGGAAGGCGACCTTGTTCTTCGGCGTGTTCAGTCCGCCAAGAATTCCAACAAGTTGACGCCGAAGTGGGAAGGCCCTTATCGGGTGAGACAAGTCACAAGGCACGGTGCTGTCCGCCTTGAGACCAAAGAAGGCTTACCGGTGAGCAACTCCTGGAACATAGAGCATCTTCGCAAGTTTCACCCATAAGGCGCGGTTGCCGCGATCCGCTCCGGCAACCACCTTTTGTACAAGTCTTGCCGCTGTTGCATGTAAACCTTTGTACAAAGCCGGGCGCAGACCCCGTGCATCAGTAAAGCTTTTGTGCTTCGCACTATTTGTCATTTCCATGCTTTTCTTTGTTATTTGCATGCCTCATTTGACACTTTGTGCAACGCACATCCCCGGTAAGCACTAGCAAGCCGTGAGGCCCTATACTTGTTTCTCCTCCTCTTTTTCTTTCCCTCTTAAGCAGAAGGAATATTCCTCGCGCACAAGTTTGCCAGGGGGAAGGAGATGGAGACGTGAACCAAGTGTTGTTCAAGAAAGAGAAGCCTTATCGGGGAACAAACAATCTATGAAAGCTAAGTTACCAAAACCTTGAGTAATTCAAATTTTTCAATTTTTTAGTTGTCTTCCTTGAACAACCACACTTTGTATGGAAAACCTGTGCGCGGAGGAACCTACCCGTGGCTAGCCGCGCCCTTACTTTGTTTCGAGCACGCTCAACGGCTTAAGTGAGCTGCGACAAGTGTCGCGCCCTTACTTCGTTTTCGAGTTCGCTCAGCAACTTAAGTGTGCTGCGACTAGCTGCGGCAAGGTTACTTGCCGACAAGGTCTTTGCCAGCAGGCTGCTAAGAGTCCAGCACTCAGCGCTCGCGGCAAGGGCCCCTTGCCGGCAAGTCCCCTAAAAGCGTAGGGTAAAAAGCATACAAAGTGGAGGACCAAAAGCAAGGGAGATAACACTGCTTTGTTTGCTCAAAATAAAAGTGTATATTACAAAGATAGCTTGCCGCTGTTCTAATCAACTACTGCCTATGACTTAATTGGCAGCGGCAAAGGAAGCAGAAGGAAAGGGGATCTAATCTACGCGGTCGCCTTCACGCCTCGTGATCTTGCCCACCTTGGCGACGATGTGGGCAACCTGCGCCTTCAACGCCTCCTGGTCAGCTTTGGGCGGCAAGGAGCGGAGGACGTTGACGAGGTTGATGCCGGGGTTGCGGTAGACGATCTTCGACAAGACACGCTCCAGGGTGCCCATGCAGAGCCGACGTGCCTTGTCGGCCAGCTGCACGGGGATCTTCTCCCGCAGCCGCGCAAGCGCCGGCGCGATTCCCCTGAAAAACAGACTCAGCTTGGCGCTGTGGGGGAGACTCTCGTCCGGGGAGTACACGAGATGCTCCGCCCTCAGCGCCATCATCTCCTTGTCAATATTGGCAGCGGAGGTGACCAGCTCATCAGTCCACTGCTCCACTGCCCGGCTGAAGTTGTTCGCCGAGACGGCGGCGCTCTCCACCAAGCCCCGTTCCTTGCGGAGTTCGTCCTTCAGCTTCGTCTCGCGGTCCCGGGCGGCGTCGAGCGAATCAGTAAGAGTGGAGACCTTCAACTCTAAGTCAGCAATGGAGTCCTTGGCGGCAGTGAGTTCGTCGCCTTTCTTGGAGAGACGTACCTGCAGCTCAGAGTTGGTGTGGGCATCTTTTTCCCGCTCCACATTGAGCGCAGTGACTCTGTCCTCGCTCGCCTTCAGGAACAACTGCAGCTGCTCCACCTTGGCCTCCAGGTCTTTCTTGGCGGTCTCTGCGGCGGCTGCGGCGCTCCTCGCCTCCTTCAGAGCCCCGCCAATGGCCTACTCCCGGGCGGCAAGGTCGTCCTCGTGGGCATCGAGGTCGACCTTCCGCTGGTTGAGTACTCCTTCTCGCCGGGACAGCTCCTCGGCGGCCAACCGTTGCTGCTCCTCGGCCTCAGCTTTTTCAAGGAGGAAGGCTTGCTGCGCCCCGGCAAGCTCTTCGCGCTCCTCAACCAGATTGCGGAGGGCCGCCTGGTTGGCGGCGCGGAGCTCCGCGGCGCGCTTCTCCAAGTCAGCTCCAGCCTTGGCGGCAAGAGCCTCCCGAGACTCCAACTTCGCCTGCCTGGCCCGGTACAAAGCCAGGAGCCGACGAAGGAGCTTCTCCTCTTCGGGCTCGTCGCTACCGCCGGGCGCTTCAACTACTTTCAACCCAGCGGAGGCGAGGACCTCTCCGTCAAAGGTCTCTCCCTCCGCGGGTGCTTGAGACGAGGACGCCCACGGGACTTGAATAAAGACCCCGTTGGCGGCCTCCAAGTAGACACCCGACCGCTCCGTGGAGGCGGAGGGGTCGGTGGCCGGTGCAGCGTCCGACGCTCCTGCGGCCTCCGGGCCAGCAGTGTGGTCGCCGGCCTCTTCCCCGGCCGCGGCGTCGGCGGTCGGGGCGGTCTCTTCGGCGGCTGGCTCGTCAGCAGCAGTGGCGTTGCCGCCGTCGCCATGCACCTCCTCCTCAGCGGTGGGCTCCGTTTCCATCCGCTCCGGTGCAGGAGGATCTAGCAGAAGAAAAAGAAAAGAAAGAATCAAGCAAATATCCAAAAAAAAAGAAGAATTCAAGAAGAAGAAGCTACAAGGTTTACCTTCGCGGACTTCTTCAACGACGGGGTCCCTCGCCGGGGAATTCTCCCTTGGCGGCGGAGTAGTGGCCCCTGCTGGCGGAGGGCCACCTGCGCCCTCCCTTGGCGGGGTGCTCACCCTTGTCGGGCTGCTCACCCTTGGCGGGGTACTCGCCCTTGGCGGAGTGCCCGTCCTTGGCGGAGCGTTCTCCCTTGCCGGGGAGTTCACCCTTGGCGGGGAGGGTGGAGCAAGTGGCTCGTCGGGGGCGACCTCCGGGCGCTCCTGCGGCTGCGGCTCCACTTCTGCACAAGACAAACAAGACATCAAAACGTCAATCAAGATGATAACCTCAAGCGCGCCCGTCGAGCAGAAAGATAAATACCAGACTTACGCTGGGGGCTGCGCTGGGGGCTGCTCCCCGGAGCAGCAGGTTGATCCGGCAAGTTTGCCGCTGGCACGTCTCCCGTCGCCGCGGCGGGCGAGTGGTCTTCAATCTCGACCACAGGGATCTTGGCCCTCTTCACCATCCGCTGGGTCAGGGTCCTGAAGGCAAAACAAAAACAAGATCAGAATCAACAAGGAAAATCAAGACAAAATCGAAGAAACTAAAAGAAGTGCAAGTACTTACTCCTCTTCCTCTTCGTCGGAGCTGAGGGCGGAGAAGTCAAACTCCGCCTGGTTTGCTCCCGCGCGAGGAGCTGGAGGAGAAGGTTCCCTCGGGCGCTTGGCGGTCTCCGGGGCTGTGGGCTGCGAAGACCCGGCCCCCGTTGTCGCCGAGGACCGAGGGGCAGAAGGAGCACCCGTTCCGCTCCGGGAAGATCCCCCTCCGCTTGGCGCTCGAGCACGGGGCGCCTCCTTGACGACTTCGCTCGTCCTGGTGGCGCGCGTCGCACGGCGCGCTGGCTGCTGTCGAGGCGCCTGCGGCCTCGCCGTCTCAGCTGCCTTGTGGAGGCGCTTCTTCGGTTGCTGCGTGGGACTTGCCGGAGGCGGGGAGTTCTCTGAGGATGAGGAGGCGTCGTCATCGAGATTCAGAGATCCACCAGAGTCTTTATCAGCCTCGGCGTCCTCCTCCTCCTCGGCAGGCCCGCTGGACTCAGCGCCATGCCCGGCGGCCTCGCTCCCCCCGGCAACCTCGCTCGTCCCGGCAAACTTCACGGAAGGCCCCCCGGCAAACTCCTCGGGCGCAAGCTTTAGCAGCTTGAGGATTTCCGCCTCCTCTGCTTGACTCACTGTGTCCGCGGCCTGTGCCTCTTCCACAGTGTATCCAAACTCGCCCGCAGCCGCAGCTGCGGTGGCCTCCTCCATCCTGGAGGCGATATAAGCTATATCCCGCTCAGTAGTAGCACGGGTAAGGCCCTTGTTCTCCTCGGCGTTGCGGGGCGTCTCGACCAAGTTGTCGAAGAAGGTCAGCACGGTCTCCGGTGAAGGCTCCAGCCAAGTGGGGACGACGCCGTGGGAGACGCACTCGGGCATCATCGCGCGTAGGGAATCGCGGGCAGTGCTGTTGCACAGCGGCACCTCTCCCCGGGAAGGTCTGAACCACTCCGGGTGGGCCGGGTCATGCTTGAAGAGCTCCCGGACCATCCCCTTCAACTCCAAGGCGGTGAAGTTGTAGTTCAATCCAGGGCGCAGCCTCATGATATCTGCCGCATTGCCGAATTCCCAGGCAGGCCTCTTCCTTTCTTGTAAAGGGCCGATGCGGCGGCGGAGGAAATCTGCTCCAACTTCTCCAATAGTCAGATTGGCGACCCGGAGACGAATGATCCTAATGAGGGCAATATTAAGCTTGCTGTCCTCTAGGGCCAATTCACTCCAATCCCTGTCGCGCACTATGGTAGTCTGGCTCGGCGCGGTAAAGGGCTCAGGATTAGCTTCCAGCACCCAGCACCAATCGGCTCTCCACTCCTCCCACTTGTCGCGAAGCTCTCCTCTCAAGTACGAGTCCTTCTTGTTCAGCCTGAAGATCCAGGAGATGCCGCCCGAGAGGGGGGCACCGGATTCTACTCTAGGCATGAAGAAGTGGCGGAAAAGAGCTACATTTGGATGAACCCCAACATAGTTTTCGCACAGATGTACGAAAACGGCCATCGTAAGGATGGCGTTGGGGGTGAAATCTAGGAGGTGGAGGCCATATGTGTTCATTACATCACAAAAGAACTCCGAGAACGGAGGGCACAGACCACAATGGAAGAATGCAGCGAAGAAAAAGTACCCGCCGGGGAACATATCTTTGGCGACGGCGGGGAAGACTTGGGTGCGGGGATGAGCTTTGGTCTCCCTCGCCCAGAAAAAATAATATTTGTCCCGCAGCTCCCTCGCGCCAAGCCTCGGCGCGAAGACCACGCACTTCTTCCGCAGGGCTGCCAGCTTCGCCGCCTGCTCGGACTTCTCCTTCTTGGCCTTGTCACTCTTCGCCTTGTCGCTCTTCGGAGCCATGGCGGGGGCGGCGAGGAAAGAGGCGAGGAGCCCGACGGTGCCGTGGATGCGGGAGACGGCGGAGGAAGGGAAGGGCTTGGTTCTCTGTCGGCCTTTGGGAGGCGGAGGGCGACAGGGGTTTCTGGAGAATCAAGGCGCAATGAAGACAAAGGAGGGGAACTGCCCCTGCTTCCTCTGCTTTTAAGGGGGAAGTGGGGGACGTTCCGCATTTCCCATTAAAGAACAGGCCACGATCTCTCCCACGACGCCGCAATCGACGCGTGCCGTTAGGGAGGGATGTGGCGGATACGGAAGGAGATACGGCATGCCGTGGGCCGCGTGTGCCCGTGCACTGTCTTGGGCCTGGCCCAACAGCGCTCGGCACCGTGTGTGGCCCAGGCCCGGGGGCTCCTGTCGGTGTACTAAGATAGGGGTACCTTAGTACCCCAACTTGTGCACGGGTAGTAGCAGCTTCCCGCGGCAGGGCTTACCACGTGCTCGCCAAGAACCTTTCTGGTCCCTATAAAAGCCATTCAAAAACAAAGTATACAAGACAAAAGAACAAGGTCCCGACAAGAGGAGCTTGCCGGGAAGGCCGCACCAGGCTCAAGGTTATCACTTTAGCACAAGACCCTGGCAAGAGGAGCTTGCCAGGGAGGCCAAGGAACGCATATCTCAAGAAATGCATCGGCGCATCATGCGCCCCGGCGGGACCCGGAGAGCGACAAGCTTCCGGTCCCGGCAAGATCACTACCCCGGCAAGGTGCTTGCCGGGGAAACCTACGCTGTGTGCACGCGCTCCAGCCCATCGGCCCACGCGTCGCCCTGGGGCCCTTCCAGGGGCACGTGGCAGATGGCTGTGCAGCCTAGGGCACACGGTGGCAAGCCACGGTGACGAGGTTACCACCGTGGCGAACGGAGAAGCATGGACGGACGCTTTTGGGGTCGACGGCGACGGGCATTTAATGCCCTTGTCCCCCACTGTCAAAGTTAGGTGAAGACCACTGTTCATCCACTGTTCATGCACTATTCACGCACTGTGACAACTACCACCAAATTTACACTTTTACCCTCCTCTACGTTGACACCTGTCGGTGACCCCTTTGAGCTATAAAAGGAGGCCCATGCACAACGTAGAGGGGGTTCGGAACCTAGTTCACTCTCCCGCTCGGTGTAGCTAGCACTGTAGATCTTCAAGCTCCCGAGCTCAATACAACCAAGGCAGGAGTAGGGTTTTACGCGTCCGCGCGGCCCGAACCTGGGTAAAACTGCCCGCGTGCGCTCCTCGATCTGCTCTCCGTGCTCCCTCCGCTCCCTTACCGCAACGTAGAAGGGGCTCCGGTCCCATAGGTGCTCGTGGGAGGACAGTTTCCCCCGACATTGGCCGGCTGGAACGAGCCTTGCGGCTCCGCCTCCCTTGGTTCGGCTGGTATGACTGGCTGCTCGCCAGCCATTGCCACCAGTCGTTCCAGGCGGCGCTTCTCTTCAGCTACGACAAGGGACTCGGCCAGCCGGCTGCTGGCTGCTGCACATGCAATGGACTTCTCGTAGTCCCCGGCTATGGTGATTATTCCCTTGGGGCCCGGCATCTTCATCTTGAGGTAGGCATAATGGGGTACTGCCATGAACTTTGCAAGAGCAGGCCGGCCCAAGATCACGTGATAGGGACTTTCCAGGTTCACCACTTCAAACCAAACTGGCTCTCTCCGGAAATGCTTCTTGTCACCAAACATGACATCAATCTTGGCCTTGCCGATTGGTGAGAAAGATAGGCCTGGAACAATGCCGTGGAACACAGTCCTTGTAGGTTGAAGCTGCTTTTCTTTGATGCCCAATATCTCCATGGTGTCGCGGTACATGATGTTGATGCTGCTGCCGCCGTCTACCAGTACTCGGGAAAAACGACAGGCCCGCCTGTCGGTGGAGAGAATTGCATCCAGAACCAAGGCATAGGCCCCTGGTGAAGGCATGACGGCGGGGTGATCCTCTCGGCTCCAGCTGACGGGCCTCTCAGACCACTGCATGAATTCTGGGGCTTTGATGGCAACGGTGTTGACTTCTCTGCGCTGCTGGCGCCGGTTGTGCCTATCGTCCGCCTAGCTTGTGAAGACGACATAGGCCCCGTTGGGAGGCGGGGCCGCCTGCCCAGCAGGCGGCGGTGGCAGAGCTTCTCCTCTAGCAATCCGTGTGAGCCAATGACACTTTCGTCTGGTGTGGTTGGAAGGCTTCGCGCCACTGTGGAACTTGCAGGGGGCGTCCAGAGCTTGGTCGAAGGAGAAAGCTGGCTGCTAGGCTGGCTTGCCGCCCTTCATGCGCTTGGGTCCTGCTTGAGCTTCTGGCTGCTGGCCATCAACTGCTGCCACCAGCTGGCTGTTGGCAGCCGGCGCGTGGGTCTTGCGTTTGTGATCGTTCGGCTGCTGGCGTCGGCTGAACTCTCCAGCCGGCGTTTTGGGAGTTGGAGGAGTCATCTTTCCAAAAGCATCCACTTGCAGCTCGGTCTTCATGGAGGAGTCAGCGGTGGCGTACTTGTCTTCTATGCTCAGCAGCTCGTCCAGCGTGGCAGGCTCGTCACAAAGGAGTTTCTGCTTGAGCAAGGTGCCTTCTCTACACCCGGCTGTGAAATACTCGATGGCTTGTACCTCATGCACTCCCTCGCAAGAGTTTCGCAGCTCTGTCCAATGCGTTAGATAATCGCGGGCTAACTCATCTGGGCCTTGGACACATAGGGAGAGCTGGCGCGGCTTGGGAGGACGCTTGTAGGTGCTGTTGAAGTTGCGAGTGAAGGCGTCGATGAAGTCCAACCAGCCGTTGATGTTGTTGGGTTTGAGGCTGTTTAGCCACGTCCGGGCCATGCCCTGGAGCATAAGTGGCACGTACTTCACCTCAATGCGCCTGTTGCCGGTTGCTATGCTGACTGCTGTGGAGTAGTCCACCAACCAGTCCTCTGGTTTCACTGATCCGTTGTACTTGGGGGTATCTCTAGGGAGCGAGAAGCCCTTGGGGAAAGGCTCGTTACGGATGCGGGGGCCGAAATAGGCCGGGCCGAGGTCATCTTCTTCGTCGACCGCCTGGGACCGAGCCAATCGGTCTAGGCGGTGGTGGGCATCGTTCTCCCCAACCCCCTCGCGGCGGCCCAATCGGCCTGCCAGAGAGGGGTGGTCAACAGGCGGAGGAGACACGCGCCTCTCCCATCTAGGAGGAGGCGGATGTTCCTCTCGCCGCTCTACGGCCCTTGGGCGGCCATCTTCGTCGCGCTCGATGGTGATACGAGTCTGCCGGCTACGGCTAGCAGCCAGCTCTGAGTCTCGCCGGTTGTGGGCGCCGACTGTTGGAGTGCGGGACGTAGCTCCTTGCTCCCGCTGAAGGGGGCGGTTGTCAGCCTGCGCGCCGGCCTCTGATGCCCGGTTACGGGCCTCCTGCTGCGCAGCAGCAGCGTCGAGGAGCTGGCAGGCACGCTGAGTCACGTCGAGGAGCTGCGCAGAAGCTCGTCTCCCTCCAAGTGGCCCATCTCATCGACTGCCGCCTTGGCAGCCCTTAGGTTCTCTGATGGAGTGAGGTACACGGGCCCGGGGGGCCCCAGCATGTCTTCTAGCAGCCCGCCACGATTGCGAACGGCACCAGCCCGGCTAGGCTCGCCAGCAGCCGGCGTGCCTCAAATGGCACGGTCCATCTCGCGGCGGTAGGCTTCAGTGAGGCGTCGGGAAGAGGCCAGCTTGTTGGCGCTGTCGAGGAGCGAGACGCGAAGTGCTTCCAGCGCCGTGCCGTCTGCCCCCGCCGCAACTGGTGCGGCGAGGCTCTGTAGGGCGGCCTGGAGCGGGTCTTGGCCCGACCCGCCAGACGGTTCATCGTGGTTGGTGGCGAGCACCTCCGTGACGGTGCTGGCGGTGCTGCCGCCCGTTGGAGCAGGGAGGGGGTCGTCGATGATCACCACGTGCTCGGGGAAGGAATCGACGGGCTCTGCGTCGAGGTCGATGATCATGTCTACTGGTGGGTCAGAAGAGCCCACTGACTCCACGTCAGAGGCGCGCTCATCGACGATGTGGAGCTTGTCGAGGAGCTCGATGAGGCAGCTCTCCGGAGCCACTGGCTCGGCCGCCGGAGAGGGCACGTCATGAATGTGGACGCCGCCGAGAAGGTCGGCGAGCCCGCTCGCGGCGCATGCGGCCTCAGCGCCGCGAAGCATCTCAGTTTCCATGCCTGCGTGCGTGCCAAGCTGGCTGTGCTGCCAGGGAGGAACAAAGTTCCCGTCCAGAACATGTCTCCGGACGACGGTGCACCTAGCCCCACGGTGGGCGCCAAATGTCGGGGTTTTGGGGCGACATATGCCAACGGATGGCTTATCATGCATGGGGACAATAGAGCGTCGCCGGGCCCTGGAAGTGGGATAAGGCGGAACTTAGGACGCCTACGGATCTTACCCAGGTTCGGGGCTCTCCGTGGAGATAACACCCCTAGTCCTACTTTGCGGGGACTCCGCGTCATGACTAATGTCACTATGGTGGCTACAAGGTTGCTCCTCGAGTTGTGTCGTCTAGAGGAGGAAGATGAGCTAGGCTATCTCACTACCTTTGCTCTAGGGAATTGGGAAGGTTGCTAGGGTTTCTCTCTCTCTCTCTACGTGGCTCTCTTTTTTCT
>LR738710.1:58347559-58385262 GCA_902687465.1 Secale cereale | reverse complement strand
GAGGACCCTGGGGGGTTTATATAGGCCAACCCCCCAGGGGTCCAATTGTAATCTCGACGGAGTGGTCCCCGACTGTCAGCGTCTTCTGGTGTCGTCCTTGTCGTCTGTCTGCTGAGGCCCGCCGCCTGCGGGCCCATGTGATTGCCTTTCACTGTAGGCGTGCTTCTGTTGACGGCAGCATCGTCAGGAGGGAAGTGGCTACAGTGCCGCCGTCTCCCGCCGTACACTTCCGCCACGCCATGTCTTGTCATCTTGATGAGGTTCAGACTTCTAGGGCAGGATTCGCCGTCTGCTACCAGGCGTCCGCCTCCCCTGGCCGCCTGCCAGGGGTGGTTTGTTCGTGACTTACCCACTGGCCGGTGGGGCCAGCCGCCTGCTGGCCCGCCGTCTTTGGGTAGTGAGATCGTGGCTTCCTTTGACCGAAGCTTGGTCACTAGCAGCGTGGCTACAGTGACTCGCCACTTAAGAGACGGCCATAAGGTACACATTCACTGTAGCCACGCCCTTATAGATTCTCTAAGGACATGCTCAACTGTAGCCATGCCTCAGCTGCGCGGTGGTCCCCCAGCACACATCCCGAGGGAGAGGCATAGGACCGTCTGCTAGCTGCTGGCTCTAGAGCTGCCGCCTGTTGGGGCCCCTGTTGCCTACTGGCAGCCAGCTCCTAGGGTAACCTATTCTAGGAGGCGGCCCGATGAGCAGTCGGCCGGGGGGGGTAACAGGCGGCCCCAAATTGTGTTGAAATACCATGGGTGGTCGATGAGGACACCCGTGGTCAATATCTCCGACAACATTAGACTTGGCTTAGCTTCAGATGGATTTAACCCATTTGGCCACCAGAGCGCCACATATAGCATGTGGCCAGTGCTTGTTATCCCTTACAACATGCCTCCAAATGTCTGCACCAAAGAATCAAACTACATGATGGCCTTGCTCCTCCCAGGTCCAAAAAATCCTGGAAAGGATTTTGATTTTTTCATGGAGCCTCTTGTGGAGGAACTTCAATAGCTATGGAGGGGTGTTCTCACTCGAGACCTATATAGCAGCCCACCAGCTGATTTCTTTCAGCGTGCTGTTATAATTTGGTGCATCCATGAGTATCCAGCTTTGGGCACTATGTCAGGGCGAACGACACATGGTTACAATGCATGTGTTCGCTGTGACAGGAATCCGCTGTAATACGCAATACTTAGCAAGATCTGTTACATTGGACACCGCAGTTTCCTTGCCAAGGACAAGCCGCATCCTAGAAAATACCGAAGACATGTGTTCAATGCAAAGCATGAAAACCGTGATGCGCCAAAGAGTGATGCGCCAAAGAGGCTCACCGCCGATGAGTTGCAAGTGGAATTAGAGAAGGTCAGGCAGATTACACCAGGAAACCATCCTGATAATGGTAGCGGGAAAAGGAAGCGTGGGAGGGCAGAAGAGAGATTATTGTTTACCCGTAGGTCCACTTTGTGGGACTTGGAGTATTGGAAAGATTTGGATCTGCGGCATAATCTTGACGTGATGCACATCGAGAAAAATATATGTGACATCATTATCAGCACACTTCTTAATATTGAAGGCAAGACGAAAGATACCTTAAAATCTAGGATTGATTTGACACACGTGGGTATCAGACAGGATTTGCAGGTGCAAGATGAAGGTAAACCACGGGATATGGCACCAGTTGTGTATGTCTTGGACAAGGTAAAAAAAAGAATTCTGCGAGGTCATGTCACATGTGAGATTCCCACATGGATTTGCTTCCAACCCTGAAAGGAAAGTCAGTGCAGATGGAAACAAGGTACAAGGGTTGAAAACTCATGACTCCCATGTCCTACTTCAAAGGGTTTTACCTGTTATCCTTAGAGGATTGGGCCGCCCTGATTTATACAGAGCAGTTGCAGAGTTGGAACAATTCTTCAGTGAACTCTGCAGTAGAAATATCAGGATAGATGCTTTGGGGCGTCTTAGAGACAAGATACCAACTATCTTATGCGACCTTGAGAAGATATATCCTCCTGCCTTCTTTGATGTGATGGTGCATTTGGTTGTTCATCTACCTGATGAGGCACTACTTAGAGGTCCAGTACAGTATGGCTGGATGTACCCTATTGAAAGGCGGCAAGGCACTTTCAAGGGCTATGTTAGGAATAGAGATAGACCCGAGGGTTCCATTGGAGAGGCCGACATTGCTACAGAAGCATTGACATTTTGCTCAAAATACATTGAAACAGCTGATCAGCTTAGCAAAGAGGTGGATGAAGACAATCCTGGGCTAAATATTTTTGATTATTCTGTTCGAGTTACAGGGAACAGTCGACAAGAGGACAAACCTAAAGATTTGGACAAAATGGTATGGTATGTGTTGAATAACTGTCCTGAGATACTACCTTATATCAAGTAAGTGCTAAGTACTGCAGCTTATACATCGTAATCTACTAAACTTGCATCACATTCTTATATATTTAGATGTTTGACGCGATCACTATGTTGTGCAGCATCTACAAAAAGGAGTTATTGCCGCAAAATCCAAGAGACATTGACAAACTGGTTATGGCAGGATTTGCGAAATGGTTCACGAGCCATGTAAGCTTTTGAATTGCACTGCAGTTTTTTAAATATATTGAGTGCATAAGATGATCAGCTTGTCTATTTTCTAACAATAGGTTAAGAAGATGCGGGAGGATGGGTAGGCAGTTGATGATGCCCTTTACTCACTAGCATTGGGTCTTGATACTCGGGTAAGACATTATGAATCTTGCGTTGTTGGAGATGTGCGCTACAACACCCTTGCACAAGACGAAGGCAGGAAGACACAAAATAGTGCCATCATGAGCACGGATATGTATGACAAAGAGACAACTGAAATGTATGCTAACATAACAGACATTGTTCAGTTGTAGTATATCTCTAGTTTCGAGGATCATCGGTGTGTGGTTCTGTTGTGCTGTCGTTGGTATAACCTGTTTTCCAGGATCCCAAAACCCAGAGCTGATGATCATTTAAAATCTATCAATGTCAAGGCGGCGTAGCAGACCAACGAGCCTTTTATTTTGGCAAATCAAGCAACACAGATATTTTTCTGGGAGGACACATTTGCACGTAGCGATGACTGGAGAGTATTGCAAAGGTTTGAGCAGAGGAATTCATATAATGAAGTTGCACAACAAGATGATGCTTACACTGCTCCTGATGTAGAAGATAGCACAAATGTTCCTAATATCTTTGAGAACCATCACGTCAATGACGCCGGCGAAAAGATTGCCTGTCGTGTCGTGGACATACAAGAGTTGATCAAGAAGAAGCCAACGTTCGAGGACGAAGAATAAGATGACACCATGGGGAATTACGATTCAGACTGATACACATGGCGAAGATGTTGACGCTGCTGCTGCTTGTCACCATGTTTGAGTGCTGTAGAGTATATATTTCTTGCTCCAAAGTTGCTATGTGGCTGTTAATTGCAGCTTTGCATTGTTTCTTGTTTCGGGTGTATGTGTTGAACCGTTGCTCCGTTTTGAGCGTGCCCTACATGAAACTTGTGTGATTTTGCATGTAGAATCATAATATCATGTTGTTAACATGTTTGGAGTATGTTTGCTTTATGTTTGGGTGCATCTTGCACCGTTGCCATGCTTAACTTGTTTTGCTCATATCTTCTAGACCGTAGCTCCGAGTTAAATAAACTTTATATGAAACTTGACTAGATTTTCGTGTAGATCTTCATGGTGCATGTTAACTTGCTGTTTAACAACTTTAACTTAAGGTTTGTTCAGATCTGGACTAATTTCAAACTATGCATATGAGGACTTACCGGATTCGCTATATGTGGATTCCGGCCTCATTTAAACTTGTTGTTCTTATGTTGTTTTGAGTGCTTCCTGCCTTGCCATGTTTTGCATCATATATAGACTTGTCATGCATCATACGTGCAACATGTTGTTTGTGCATTGCACCTTGTTTGATTCTCGTGCCGCGTTGTGTTCTTGTGTTGAGTAGAGCCGGAAGCCGAGACCGAGAACGAGAACGAGGTTACTACCGAGGTTGAGTACGAGGAGCCGTCTTACGATCCCACCGACGACTCAACAGGCAAGATGACCTGACCCAGATATCATTACTATCTTTGCCTATTGCTAGATGTCTCGCTCTTTAGCTTATTGCCTCGACACGTAGGAGGTATAGTCTCATACTGGGCATTACAAGTTGGTATCAGAGTCGACCCTCATGGTTACACAGATGTTTGCGGACAGTTTGCAGTCATGTTGTGCATGACGTTTGTGACCCATCGAGGCACACGGCATGGCACATGTGTCGTCCTGGAAGCACAGACGTTTGTGCCAAGAGGGAACGTTCCTGTGGCCCGACGAGGACGTCGGTTCCTCTGAGTGAGGGTGTATGTGATGGCCTGGCTTATTAGGGATGATAGACTACTCATATCAATAAGGAATTCCTTCTTTTCCGGGAGCCCATTCGGATAGAACTCCAAAGTTAAGCGTGCTCAGCTTGGAGTAGTTTCAAGATGGGTGACCGACCGGGAAGTTGGTCCCGGGTGCGCACGAGTGAGGACAAAGTGCGTAGAAAAGACTAGTATTGATATGTGAGGCCAGTCTAGATCCTGCCAGGAGTAACGACCACCGGTGGGTGTGTCCGGGGCGTTACACTGCGGATGATGATTACATTGCTTTTGTCGTATTTGCCTGTTAGAAGATGTTTTTTTATCTACTATGTGAAATTGTATTTGCTATGACAACTGAAACCTGATGAGCATGATGTTTAGTATTTTCCTGTGAGAACATCACTTGTTATGTATGCTGATTTGTGTTTGGTGATTTTATGAAGACTAAACCATGATGACATTGTTGTTTAGTTGTACTCATATTTGGCTGTGAAACTTGAATTTGATGACATAGTTTGATGTTGGACTGCAATTTGCTCGACGTCTTCGAATGAGAACAAAGCTGCCCCGACAGGGCCTCTGCTAATTTATTTATTTATTACCAAAAGGGCCTCTGCTATTTATTTATTTATGAGCAAAAGGGGATACCCCCTGATTTCATTAATAGAAATTATTAGATGTTCACAACACTACGCCCAGCCTGCTACACAAGTTTCATTCATTACTAGTTTCAGCAAAGTGCTCATGTCATAGCCACTGAATACATCACGAGTGCTACATACACTGCAAATAAAGAGACAATCATCATACAGAGCACATCGATTTTTCCCATTATCTTCACAAGCTCTTTCATCTCCTCATTGCTGTCAAGGTCGTTCAGCAGTTGTTGCTTGGCTATAATCAGAGGAATTGCATCTTTAACCTTCTGCTCTGCATCTTCCTCTTCTGCCGTTCCTTCACTTACTTGTCCCACACCCCAACCTGCTGGTATTGGGATTCCTCGGCTAACCAAATAATCAGCGTAGTTGCACTCCCCCATATCAGCAACTTCCCAGAAATACAAATCACACGAATCTTCCCTTTTCTACACGAATCAAATTGGAAGATCATCAACCAAACTATTAAAAAAATCAGCAACTGAAAGCAGCAGAACAACACTTAAACATATTATTACCCCATGATTCGGGCATTTGTACAAGACTCGGCCAGGGTTGAGGATTGTGGTTGAGACGCGACGTATGACTCTGCGTGATTTGCAGCAGTAGCACCACACCAACGGCAGTGGGTTGCGATGAGCAACCGGCTGCGGTGCGCGTGCCAGCGAGGGTGTGATGAGACACACAGACGATGGTACGGGTGGCAACTTGGCACATATGTGGTTGTTGCCTGCTGAAGAGTAGCTGGACGAGCAGTCAGCGGACATGGTTGCTGCGGCCAGAGCTTCTGATGCTAGGCAGAGTAACTAGATAAGAGGAGAAGCGAACGTTGGATATCTCAGTTTCATTACATGCAGAGTAGCATAGCACCATATATAGTCATAGTCTAGGTTTGGATTCGTACCAGCTATAGGAGCACGCCTCTCTTTTTTCTAAAACTCAGCAATGTCTCTTTACTGGTACACTAGCTTGTTCTGTACGCCTTCTCAAGTCTTTGATTCCTCCACCTGACATCTGGGACCCACCAGAAGGGCCTTTCACGAAAAAAATGTGCCCCCCGCTGACAGGTCGGACCCACTAGCTATCTTCGCACGCAAGGAAGTGCCTCCTTATTACGCACAAAAAAATGAATACTCCCCCTGCCAGCTGGAACCCAGCATCGTGGGAGGCCAACTTGTGAGCCTACCAAGTTGACAGGGATGGAGGGCTTTGTCAACTTAATCAATATGAACGATTCTAGCTCATTTATCGTACGATGTTCATCCTACGGCAGTAGTGCTTCTTCAACATCTGGTCTTCTTGCTCTAGCCGCCCAAACCAGCGCCGGTCGTGTCGCGTGCTCCTGCCTCCCGTGGCCGGTTGTGATGCCGCGGAGGCCTCACAGCCCCGTACTACTCCCACCGCTAGCAAGGGCATCCCTCTACTCACACACACCCCCTGTTATTCTGCGGCAATGGCAGCCTCACACCGCAGCCGAACCAGTGAACCCTAGTACTCCTCTTCGCGTGGGCATCCACTACCGCGTCTTCCCCGGCTCCGCGTCGTCCCCTTCCTAGGCCTTGCCGTCGTCCACCGCCTTGGTGCTCTCGGCGCGGCGTGGTCAATATGGTCAACGACCGACTTCCATTGGAAGAGTACTGTACGTGGAGAGGCTGACAACTGGGTCCACGGCCGCAGCTGGGTCCACGGCCACGGCCCAGTTTTTTTGTGATTTGCCAAGTAAGTCGCTTTGTCAAGCATGTTGGGCTGCAAATCTTTCAAGATGAGGAGAGGTTCATTCGGCTGGTCGTGAAAATGGCCTATCAGTAATGAGAAATGGGCTGTACATTTTTAAAATACATAAAACCGACAATAAGTTTCAAATATCTCTTTTTCATTTCGAGATTTTAAATTGCATTGATTTTTATGCGTGGAAAATTTGTTGGATTTTATATTGATATACATTTATTTTTAAAATCAGTTTGAATATGACTCGAAATTTCGGGATTAAAAACAGTTCGGACCGCACAGAAATATGCAAAATTTCGTATAATTTTTTAACCGTTGCCACAATATGGGCTGTAATGCTAACAAAAAGAATATGGGCTCCCAAAAAAACCTAAAGAATTAGCAAATGGGTTGTAAATTATTAGAAATAATGGCAGATGGGTTGTATGATGTTTTCCACAGATTTGAGGCCTTCCTAAAAAAAAGGTTGACGCACAATCAGTAACTGTTGGATGTCCATCCAACGGCCATCGGGCTTCTTCAATCTCTGCTCTTCCTACTCCAGCCGCTCAAACAAGCGCCGACGGGACTACTTGCTCCCTCCTCCCCGTAGCCGGCTGTGTTGCCACGCAGGCCGCACCGCCCCACCGTACTCCCATCGCTGGCCTAGCCATCCTTCTAGTCACCCACACCTGCTGTTATTCTCCGGCGACGGCAGACGAACCAGTAAACCCTCATACAGTCGTACTCCCATCCGCGTGGGAAACAACTGCCAAGTCTTCCCTGCCTCTGTGTCATTCCCTTCCTAGGCCTCGCCGTCGTCCACCGCCCTGGTGCTCTCGGCGCGGCGTGGTCAAGGAATGACTTCCATCGGAAGAGTATTGTACGTGGAGAGACTGACAACTGGGTCCACGGCAGCCGCAAGGAAATGCCTCCTTATTACGCGGAAAATAATTATTCCTCCACCTGACAGCTGGGACCCACCGGACGGGCCACCGTATTTAGCGAAAAAACGTTACCCCCATGACTGTTGGGACCCACCAGACGTGCCACCGTATTTCGGGAAAAAAACGTTACCCCCGCTGTCAGCTCGAACCCATCGGAAGTGCCTCCCTATTACGCACAAAAAATGAATACTCCCCCAACTAGCTGGGACCCAGTATAGTGGGAGGCTGACTTGGGGGCCTACTAAGTTGACGGGGACGGAGGGCTTTGTCAACTTAGTCAATATGCACGATTCTAGCTCCATTCACCGTACGATGTCCATCCAACGGCCGTAGTGCTTCTTCAACCTCTGGTCTTCTTGCGCCAGCCGCCCAAACCAGCGCCGGTCGTGCCTCGTGCTCCTGCCTCCCGTGGCCGGCTGCGATGCCGCGGAGGCATCACCGCCCCCTACTATTCCCACCGCTGGCCAGGCCCTGCGGCGACGGCAGCCTCACACCGCAGTCGAACCAGTGAACCCTCGTACTCCTCTCCGCGCGGGCTTCCACTGCCACGTCTTCCCCGGCTCCGCGTCATCCCCTTCCTAGGCCTCACCATCGTCCACCGCCCTGGTGCTCTCGGCGTGGCGTGGTCAACATGGTCAAGGAACGACTTCCATGGGAAGAGTACTGTACGTGGAGAGGCTGACAGCTGGGTCCACGACAGCCGCAAGGAAGTGCCTCCTTATTACGCGGAAAATAATTATTCCTCCACCTGACAGCAGGGACCCACCGGACGGGCCACCGTATTTGGCGAAAAAACGTTTCCCCCCTGACTGCTGGGACCCACCAGACGGGCCACCGTATTTCGCGAAAAAATGTTCCCCCCGTTGTCAGCTCGGACCCACCGGAAGTGCCTCCTTATTACGCACAAAAAATGAATACTCCCCCTGCTAGTTGGGACCCACCTTGGTGGGCGGCTGACTTGTGGGCCTACTAAGTTGACTGGGATGGAGTGCATTGTCAACTTCGTCAATATGAACGATTCTAGCTCCAGTGACCGTACAATGTCCATCCAACGGCCGTAGTGCTTCATCAACCTCTGGTCTTGTTGCTCCAGCCGCCCAAAGCAGCGCCGGTCGTGCCGCATGCTCCTGCCTCCCGTGGCCAGCTATGCTGCCGTGGAGGCTTCACCGCCCCTACTATTCCCACCGCTGGCCAGGCCCTGCGGCGACGGCAGCCTCACACTGCAGCTGAACCAGTGAACCCTCATACTCCTCTCTGCGCGGGCTTCCACTACCGCGTCTTCCCCGGCACCACATCGTCCCCTTCCTAGGCCTCGTCGTCTTCCACCACCCTGGTGCTCTCGGTGCGGCGTGGTCAACGTGGTTAAGGAACGACTTCCATCGGGAGAGTACTGTACATGGAGAGGCTAACAGCTGGGTCCACGGCCACAGCAAGGAAGTGCCTCCTTTTTACGCGCAAAATAATTATTCCTCCACCTGACAGCGGGGACCCGCTGATACGTCCATTTTGCATCATGCTTATATGTTGATATTTATTGCATTATGGGTTGTTATTACACATTATGTCACAATACTTATGCCTTTTCTCTCTTATTTTACAAGGTTTACATGAAGAGGGAGAATGTAGGCAGCTAGAATTCTAGGCTAGAAAAGAAGCAAACTCTAGAAACCTATTCTGCACAACTCCAAAAGCCCCGAAACTCCACAGAACTCCGTTTCAGAAAATATAAAAATAGCTTGCGAAAGAAGTTCACGAGAGGGGCACCTCCTGTCCACGAGGGTGGGGGGCGCGCCCCCCCTCTCAGGGCGCGCCCCTTGTCTCGTGGGCCCACCGACGGCCCCCCGATGCCCATCTTCTCCTATATGAGGTGTTTTGACCTAGAAAAAATCGGAAGGAGGCTTTCGGGGCCAGACGCCGCCGTCTCGAGGCGGTAACCAATCTAGGGCTCCGGCAGAGCTGTTCTGCTGGGGATACTTCCCTCCGGGGGGGAATCGTCACCGCCGTTGCTACCTCTTGAGCTTGCGTTGTATTCCCTCGAAGAGGAAAGGGAGATGCAGCACAGTAGTGTAAGTATTTCCCTTAGTTTTTTAGAACCAAGGTATCAATCCAGTAGGAGACCACGCGCGAGTCCCTCGCACCTGCACAAACAAATAAGAACTTCGCAGCCAATGCGATAAGGGGTGGTCAATCCCTTTACGGTCACTTACGAGAGTGAGATCTGATAGAGATGATAATTATATTTTTGGTATTTTTAGTTTAATGAAACGGCAAATAAAAGCGGTAAAAGTAAAGTAGATGTAGATTGATATGTTGAGAATACACCCGGGGGCCATAGTTTTCTCTAGTGGCTTCTCTCATGATAGCGGTATTCTACGGCGGGTAAACAAATTACTGTCGAGCAATTGATAGAAAAGCAAATAATTATGAGACTATCTAGGCATGATCAATGTATATAGGCATCACGTCCGAGACAAGTAGACCGAAACGATTCTGCATCTTCTACTATTACTCCACACATCGACCGCTATCCAGCATGCATCTAGTGTATTGAGTTCATTCGAACAGAGTAACGCCTTAAGCAAGATGACATGATGTATAGGGATAAACTCAAGCAATATGATGAAAACCCCATCTTTTTATCCTCTATGGCAACAATACAATACGTGCCTTGCTGCCCCTACTGTCACTGGGAAAGGACACTGCAAGATTGAACCCAAAGCCAAGCACTTCTCCCATTGCAAGAACTATAGATCTAGTAGGCCAAACCAAACCAATAATTCGAAGAGACTTGCAAGGATATTATGAGCACACATAAAAAGTTCAGAGAAGAACCAAATATCTTTCATAGATAACCTTGATCATAAACTCACAATTCATCGGATCTCGACAAACACACTGCAAAAAGAGATTACATCGAATAGATCTCCTCGAAGACCGAGGAGAACTTTGTATTGAGATCGAAAGAGAGAGAAGAGGCCATCTAGATACTAGCTATGAACCTGAAGGTCTGTGGTAAACTACTCACAACTCATGGTGAGGGCGATGATGAATGATGATGAAGGCCTCCGTGATGGATCCCCCTCCCGGAACAGGCTCCAAGATGGGATCTCCACGGGAACAGAAGCTACGGTGGTGGAATTAGGGTTTTCTCTCTGCGTATGGAGTTTCTGGGGTACGTAGGTATATATAGGAAGAAGGAGGGCACCGGGGGCCACACGGGCCAGCCTCGAGGCAGGGGGCATGCCCCCCACCCGCGAGGGCAGGCCCTCTGTCCCCTGACTTGGTCCTGACGTTTCTCGAGCGTGATTACCTCCAAAAATATCTCTCGTGAAGGTTTCATTCCGTTTGGACTCCGTTTGATATTCTTTTTCTGCAAAACCCTGAAATAGGCAAAAAATAGCAATCTGGACTGGGCCTTTGGGTTAGTAGGTTAGTCCCAAAAATGATATAAAAGTGAATGATAAAGCCCATTAAACATCCAAGACTTCATAAATAATAGCATGGAACAATAAAAAATTATATATACGTTGGAGACGTATCAGCCGTTATCACCAACAACTCTCCCATCTTGGGGAGGGCTATCTTCATCAACATCTTCACCAGCACCATCTACTCTCAAACCCTAGTTCATCTCTTGTATCCAATCTTTGTACCCAAACCTTAGATTGGTACCTGTGGGTTGCTAGTAGCTAGTGTTGATTACTCCTTGTAGTTGATGCTAGTTGGTTTATTTGGTGGAAGATCATATGTTCAGATCCATTATGCATATTAATACCCCTCTGATCATGAACAATATTATGTCTTGTGAGTAGTTACTTTTGTTCCTGAGGACATGGGAGAAGTCTGGCTATTAGTAGTCATGTGAATTTGGTCTTCAGTCGATATTTTGATGAGATGTATGTTGTCTCTCCTCTAGTGGTGTCATGTGAACGTCGACTACATGACACTTCACCATTATTTGGGTCTAGCGGAAGGCATGGGGAAGTAATAAGTAGATGATGGGTTGCTAGAGTGTCAGAAGCTTAAACCCTAGTTTATGCGTTGCTTCGTAAGGGGCTGATTTGGATCCATATGTTTCAGGCTATGGTTAGGTTTACCTTAATACTACTTTTGTAGTTGCGGATGCTTGCATTAGAGGTTAATCATAATTGGGAGCTTGTCCAAGTAAGGACAGAACGCAAGCACCGGTCCACTCACATACCAAATTAGCAAAGTACCGAACGCGAATTAGATGATCGTGATGAAAACTAGCTTGACGATAATTCCCATGTGCCCTCGGGAGCGCTTTCCTTTATATAAAAGTTTGTCCAGGCTTGGCCATTCCTACAAAAAGGATTGGGCCACCGTGCTGCACCTTATTTACTTCTACCTTTTGTCACTTGCTACCAATTACCCTATCACAAAACTATCTGTTACCTATAAATTCAGTGCTTGCAGAAAATACCTTACTGAAAACTGCCTATCATTTCCTTCTGCTCCTCGTTGGGTTCGACACTCTTACTTATCGAAAGGACTACGATAGATCCCCTACACTTGTGGGTCATCACCCACCGGACGGGCCACCGTATTTCGTGAAAAAAATGTTTCCCCTGACTGCTGGGACCCACCAGCTACATCTTCGCACGCAAGGAAGTGCGTCTGGGAAAAAAATTGATTCGCCCCCCTGACTGCTGGGACCTACCAGCTACATCTTCGCACGCAAGGAAGTGCCTGACAGTCGGGACCTGATGTCTACTACACACCCTTCTTCTTGTAGACGTTGTTGGGCCTCCAAGTGCAGAGGTTTGTAGGACAGTAGCAAATTTCCCTCAAGTGGATGACCTAAGGTTTATCAATCTGTGGGAGGCGTAGGATGAAGATGGTCTCTCTCAAACAACCCTGCAACCAAATAATAAAGAGTCTCTTGTGTCCCCAACACACCCAATACAATGGTAAATTGTATGGGTGCACTAGTTCGGCGAAGAGATGGTGATACAAGTGCAATATGGATGGTAGATATTGGTTTTTGTAAACTGAAAATATAAAAACAGCAAGGTAGCAAGTGGTAAACGTGAGCATAAACGGTGTTGCAATGATAGTAGGCAAGGCCTAGGGTTCATACTTTCACTAGTGCAAGTTCTCTCAACAAGGATAACATAACTGGATCATATTACTAGCCCTCAATATGCAACACAGAGTCACTCCAAAGTCGCTAATAGCGGAGAACAAACGAAGAGATTATGGTAGGGTACGAAACCACCTCAAAGCTATTCTTTCTGATCGATCTATTCAAGAGTCTGTAGTAACGTTCAATCTATCATAGAGTTCGTACTAGAATAACACCTTAAGACACAAATCAATGAAAACCCTAATGTCACCTAGATACTCCATTGTCACCTCAAGTATCCGTGGGCATGATTATACGATATGCATCACACAATCTCAAAAACATCTATTCAACCAACACATAGAACTTCAAAGAGTGCCCCAAAGTTTCTACCGGAAAGTCAAGACGCAAACGTGTGCCAACCCGCAAGTTGATCACCAAAACATACATCAAGTGGATCACATGATATCCCTTTGTCACCACAGATAAACACGTGTAAGACATACATCAAGTGTTCTCAAATCCTTAAAGACTCAATCCGATAAGATAACTTCAAAGGGAAAACTCAATCCATTACAAGAGAGTAGAGGGGGAGAAGTAGATCCAACTAGAATAGCAAAGCTCGCGATACATCAAGATCGTGCCATCTCAAGAACACGAGAGAGAGAGAGAGAGAGAGAGAGAGAGAGAGAGATCAAACACATAGCTACTGGTACATACCCTCAGCCCCGAGGGTGGACTACTCCCTCCTCGTCATGTGGAGCGCCGGGATGATGAAGATGGCCACCGGTGAGGGTTCCCCCCTCCGGCAGGGTGCCAGAATGGCTGTAGATTGGTTTTCGGTGGCTACATAGGCTTTCGGAGGCTGAACTCCCGATCTAGGTTAATTTCCAAAGGTTTCAGTATTTATAGGAATTTTTGGAGTCGGGGCCAAGTAAAGGGGAGCTACGGGCCATCCTTGAGATAGGGGGGCGCGCCCCCCTGCCCAGGGCGTGGGCCCCACCCTCGAGGGCAGCTCGTGGCTCTCCTGGCCCAACTCTTTTGCTTCGGGGGCTTCTTTTGGTCCAGAAAAAATCGTCAAAAATTGGCTCGTCAATTGGACTCCGTTTGATTTTCCTTTTCAGTAAAACCCTAAAACAGGAGAAAAACAGAAACTGGCACTGGGCTCTGGGTTAATAGGTTAGTCCCAAAAATCATATAAAAGTGTATAATAAAGCCGATAAGACAGCCTAGAAGGATAATATAATAGCATGGAACAATCAAAAATTATAGATACGTTGGAGACGTATCAGCATCCCCAAGCTTAATTCATGTTCGTCCTCGAGTAGGTAAATGATAAAACAGAATTTTTGATGTGGAATGCTAACCAATATAGTTTTTCAATGTAATTCTCTTGATTGTGGCATGAATGTTCAGATCTGAAAGATTCAAGATAAAAGTCTATATTGACATAAGAAATAATAATACTTCAAGCATACTAACAAAGCAATCATGTCTTCTCAAAATACTATGGCTAAAGAAAGTTATCCCTACAAAATCATATAGTGTTGGCTATGCTCCCTCGTTATCACACAAAAATATTCATATCATGCACAACCCCGATTTCAGCCAAGCATTTGTTTTCATACTCTATCTTTTCAAACCTTTCAACTTTCATGCAATACATGAGCATGAGCCATGGATATAGCACTATGGGTGGTATAGAGGTGGTTGTGGAGAAGATAAAAAGAAGGGAGATAGTCTCACATCAACTAGGCGTATCAACGGGCTATGGAGATGCCCATCAATAGATATCAATGTGAGTGAGTAGGGATTGCCATGCAACGGATGCACTAGAGCTAAATATAAATGAAAGCTCAACAAAAGAAACTAGTGGGTGTGCATCCAACTTGCTTGCTCATGAAGACCTAGGGCATTTGAGGAGGCCCATCGTTGGAATATACAAGCCAAGTTCTATGACGAAAATTCCCACTAGTATATGAAAGTGACTAAGCATGAGACTCTCTACAATGAAGAACATGGTGCTACTTTGAATCACAAGTGTGGAAAAAAGATAGTAGCAATTGTCCCTTTTTTGGGGCCTTTCTTTTTTCTTTGGCCTTTCTTTTTTTTCTTTTTTTTTCTTTTTTTTCTTTTTTCTTTTTTTTTTGCGGAGGGGCTTTATAGATTTAGCCTTTCCTCCCATGGGACAATGCTCTAATAATGATGATCATCACACTTTCATTACAACTCAATATTACAACTCGATACTACAACAAAGTATGACTCTGTATGAATGCCTCCGGCGGTGTACCGGTATGTGCAATGAAACAAGA
The DNA here is from genome assembly GCA_902687465.1 of Secale cereale. Lineage (NCBI taxonomy): Eukaryota > Viridiplantae > Streptophyta > Magnoliopsida > Poales > Poaceae > Secale > Secale cereale. The sequence continues at coordinate 58,370,164 of LR738710.1, read as the reverse complement.
GTGACATGTATAAAAATTATGCATGGTGGCTTTTCCACAAATACGATGTCAACTACACGATCATGCAATGGCAATATGACAATATGATGCGTGTCATATGAACACAAAACTTAGACAAAAATTCTCCTGAGCTCCGTTAGTATAAGAAAGCAAACCACTACTCAAAGGTACAGCAATGAATTCATTCTTTGTTTATATTGGTGTTAAACCTACTGTATTCCAACTTCTCTATGGTTCATACTTCCCAATACTACTCATAGATGCATCGGAATAAGGAAACCACACACGAAAAACAAAATCTGTCAAAGACAGAACAGTCTGTAGTAATCTGCAGGGTTCGCCTACTTCTTGAACTCCAAAAACTTCAAACTAAATTGGCAAATTTGCGGAATTTGCCTACCAATTATCTGCAAAAAGAATCAACTAAAAAGCACGCTCCAGTAAAATCTGAAGACCACTTTAGCGAGCACAATTCTTCTTCTAGTACTTGAGCACAATTCTTCTTCTATGTAATTCTTGGTAGTTTTCTTTTATAAACTAAACTAGTGATAAAACAAGAAACTAAAAGATTCGATTCCAAGATCTAAAGATATACCTTCAAGCACTAACCTCCCCGGCAACGGCGCCAGAAAAGAGCTTGATGTCTACTACGGACCCTTCTTCTTGTAGACGTTGTTGGGCCTCCAAGTGAAGAGGTTTGTAGGACAGTAGCAAATTTCCCTCAAGTGGATGACCTAAGGTTTATCAATCCGTGGGAGGCGTAGGATGAATATGGTCTCTCTCAAACAACCCTGCAACCAAATAACAAAGAGTCTCTTGTGTCCCCAACACACCCAATACAATGGTAAATTGTATAAGTGCACTAGTTCAGCGAAGAGATGGTGATACAAGTGCAATATGGATGGTAGATATTGGTTTTTGTAAACTGGAAATATAAAAATAGCAAGGTAGCAAGTGGTAAACGTGAGCATAAACGGTGTTGCAATGATAGTAGGCAAGGCCTAGGGTTCATACTTTCACTAGTGCAAGTTCTCTCAACAAGGATAACATAATTGGATCATATTACTAGCCCTCAACATGCAACAAAGAGTCACTCCAAAGTCACTAATAGCGGAGAACAAACAAAGCGATTATGGTAGGGTACGAAACCACCTCAAAGCTATTCTTTCTGATCGATCTATTAAAGAGTCCGTAGAAACGTTCAATCTATCATAGAGTTCATACTAGAATAACACCTTAAGACACAAATCAATCAAACCCCTAATGTCACCTAGATACTCCATTGTCACCTCAATTATCCATGGGCATGATTATACGATATGCATCACACAATCTCAGAAACATCTATTCAACCAACACATAGAACTTCAATGAGTGCCCCAAAGTTTCTACTGGAAAGTCAAGACGAAAACGTGTGCCAACCCCTATGCATAGGTTCCCAAGGTCACATAACCCGCAAGTTGATCACCAAAACATACATCAAGTGGATCACATGATATCCCATTGTCACCACAGATAAATACGTGCAAGACATACATCAAGTGTTCTCAAATCCTTAAAGACTTAATCTGATAAGATAACTTCAAAGAGAAAACTCAATCCATTACAAGAGAGTATAGGGGGAGAAGAAGATCCAACTAGAATAGCAAAGCTCGCGATACATCAAGATCGTGCCATCTCAAGAACACGAGAGATAGAGATCAAACACATAGCTACTGGTACATACCCTCAGCCCCGAGGGTGGACTACTCCCTCGTCGTCGTGGAGAGCGCTGGGATGATGAAGATGACCACCGGTGAGGGTTCCCCCCTCCGGCAGGGTGCCAGAATGGCTGTAGATTGGTTTTCGGTGGCTACAGAGGCTTTCGGCGGCGGAACTCCCGATCTAGGTTAATTTCCGAAGGTTTCAGTATTTATAGGAATTTTTGGAGTCGGGGCCAAGTAAAGGGGAGCTACGGGCCATCCTCGAGATAGGGGGGCATGGGCCCCACCCTCGAGGGCAGTCCGTGGCTCTCCTGGCCCAACTCTTTTCCTTCGGGGGCTTCTTTTGGTCTAGAAAAAATTGTCAAAAATTGGCTCATCAATTGGACTCCGTTAGATTTCCCTTTTTTGTAAAACCCTAAAACAGGAGAAAAACATAAACTGGCACTGGGCTCTGGGTTAATCGGTTAGTCCCAAAAATCATATAAAAGTGTATAATAAAGCCCATGAGACATCCTAGAAGGATAATACAATAGCATGGAACAATCAAAAATTATAGATACGTTGGAGACGTATCAGGACCCACCTGGTCGAAGCATACGTAGCGTTGTCATTCTGGTCACGAACGTGTACGTACATATTAGTCGATGTAGAGGAGCGCACGTGTCGTAGTAGAGGCGCGCACGTAGCATGTACACGTACGTACAACGGCCAGTGTGCAAGAAAGAAAATACGGCCACGTACGTACATACGGCAGGGTCTCGAACGCCTACTCGCGCATACATACGGCCAGGGCTCGTGTACATGGCTGGGTCAGAACGAAGAAACTGCGTCGGCTTTGTGTTCATGGGAAGGCAAAGGAATACGTCGTGTTCATCGGGAGTCAAAGAAATGAGTGGGAGCCAACCGGCTTGGACGGGACAGCCGATGGAAACGAGTCCTGGCATACCACAGAACGGAGGAAACGGCCTTGTGTTCGACCGGCCACGATCGAAACGGGATCCTGTTCATCCGGAGGGGTCTGGCGTACCGCAAAACGGAGGAAACGGACCTCCTACGGTTGAAACAGGGGTCCTGTTGATCGGGAGGGGTGTGGTGTACCGCAAAACGGAGGAAACAGACTTGTGTTGGAGCGCTACGGTCGAAACGGCGGTCCTGTTCGTCGAGAAGGGTGTGGCGTACCGCAAAACGGGACTCCACGAGATACTGTTCATCTCCGCCGTCGACCCCCTCTAGCCTCCGCGGCTAATGTTCACCCACCGTCGACCTCCTCCTGCCTTCACCTGCGACTGTTCAGCCTCCACCACGCGCTACTCCACCGGCTACTGTTCAACCAGCCCTCTCCACGGGCTCCTGTTCAACCACCCATCCATGGGCTACTGTTCATCCAGCCCTCCACTGTGTACTGTTCATCCAGCCCTCCACGGGGTGGTCCTGTTCATCCAGCCCTCCACGGGGTCCTGTTCATCTAGCCCCAACCGGCTCGATCGATCGGGGTCATGTTCATCCAGAAGCAACACCACGGGGTCATGTTCATCCACCCCCACCGGGACCTATTCATCCAAACCGCCCAGCAACGCTCACAGTTCATGCAGAGGCAGCATCGATCAGCTTCAGTTAGTAGCAGTAGCGAAGGAATCGCTCGATCAGGTTCAGTTAATAGCCATCGATCGATCGCTCGAGTTTAGTAACGCGTAGTCTGCAGTGCAATCGCTCGGGTTCAGTTAGAGCCCAACGCCTCGCACCCATGCGCGTGCGTGTACAAGAGAAACATGCATCGCTCGGCCCCGACCACCCACCGTAACCGGGAACACCCCGATATTTTCCTCGCCCTCGCTTCTACCACAGTTTTTTCCGTCATGGACGGCCCAAAGAATGTCATGCAGCTGCGTCTCCGGCCAGCCCAGGACGAAAAGCCCATTTTCTATCATAATTTTCTATCATAGAAGTAGGACCCCACCACATCTATGATGATACTATGTTTTGTCACAATTATTGTCATAGAAGTGTCATAAGTATGACAGAAAAAAATTTCGTTCGGCCCAAAATGTCACGGATGTGTCTTTTATTTGTAGTGGTGGTCAATACTTGGGTTGCCCGGCTCTTGTGCTTACTACCCTACGTTCCGCTATATCGGCTAGGGCAGTAAAGGGAGAACAACTAGGATTGTTTCCCGGTTCTTCCGGACGAGCACCTTAGTAGAGAAAGCCGAAAACTGACTATCATGATGTGGCGAGAGCTGGTCAGCTGTTCGAGAGGTCTCAAATCCCTAGAGATTTTTTCCGCTTTACGCGAGGAATCGGTTTTTCTCCGATTAGGCGTGTATAGCGCCCCTAGTTTGGCCTTCCGAACACTAGGGGCTTCGCCGAAATGTTCATTGTCAAACTCCTATGGCTAAGTGAGGGTAATAAAGGTCGTATAGTCTGATTGCCTTGTTCGTTATGCTAAACACCTCCTTTAAGGACCAGAATGGGGAGTAAAGAGTTTTTAGATTTATCCCGAACACCCCCGTACTATCTACGTGGGGGCAGAAGCCGACGACTGGTCAACCCTCATACTCTAAATAAACGGCCGCACAGAAGGTAAAAATTTCGTCGCAAGCATCATATTACATATCGATCTTGTTTCATATTACAAGACAACCCGAATGTTTTCACGGGAACATCACGTCCTTCACACATTGCTCTGCCACAAGGCGGGATCCCTCTAGGACTCCGTCGAAATCCAGCTCGGGTCGACGATGCTCCTTGCCCTCCGGTGGCCCCTCGGTCATTAGCTTCTTGGCATCTAGCTTCGCCCAATGCATCTTGATGCGGGTAAATGCCATTCGTGCACCTTTAATGCAGACCGATCGTTTCACAGCTTCGAACCATGGGCAGCCACTCACAAGCCGTTTGACAAGTCCGAAGTAGCTGCTGGGTATGGGCTCGACAGTCCACAGCCGGACTATTAGGTCCTTCATGGCTAGCTCGGCTGATCGGTGTAGCTCGACCAGCTGTTTTAGCTGGTCGCTAAAGGGCACCGGATGTTCTGGTACAAGATATTGAGACCAGAATAACTTCTCCGTAGACATCCCCTCTTCGGCTCGATAAAACTCGACAGCATCTAATATGCTGCACGGCAGATTCGTAAACACCCCTGGAGAACACAAAGTCGGGTAAGTACAAGGAATGTTTCCTTCGCACACTTGCTTTGCGTAGCAAAAGACTTACCCGCCGCAATCTTCTGGGCCGCCTGAATCTCCTGGCGGGCACTCTGGGCTTCGTCTCGAGCATCCTGTGCGCTATGGTGGGCCTTCACAAGTTCGGACTCTTGCGTCCTAAAATCGCGCTCCAAGGACTCGAGCTTCTTAACGGCGTCCTAGGGATCTTGCTGGGCCTTGTTAACAAGGGCCTCGTGCTTCTCACACGCGGCGCATTCCTTGGCCGCTTTGTCCTCGGCCTCGGCTTATTCACATAGACACCTTATGTTAGACTCCTGCGAAAATTATTTTTGATCCCCTATTCAGCTCTTTCTTTCCGAACACCGAACAGAGCATCAGGGGCTACTGTCTTCACTTTGATATTCTTCCTACAATTACATTACTCGCCTCAAAGCCTATTAGAAGGCTAATGCAGGCTTCAGTCAGTCCGCTTTTGGCGGACTGAACCATCTCGATCACTGTACCCATAAAGGTACGCTGATCATCGACAATGGCAGCCCCTCTTTTGCCAGGAGGTGACCCGCATCGGGTTTCCAGATCGGAATTCAGGGGCCGCCACCCAGTCAGTGTCACGCGGCTCGGTGATGTAGAACCACCCCGATTGCCACCCCTTCACCGTCTCCACAAAGGAGCCTTCGGGCCAGGTAACATTGGGCATCTTGCCCACCATGGCGCCTCCACACTCTGCTTGATGACCTCCCACCACCTTCAGCTTCACATTGAAGGTCTTTAGCCATAGACCGAAATGAGGTGGGATGCGGAGAAAGGCCTCGCACACGACAATGAACGCCGTGATATTGAGAATGAAGTTAGGGGCTAGGTCATGGAAATCTAGCCCGTAGTAAAACATTTGTCCGCAGACGAACGGGTGGAGAGGGAATCCCAGCCAGCGGACATAATGTGTGAGAAACACAACCCTCTCATGGGGCTCTTGAGTCGGGACGATCTGTCCTTTGACCGGGAGTCGGTGAGCGATCTCCTTGGCCAGGTATCCGGCCTCCCGGAGCTCCTTGATGTCCTTTTTCTTAACGGAGGAGGCCATCCACTTGCCTCCAACTCCGAATCCGGACATGTTTGGAGTGCTTTCTCGAACGAGTAAAAGCTAAAGCTTGGGCGCTGGAGCTCAGGGACGGAAGGGCTTAGGGAGGAAAAGGGCGTGGGTGAAAAATGGGAATCTATATCCCCTTATAAAGGCCGCGAATATTAAGCGCCTCCCCACTCGCCCTAAAAATCTCTCCTATTCTCAAGGCCTGTGTAAACGGCACGGTTGAATTACCCATACCCGCATTTATGAGAACCCCACAATAAGGGGGCACGATCTCTGCTTTGACAAGATGTGCCTATAGCAACCGCATCTCGGGACGTGGAGCGGCGGACATAGAACGGTCCATAGTTATGACTGGTCGGACGTGATGTCCTGCTACAAGAATTTGTCAGCGGATTGGACTCGTGTAAAATTATATTCTCTGTGTGGTTGTGTATGGTGTGTACGACAGGTCTGGATACTATCATCGCGTCCGAAGACTATCTTGGAGTTCAGAAAAATAGGAACCCGCCTTGCAATGCCGAATACAATCTGCGCGTCGGACTCCTCGTCATTGAAGCTAGGTTCAGGGGCTACTGAGGGAGTCCTGGACTAAGGGGTCCTTGGGCGACCGGCTTATTATCAATGGGACGGACTAGTGAGTTATGAAGACTGTACCGGTGTCCGGACTGGAGTCTCCTTGGCGTGGAAGGCAAGTTTGGCAACCGACTATGAAGATCACTTCTTATGTAACCGACTCTATGTAACTCCAGATCCCCTCGGTGTCTATATAAACCGGAGGGTGTAGTCCGGAAAGCAGACGCATTACCATAGTCATATAGGCTGGGCTTCTAGGGTTTAGCCATTACGATCTCGTGGTAGATCAACTCTTGTAATACTCATATTCATCAAGATCAATCAAGTAGGAAGTAGAGTAGTACCTCCATAGAGAGGGCCTGAACCTAGGTAAACATCGTGTCCCCAGTCTCCTGTAACCATCGACCTTAGACGCACAGTTCGGGACCCCCTACCCGAGATCTGCCGGTTTTGACACTGACACCCCCCTCTAGGCCTACTTTCGATCCTACAGACTCCTCCAGAACCATTCATACCCAATTGAACTGGATCGTACCTCTAGAAGGTAACACCGGGCCACCTGAAAGTGCAAGTTATCGACTAGAGGGGGGGTGAATAGGCGATTTTTATGCAAGTCTTCAATACACGATATCTTTTGAAGACAGACAGATGAAAATAACCTATATGATAAGCAGTGGAAGATAAACGACTCTAGGCATACAATAGTCAAGTAAGCATCATAGTGAAAATACGAAGACTATTGATAGCTAGATAACATGGATCAAGATGGAAGACAGAATGAAGCTAAATAGGGAACAGTCTTCACACAGTGAAGCCACATAGATCAAACAAGTAAGCAATGACTTCATGAAGACAAACTGGAATGTAAATGAGTTGGAAGATAGAACCAGTAGCTTGGAGACGAGGGGAATTTGGTAGACCAGTTCCAGTTGATGTGACAACTGTACGTCTGGTTAGGGAGGCTGAGACTGAACTCTGAAGACCGTCTCTTCACCTTATTCTCCTTGAGCTAAGGACACCTAGTCCTCGCCCAATCACTCTGGTAAGTCTTCAAGGTAGAATTCCAAACCTTCACAGACTTCATTCACCGGCGATCCACAATGACTCTTGGATGCTCAAAACACGACGCCTAACCGGCTGGAGGATACACAGTCCTCAAGTGTAACAAGTCTTCATATCACACAGACAGAAAGACTTCAGTGATGCCTAACACTCTTTTGCTCTGTGTGTTTTGGGATTTGTCCTCGCAAGGATCTTTCCACACAAAGGCTTCGGAGGTGGGTTGCTCTCAAACAACAAAAGTCGTGCACTAACTCTGAGCAGCCACCAATTTATGGTGTAGGGGGTGGGCTATTTATAACCAGGAGGCAACCCGACATGATATGTCCGAAATGACCCTTGGTCACTAAGGAACTAACACGTGTCCAACGGTCGGATTTTGAACACACGCGACAACTTAGCTTGAGATCCAAGCAAAGATGACTTATCCAACTCTGGATAAGATTTGCTCTCATTGTCTTCGCTCGAAGACATGGGCTTTTGGGTGAGAATCACATCAGTCATCTGACTATGTATCACATGGACCCCACTTAATAGTACGGTGGTTCCTATGACTCAAGAAAGAAGAAAAAGAACTACGAAAGAAATTATGTCTTCGCATTCCATTGTCTTCATTGAATGTCTTCATAGGTCATTATCTTCACGTGAATGTCTTCACGAGCCACCACTGTCTTCAATGTATTCACACATTTTTAGGGGTCATCTCTGGAAGGTAAACCGAATCAGTGAGGGACTATTACTTGTGTTATCCTGCAATTCTCTCAAACATGTTAGTCCCTCAACCATGTTTTTCAGCAATACTCCAAAACCAACAAGGGGACACTAGGTGCACTTACAATCTCCCCCTTTTTGGACATTGATGAGAAACAGGTTGAAGTTTTCAACGGGGATAAAGTATGTGAAACTATAGATAACATGGTCATTGACTTCATGAGATTGAGAGGGCTCCCCTGAACATGTCCATATATTAATTTTTCTTTTGAATGCAAAGGCACATGGAAGGTTTTGCTCTGTGGAGATCACCCTCAATCTTATGAAGACAATCCATCATGCATACACAGATGTAGTGAAGATAATGATATGCATAATGAAAAATGGGCGTCTGCTGAATGACTTCATCCACATAGGATAGACATTTAACTAAGCAGAAGAGACATCAGCAAATGTAGCAGACGACCATCAAGTTTAAGTGTTACAACTCAAGAGCCAAATGTTTCAAAACAAGAGTTGTAAGAACTTAGCAAAAATAAGGCACCGGACCCATATATGGACCCGCTTGAAGACTATCAACTCATATGCTTCTCCCCTTTTGGTCAGTAAGGACCAAAAAGGTCTGAAGACATAGAGTATCTATGCGTTCCTAGGTGGTGAAGATGCTGGGGCACCTAGGTCGACGTTGGAGTTGGGTGGTGCAGAAGGACCTGACGCAGAGTCGTGATGCAGTGAAGCGATTGCTGGAGAAGTGGCGTCGTCTTCTTCTTCGATGACACGTGCAACAACAGTTGCAGCCAAAGATGAATACACAGAGTCTTTAATTGAGGGAGTCGGACGCCAAGTCAAAGATTGTGGAGGTTTGGAGTCAAACTTGAAACGCTCGGTGAAGCCATCTGCTTGAAGATCATCTTCAGAGGAAAGCAATGTGAGGCTCTTCCAGGACCGCTGACAGGATTCATGAGCAACGAAGGAGTTCTTAGTAGGAGGTTGTGAATGTGATTCACATCAGTCAGAAGACTTTGTATCTACCGCTTCAACCAATCATGGTGCTTATCCTACTTCTGGTGAAGTGAAACTAGAAGCTCTCGGTCATTGAGGATACGGGGACGCTTCTAAGGCCTTTGAACAATGGTGCTTACGGTGGCATCAGTGTTGGCATGATGCGGTAGGCATAGATTTCCATCCAGAGGATAAGGAGAGACATTTGCATTGGGCACATGGATACCTTCAACATGCTGAGTGAAGCTTTGATGATCAACATTGAGCAGTTGAAGTGGTTGCTTGGCGGGCTCAGGATAGATGGCTTCATAAGACATATCAACCTCAGGCAAAAAGACAACATGATTGCATGCAGAGGCTTGGTAGTTGATAGTGGAGTGAAGCTTAATGAGCCGCATAACCCATGGAGCATAAAACTTGAGGCCAAACATATCAATACCAGACGCAGCTAGTTGACGAATGAAGAAGTCATGCGTATTGAATCTGATGCCATTGAGAATATAAAATACCAAAGTCTTCATGGAGCCTTCTAGTTTGGCTTCAGAAGAGTGTCCCTCGATTGGCCAGAGAGTACGCCTCTGAATATGGTAGATGGTGTGAGGCAGATACTTGAGGTCCTTGACGAAGAATTCCTTTGGATAATCAGCATCCAGGGGCAATGGCGTCATCATACTGAGCATTTCACTCGGGTTGGGCTCAACCTTTTTGAAGATGCTCTCCAGTTCCTTTTGATAAAGCGAACAACTTGGCTCGAATAACTCACCAGGAGTGGACAGGGAAGTAAGCTCAAGAAGAGTCTGAGCTTTGGCTTCATGATAAATATCACCTGTCATCCACTCAAGGACCCATGTCTTTGGATCCCTGTTATAGCCTCTGATGTGAAGAGTAGCATAGAATTGCAGGAGAAGCTCTTCGATCCAATGTTCTTTCGCAGTGACAAACGGAAGTAATCCAACATCCCTGAAGCAATCAAGAGCTTCTTCAATGCATGGCAGCCCAGAAATGGCATCACAATCAAGACTTTGGTGTGGAAAGATCCGGTCTTGGTTGTACAGAATGCAAGAGTAATAGCTTCGTTGCTCAAAGCTCTAGAACCTATCAGAAGAGATCCCTGGCTTTTTGTATGGGTTCTTGTCAGAGTCAAAGAAAATGTTGTTCTCTTTGAAGTTGTGCACATTGACAGAGCCTTGTGTCATCGTAGTGCTTGGAACCCTAGGCAATCTGGGCTTTGGTTTCTGTGTTTGAGGCCTCTGCTCCACATAATATTCATATTGTAGGCCTGGGGCAAGGGGAGGTTGTCAGTATTGGACACCTAACAGTTACAAGCTCATCTGCTATATTAAAGGCTTGGGCCATGATGTGTGGAACTAGAGGAGGAACTATCACTTCAGTGGCAGCAATGACTTCCGGTTGCACATTGTCTTCAGCCATGACTGCGTCATTGGCTCCAGTATTAGTTGGAGTGGCAGGAAAATTTGCTTCACCATCAGTGGCTTCGTGGAGAGGGGACTCATGCACAACAGTTGCTTGGAGAGGGGGTTCTTGCACTAGGGGCACATCTTCTTGCACAACGGTTTCTTGGGGAGGGGGAGTGACATCACATGTTTCTTCTTTTTCCTCATCGGCTGATGCAGCCGGAATATCTTCAGCCACTTTGGCTTCAGATTCTGGAGCAGACGCTGAAGGAATAGCATCGGGGAACACTTGACGTGCTACTGAGCTTGAGTTTTGCACTTCGTCTTTAGGAATGCTTGACATGGAGACCTGAGGCCTGAGACCTTTGCGAAGCCTTCGGAACTTGAGCGACGCCATTGGTGAAGCATTGGTCTGCTCCATGTTGTCTTCAGGTGTTTCTTTTGGAGTCTCAAGCACGGGAGTGGTGACAAGAGACGATGGAGTGCGAGGAATGACTTCATGTAGGGGGTGTTTGGGTGTTGCTCTTCCCAACATTCATCTTGAGCAATTGGCATCGTGGGACCGCCAATGCTAATGATTTCACTGCTCGTGTGAGCAGGCACTACAAAAAAATACACTTCCGTGATGATACCTGTTTGTCACAGTAGGTCCCGTTTTCTGTCATGCATGTACATCTATGACAAATTCATGACAGAATCAAGATAGTCATACCTGTGCTGTCGTAGAAGTGCTCCATGACATAACCAAAATTATCATCACGGAAGTGTCCACTTCCATGACGATAAATCGCGCGTCACAGAAGTGCTTTCATCAAGGGTGACCGACAGGTGGCATCCACCGTAACGGAATGCCGTTAAGCTATCGGGTCTGGTTTTGGATCCGATAACCTCTTAACAGCCCTGACCAATGGGGATTTTCCACGTGTAAAATCATCATTGGCTGGAGGAAACACGTGTTGACTCACCGTTGGGACAGATTTCATCCACTCATTGGACCCAAAGCGCCTATGATACGTTGACACGTGGCACAGCCCAACAGAAGCCCATTCCTATGAAAAGGCCGGCCCATTTGACTTGGTCAAAAGTTGGCGGGCCGGCCCACGGCAAGCCTGTGAACGGCATGTTCGCATATAGCCCATTTACAGCCCGCTAACCCAGGGCCCGTTTACGTCCTATCCAAATTAGGCCCAGTAGCGTCATCTGGGTCGTCCAATATAATTCCAGCCCATTTTAACTTCCGGCCCATGTATGGCTCATGATGTCTTTCGGCCCATATGAGGCCCTTATTACTCTCGGACCATTAATGGCCCGTGGTAAAACTGACCCGTAATGAACAGTGTATCACATTATACCCATTAACGGCACGTGGTGAAACTGGGCCATAATGAACAGTGTATCAATTTATACCCATTATTCCGTTGGGCCATTTCCAGCCCTTGTTATCTTTCGGCCTTCTCGGGGCCCATTTACTCTTGGGCTCATTTCCACATTCGTTTACTTACGGTCCATTACTGTAATTTTCTGCTTGTGGGCCAAATTCAGCCCGTGGTTACAGTCGGCCCGTTTGTGGCCCGATAATACGTCGCGGCCGTTTTCATGTCAAAAAAAACCCCGTTGGGCTGTTTTCATAGAGTTATCAAATACGGCCTATTAACGGCCCGTTATTGTCCACGAATAGTACGGCCCATGATTGGCAAAATGACGATACGCCCCATAGAAGGCCCATGGATCCTACGGCCCGTAGAAGGCCCATGGATCCTACGGCCCGTATAGAAGGCCAATGGATCCTACGGCCCGTAGAAGGCCCATGGAACATACAGCCCACAGGAGGCCCATGGTTACAACAGTCTGTGTGTTGCCATGATTATTTTGGCCTAGTTTCCAAAGATATGTTATTGTGGCCACTAGAAAAACACAGAAAAAGAACTGCAGTGACTACAAGCAAACAACTAAACAAGACAATAAGGAAATAAATAAGCAGGCAATTAACGCTAGCCTATTACCGCTTTTACATATATTACATCCACTGGGCATCAAAGTTCGCCACCAGTGCAAATATAGGGAACAAAGCAGCATATTACATACACTGGCCATCAAAATTGGCCACCAGTGCAAATAAACGCGGCAGCAAAACAAGAGCATAACTGAAACAACTTCAGAAGAGCTCAAGAAACGTGGTATCCACCATGCTGGCAATAAGCTTAGCAAGCTTATTAGCTTTGTCCTATTTGGCACTAAAATCCTCCAACGCTTGCTGTTGCACCAGAAAGTATGCATCTGAATGCTCCAGGGACTTCCGCAGTCCTTCCACATGTCGCAGCACAGCTGATCGATGTCTTTCAGCTTGTAGTTGAGACTCAAGAAACCGAACTGATTCAGACAGTGAGTTTGAATAGCTTGTCCAAGCGGTGGTGGCCGGTAACTCCAACACTAAACCAAGACAGGACTTTTCGGTTGTGTCACTGTCTTCGAGATAGTCTTCCTTAGCTGTTTTATCAGCTTTGTTGGCGACCAACAAAGATGTGTCACTATACTGAACCTTATCTGCATTACTTCCTTTACCATTGCTTAATAAGGCACTCTTCCCCAATATTCTGTCGGCATTCGAAAAGAAGAAACAAGTAGACACATAACAGTTTAGCATGTACTAGTATATGAAACTCATTTCGGTGAACCAGTTCATTAGTAAGGTGGACAGGATTAAACTACCAAGTATTCTATTGCCAAGTACTAGTACATAATAAAAGCATCAAACAAACAAACATATATATATATATATATATATATATATATATATATATATATATATATATGTCCTATGGTCACTGCATTGTCTTGCCAAATCAAAATAGAGACACGATTCAAATCATATCAGTTCAAGACAAAGCAGCAGTGAAAGAATACAAAGCGTGGGAAACTACACGGCACAACAAGATTTCAGATGGGTAGCACGGGTCTACATGTACAACAACACTAATTGCTTTGTTGTGATGCTAGTAATGTGCATCATATGAGAAGTCAACTGTGTACACAATTGAAATTGAAATCAACAGAGCTATTGATAAGAGCAAGCCTGTTAAAGAAACATGCATGAACATACCTGCTGTGCCATTGGAGTTTCGATTGGATCCTTCAATTTAAAAATAAGTTTGTATGAGTAAATACAGTGATACAAGAGCAAAGCAATATGCACAATAGCAATCATAGTTAAAAAAGACGCGCCTAAGCGAGCGCTTAAGCGCGTCTAGGCTCTAGGCGTTTGCGAAACGCATTGCGCATAACTACGCTTTGCATAAGTGCGCATAAGCATGCGCTTTGGTCAGTAAAGCGCAAGGCGATGGCAAAACGCACAATTAACACCTAGCGCTTTTTGGAACTATGATAGCAATGGAATCTTAAATTAGAACAGTTGTTCTTCAGGTTTAGGCACTTGTTCTAGATGAACAGAGTACAGTAAGACGCAAGAATGTGGTACTTAAAAATAGAAAATGAGCTCATAGACCTTACCACATTCTTGGTTCGGGACCAGTACAGAACAAGGCGTTCCCAGTCATCGTCCAGTTAATGTGTCTCGGGAGAACGTATGGGAATTTGATGAGTTTCTTTGCCGGTGAAGTACGTTTTCTTCAGGTAATTCCGATATTGCCACCAAGCATTCTTGAAGATAGCAGAGGTATTAGCATAGGTTACCTCATCCTGAGTTCCCAAATCGGTCCTTCTCTATAGAGAAAAATGGGAAAATTTGTTGTATTATAACCATCATGGAGGTAGGATGTATGGGACAAAGCAAAGTAATTGCCATGAATAACATTACTTACACATAACTCCTGGACAAACAACTGCACCTGGCATTTTCCTTCATCTTCAGCATAATATTTCCAAGATGGGAAGATACGCACATACGATTTAACAACATCAAATGCGATAGATGCTAAAGTACGAATAGCTGGCTGTGCTTCCTCCACAGGAATAGGCGTACTAATTGGTGGAGTTTGATTTCGCCGTGGTAGTACTGGCCCTTTGGGCACTGGAGCTGCCTTACTAACTGCTCTTGTTTGGGAGTTCTGTGGCGGAGATGGTGTTATGTCAACAGGAACTGGGTTACTATCTGCTGGGGTTGGGGTTAGATTGTGTGAAGCTGGTTCTCTGTCCATCACAGTAGGGGTACAATCTATGAGAGTTTGGGTTATGTGTGGTAGGGCTGGTTCTCGTGCATGTACAACCAGGGTGCTATCTCCACCAAGAGGTAGCACTGTTTTATTTCAAGACCGTGTTTTTAGTCCGCTAGATGCTGGCATCACCCGCTCCAATTCAAATGGCTGATAAACAGGAAACATAGTTGAATGTACAGATATTGTATAAGAGACAGATGCAATAGATAGTGTGGAAAAAAGAGGACATGAAATAGTTGACATGTATATTGTTTAACTAAAACGGATAGCATGACATAATTTCACATATATGATGTCTATCTAAACTGGATAGCATATCATAATATAATTCAAAGATATGATGAATAACTAAAACGCCATGCCAAGTTAGAGCATACACCTCGGTGGGGGAATAGGACTGGTCATCTATCTCTGAATCCATCTCTGAGGAGCTATCGGGACCCAACAAGAGATCTGCTTCGACAGGTAGCACTGTCTGCTCTGAAGGCCTTGTTTTCACTCCAGATTTTTCAATCTCCCACCCAAATGGCTGATTCACAAGAAGAGTAGTTTAATATACAAACATTGTCGACAAATGGAAATGTAATGAAGAAAAGGATGGGCAAGATATCATTCAAATATATGATGCCTGGTTAAACAGGATGGCATTGCACATTTCACATATATTATGGCTGGCTAAAAGACATGAGACTGCATAATTCCCATATATGATATAGAAACTAAACAAGTGGCAACAGAACATGTCTAAACTAAGTAGATGACATATATGATGTCAAAAGTAGGCACTAGAAGGCAACATATGCATGATATGACTAACATCATCATGCCAAGGTAGAGCACACACCTTGGGGGGTAAATAGGAGTTGTCAGCGGCGTCTAAATCTGCCTCAGAACAGATATCTTTCTCTGGATTACAATCTGGAGAGGGGTGGGGAGGGTTTGCCATTGAACCCACCATAGAGCGATGTCTGCATGACATTGTATTGCCGCGCAAAACTCTTCTCTTTTTCTCTACATATTCAGCATGATTGTGTACAATATCTGACATGCATACGAAAAAAATATGGTGAGATTATGTAAGGAGAGCATGCAGAAATTTAGAATGATGGTAACTGCTACTTCTCGATCTTGCGTTGTATTCCCTCGAAGAGGAAAGGGAGATGCAGCACAGTAGCGTAAGTATTTCCCTCAGTTTTTGAGAACCAAGGTATCAATCCAGTAGGAGACCACGCGCGAGTCCCTTGCACCTGCACAAACAAATAAGAACTTCGCAGCCAATGCGATAAGGGGTTGTCAATCCCTTTACGGTCACTTACGAAAGTGAGATGTGATAGGGATGATAGTTTGATATTTTTGGTATTTTTGGATATAAGAACAGGATGTAAAAGCGGAAAAGTAAAGTAGATTGTAGATTGATATGTTGAGAATAAGCCCGGGGGCCATAGTGTTCTCTAGTGGCTTCTCTCATGATAGCGATATTCTACGGCGAGTAAACAAATTACGATCGAGCAATTGATAGAAAAGCGAATAATTATGAGACTAGCTAGGCATGATCATTATATATAGGCATCACGTCCGAGACAAGTAGACCGAAATGATTTTGCATCTACTACTATTACTCCACACATCGACCGCTATCCAGCATGCATCTAGTGTATTGAGTTCATAAGAACAGAGTAACGCCTTAAGCAAGATTACATGATGTAGAGGTATAAACTCAAACATAGTGATATAAACCCCATCTTTTTATCCTCGATGGCAACAATACAATACGTGCCTTGCTGCCCCTACTGTCACAGGGAAAGGACACCGCAAGATTGAACCCAAAGCCATGCACTTCTCCTATTGCAAGAACTATAGATCTAGTAGGCCAAACCAAACCAATAATTCGAAGAGACTTGCAAGGATATTATAATCATACATAAAGAGTTCAGAGAAGAACCAAATATTTCTCATAGATAATCTTGATCATAAACCCACAATTCATCGGATCTCGACAAACACACTGCAAAAAGAGATTACGTCGAATAGATCTCCTCGAAGACCGAGGAGAACTTTGTATTGAGATCCAAATAGAGAGAAGAAGCCATCTAGATACTAGCTATGGACCCGAAGGTCTGTGGTAAACTACTCACAACTCATGGTGAGGCGATGATGATGATGTAGAAGCAATCCGTGGTAGATCCCCCCTCCAGCGAAGCTCCGAAACAGGCCCCAAGATGGTATCTCACGGGAACAGAAGGTTGCGGCGGTGGAACTAGGGTTTTCTCTGTTGTTCTGATGGTTTCGGGGTACGTAGGTATATATAGGAAGAAGGAGGGCACCGGGGGCCAAACGTGGGGCCCACGAGGCAGGGGGCGCGCCCCCCACCCTCGTGGGCGCATGTGTGCCCTAATCCGTGGTTCTCAAGTCTTCCGTGCGTATTTTGCTCCAAAAATATCTCTCCCGAAGGTTTCATTCCGTTTGGACTCCGTTTGATATTCCTTTTCTGTAAAAACCCTGAAATAGGCAAAAAACAGCAATCTGGACTGGGCCTTTGGGTTAGTAGGTTACTCCCAAAAATAATATAAAAGTGTATAACAAAGCCCATTAAACATCCAAAACATCATAAATAATAGCATGGAACAATCAAATATTATAGATACGTTGGAGACGTATCAGTAACAACCAGTGGATGGATCCAAAAATAATGATAGATGGCTGATGATTGCTTTAATTTGATAAAAAGACAGATGATGATTGCTTTACTATTTGTTTCCCACCCAAGATGAACAAAATAGGCATACCCTAGGTGAACCAGATATTAGACAGAGATACTATTCATTGCTTCCTCGATATGTGCTCCACAACTAATTTGAACTCAAGTTTGAACATTAATTTGGACCTGACTTGGATTCCAAGAGGTGAACATGATGATAAAGTAGCACGTAATTTTAAGCAATGCATAACATAAGCAGAATCAAAAGAGTGCGGCCTCTCTTGTGGAACCGTGTACTCCTCAGGTTCATCTGCTGAGTCGATGATGGTGATGCCGCTGCGGTGGGTGCCGGCGGCAGGGAAGGAGATCTGAGGCGGTGAAATACGGTCAGGAGTCGTGATGTCTGGTTTGGTGGATGTTTCTGCCGATGGAGCACCTCAGGTGAGGTGGACGACGTTGCGGTAGGAGCAGGACAAACCACACAAAGTTCCCTTCGATATCTACCTGTAACTGAAGTAATTCTGTAAGGGCTCATTTGGCTTGCATGATTCTAAAAACGCAGGGATAGGAAAAACACCGGAATAGGATAGGAATGCACATGGTAAACAGAGCATTTGTAAACACGGGATTTTTGTCAACTTGGGTGTTTGGTTTACAGGAATTGGAAGAGCAGAGGAATGCAAAGAAACATGGCCAAAATAAAGTGAAACCATATGAAAGTGTGTACAGTTAGAATGTTATTCTGCCACTAATGCACTTGGTCTTGTTTTCATATATAGGATTTTGAAAAGTAGGTCCAGGTGGATGTTTTGCTTGATTCCTTTCAACAAAATGCATGAATAATTGAATAGTACAGTGCCATTGGAAAGTTCCCTATTGCTATGTTTTTCCGTCGAACCAAAATAGCCCTAATGGATCGACATGAATGTATAGTAATAAGTGATGCAACAAGTGTACAAGGCACTGCTCTGTTGTGATGGATCATTCTGTCGTTGGAGCAGCTCCGGTGAGCCGTAAGACGTCAAGGCTGAAGTAGCACAAGTAAGACATCGTCAATCTCAAGTGGGATTCTAATAGCATCTCCAATAGATGCTGTAAAATAGATGCAAAATTTACATCACCAAAAACCACCTGACTACAACAGATGAGGAAAAACTGTTGACTCTGAACTTAACTGTCGAAACTGAAATTTACTGTGGAATCTGAATGTTACTGTCAAAACTGAACGCAATGGTAGCAGAGTGGCACTTGACATGTAGTTTAGGGAGGGCATGCAGTTCATGTTCAACCTGCACCCCCCTGAGCCGCCAGCCACCACCGGTCGAACCGCCGGCCCCAGCGCCGCCTCGCCGCCCCGAAACAACTCCCCACCGTCGGTCCGCCGCCGCCCCGGCCAGCCCTATAGGCCCCCCGCCCCCACCCTTAACCCTAAGATTGATAGTGGGGTACCTCTTCGGCGAGCCCTCGTCCCCGCTGCGGGTGGTTCTTCCTTAACTCTGGCGAGGCCCCCCACCCCCTGAAAATCGACTGACCCAAAAGTCGATTCAGTCGACTGAAGTGTAGCTAAATCGGAGCAGAGCAGCAGCACGAGCGCGGGGGAGAGCAGCAGCAGCAGCGCGAGCGAGCGAGAGCCAGAGCAGCAGTAGCTGGGCGAGCGAGCGAGCGAGAGCCAGAGCAGCAGCAGCAGTGCAAGCGAGCGAGCGAGAGCTGGAGCAGTAGCAGCTGGGCGAGCGAGCGATCAAGCGAGAGCCGGAGTAGCAGCAGCAGCGCGAGCGAGAGCCGGAGCAGCAGCAGCAGATCCGGCTGGTATGGACGCTGCCGCCGAAGGGTCCTCGCACTGGGGGAGAGCTGCCGTGGAGATGTCGCCCGCGTCGCCGGCTTCAAGGTAGCCGCTCCATGGGGGTGCGAGATGGAGCACCGTCGGCGCCGGGAGGTCGAGCTAAGGAGAAGGTGCGATGCGGTGAGTGTACAACCTCTTTGGTGTCGCCGAGTAGGCCTCAGCTTCGTCCGAGGAGTCGGTTAGGATGATGCGGTTCCGGTGGAGCGGGTTAAGGCGGCTCTGTGGGGATGGAGCAGCCGCGATAGACGAGGCGATCGTCGGAGCAGCTCCTTGGAGGTGGAGGACGGGGCGGCTGAACCGGCGGGACGACGAGATGGATGACGGATCCTCATCAGGGGAGGTGGACAAGGGACGTCGAGCTGTTGCGGTGGACGACGTCATCGGGGAAGAGGCTCCGGCTGGGCAGCGGTGAGGTGGCGGACGGAGGAGGGTGGGGTTTCGCGGCTGGAGCGGAGAGGTTATGGCGGCCTAGGATTTCGAATGGCAAAAAGGAGGCGATGGGAGGGGTGAACCATGAGTTAGGGATGCGCTTGTCCAAAATGTAGGGTGTGTTACAAAAGCACCCCCCACCAATTTGAACTAGCTGCCCTTTCGGCTCAGGGTTAGAAGGGGGATTTCATGTGTCGGGATTTAGCAGCTGGAGGGAGTTTTCGCGCGCGTTTTAATTTCGGGATAACAAGGCGCGAGTTGTGAAGGCGCCAGTTTTGGGAGCACGATGTCTGAATTTTTGGGATATAACAAGGCGCGTGTTGAATTTTAGGGACAAGCCTAACGTGTAATATTGTACTTGTACGTACCAATCAATTCGCACTTCCCTCAACCAAAAAGAAAACGAAATAAATAAAACTATTCACACCACACAAAGAGAGAGTCTTGCCCCATTTTACTATAAAAATGATATTCAAAGCTACTCCCTCCTTCCATCTATATAGGGCCTAATGCGTTTTTCGATGCTAACTTTTACCAAATATTAGAGCAATAATATATGACATGCAACTTACACAAAGCACACTGTTGAATTCGTCTGTGAAAGGTTCTTTCAATGATATAATTTTCACATTGTGCATGTCATGTACTATTAATCTTGTCAATAGTCAAAGGCGGTCTTAAAAAACGCATTACGCCCTATATAGATGGAAGGAGGGAGTATGAATCCACGTTATGTCCAATTAAATTTTTTTGCTTGTTGTATAATGCATGTAACCAACTCATACCAACATTTTAGTGCATTCCAAATGTCTATACTACCGCTGCAATTCGAACTGAATTTGAATTCGTTTCTCTATTTCAATAAGAATCTATAATCATGATTGTTGCCAACTTCAACCATCATTCGTGTATTACCTTAATAACACACCACATGATTACTATAGAGATAGATATGAACTACGTGTACTACATGAACTCGAATTCTATTTTTTGAATACACTTGATGTTGATTCCAAATAATAGTACATTTGATGTACTAACTATATATTCATAATCTAAACCATGTTCCATACGTGTACACCGTGTTTATCACACATAGTATAGTGCCCCGCCCCCTACATTATGACAAGTATTTAGACCTGAGCTGCAAAAGCCACACATTAGCCCAAATTATGATCAATGTTCTATATGTTATACGTAGTACTAGCAAGATGCCCATGTGTTCCACAGAACATCAACATGATCAAGGGGAGGCCTAATTTGCAAATATGGAGAGGGGTGCGGGTATCTTATTTCAAAATTGTCATAGTTTGGTTCCTATCCGTCAGATTTAAATCGGACGGCCTATATTGCAGGATGGCACCATCATCAACAACTCCATTTTTTATAAGAGTATAGATAAAATATATTATATGTAGTATAACATGTTCATCACCACACCATGTGTATCACTGTTATATATATTCACACATGCGTCGGTTTAAAACACTATGATAAATTCTTCAAATATCCAAATTCTCTTTTATTATGAAGTATGATCTTTATTTGTATTTTACACTCACACAATCCTCTTATCTTTGTAGCTAGCTAGCGCTAACTTTCTCTCGTGCATGCAGATGCCCGCATCCCTCTCACCCTCCCTCGGCATTCTCTAGCTCCGTCACGCAAATTCGTCTTTTCACTTTAGGTCGTTCACCCACGGTGTGTGTAGGCCCCCCAGCTCCTTCTTTACTGCACACATCGATCGATATGCCTCTCTAGCCAGGTGTGCCTAGCACCAAACACAAGCTTCCGCTCTTCTCTTATCACCGTCCATGCCTCACTCCCACCACTCTTTTCATCGATCTCGTACTCGCACACTCCTCCCCCTCGATATAGTATGACTCTCGCACCACCTCCTAGATGCATCCCTCTCTCTCTATCCTTCTCCTCGTGCCTCATTTTCTTCTAACACACACATGCATGTATACCGATTGATCTCCCAACATATACCTAGGTCGACTTTAACTATTCCCCCCCATCGATCGACGCACCTCACAAGTTATGTCTCTCCTTTCTCTGACAAAGGACGATTGATCTTCCTATGTAGTTATGTCTGCTTACCACAGCCATATCGCCCCCCCCCCTCATCATTCGTGCATACCTCCTGACCCGTCTCTCACACGCACGTGCACAGACAGGCAGCCATCCCCTCTCTTGTTGATATTGCAGGCGTGCCCTCCGGTTGTCTAGCAAGCCTATCCCACTATTTGTTAGAAGCAACTCCACTACCACCCCCTACAACACTCTAGCTCTATCTCTCTCCCAACCTTATTCCTCTCCTACACATATGCATGGATGCCGATCGATCTCCCTTAATACATGAGGTAGATCATCTCCCTTAATACATGAGTAGGCCTCTCTCCTCCTCCACACATATACTAGCCATTGTACCTTTATAGTTAATTTGGCCTACCTCCCCCCACCACACACCGATAGTCGAGCATTGTAGGTAAGTATCCATGCCATAGAGACAAACTGCACCTGTCCCGTCTCACGTTCAAGTAGGCCAACCACTCTATATCTTTGACGTGGGCACACACAAATTCGATGGCACTATTTATCGACCGCGCGTGCATACACACACATCATCCCTCTCTTTGATTCTATGGACACCTCAAGCCGATGATACCTCCACTCTCTTCTCATGGATCACCCCCTCTATATATATGATATATCCAGGACTCTATTTCACACACATTGCATATGTTACATTT
>LR738710.1:58326156-58347358 GCA_902687465.1 Secale cereale | reverse complement strand
AACCCACACACTATATCTCTTTGTGTTTGTATCTCTCTCACACAACGCCACCACTACAAAAAAAGACACATCCGTGACATTTCGGGCTGAACGAAAAAAAATTGTCATACTTATGACACTTCTATGACAATAATTGTGACAAAACACAGTATCATCATAGATGTGGTGGGTTCCTACTTCTATGACAAAAAATCATGACAGAAAATGGGATTTTCGTCCTGGGCGGGCCGGAGACGCGGCTACATGACATTCTTTGGGCCGTCCATTACGGAAAAAACCGTGGTAGAAGCGAGGGCGACGAAAATATCGGGTGTTCCCGGTTACGGTGGGTGGTCGGGGCCGAGTGATGCGCATTTCTCTCGTACACGCACGTGCGTGGGTGCGAGGCGTTGGGCTCTAACTGAACCCGAGCGAGGCGTTGGGCTCTAACTGAACCCGAGCAATTGCACTGCATGCTACGCGTTACTGAACCCGAACGATCGATCGATGGCTGTTAACTAGACCCGATCAAGCGATTCCTTCGCTACTGCTGCTAACTGAAGCCGATCGATGCTACCTCTGCATGAACAGTGAGCATTGCTGGGGGGTTTTGGATGAACAGTTCCCGGTGGGGGTGGATGAATAGGACCCCGTGGTGTTGCCTCTGGATGAACAGGACCAGATAGATCGAGCCGGTTGGGGCTGGTTGAACAGGAGCCCGTGGAGGGCTGGATGAACAGGACCACCCCGTGGAGGGCAGGATGAATAGTAGACGGTGGAGGGCTAGATGAACACTAGCACGTGGAGGGGTGGTTGAACAGGAGCCCGTGGAGAGGGCTAGTTGAACAGTAGCCGATGGAGTAGCGCGCGGTGGAGGCTGAACAGTCGCAGGTGGAGGCAGGAGGAGGTCGACGGTGGATGAATAGTAGCCCGTGGAGGCTAGCTGGAGGGGGTCGACGGTGGAGATGAACAGTATCCCGTGGAGTCCCGTTTTGCGGTACGCCACACCCCTCCCGATGAACAGGACCCCCGTTTCGACCGTAGCGCTCCAACACAAGTCAGTTTCCTCCGTTTTGCGGTACACCACACCCCTCCCGATCAACAGGACCCCTGTTTCAACCATAGGAGGTCCGTTTCCTCCGTTTTGTGGTATGCCAGACCCCTCCGGATAAACAGGAACCCGTTTCGACCGTGGCCGGTCGAACACAAGGCCGTTTCCTCTGTTCTAAGGTACGCTAGTCCTCGTTTCCATCGACTATTCCGTCCAAGCCGGTTGGCTCCCACTCATTTCGTTGCCTCCCGATGAACACGACATATTCCTTTGCCTTCTCATGAACACAAAGACGACGCAGTTTCTCCATTCCGACCCAGCCATGTACACGAGCCCTTGCCGTACGTATGCGCGAGTAGGCGTTCGAGACCTACCGTATGTACGTACGTGGCCGTATTTTCTTTCTTGCACACTGGCCGTTGTACGTACGTGTACATGCTACGTGCGCGCCTCTACTACGACACGTGCGCTCCTCTACATCGACTAGTATGTACGTACACGTTCGCGACCAGAATGACAACGCTACGTACGCTTCGACCAGGTGGGTCCCGACTGTCAGGCACTTCCTTGCGTGCAAAGATGTAGCTGACACTACAACAAAATTGACATACTATGACGAAAACCCTCATGATGATGGTGGACAATGTCACCGACTACCGCAAATTGGTGACGATAAACGTCACTTAATTGCCTCGGTCTCTGAGCACACGTGGCTGCCAGTTTCTGTGATAGTTTAGTATTTTCATGACGGATTTGCCAGTGTCACCGAATACTACGAATGTGTGATGATCATTTTTTTTGTCATGTAACGTCTAGCAGTGGGACGTGACATAGTTAGTTCAAGGGTTATTGAGAGATAGGACCCATGCATCAGTTTTGGTAGTGGTACTCGCCATAATTTTTCAAAGGCTATTGAGTGTTGTAATTATTTTCTTCTATCTGATATAAGTAGGTAGTAGCCATGCAAGACAGATATTTATTATTTTTTATAAATTGACAACCTTGTTTTGTTTTCTCTTTTTTTATGAGATGGTTATTTTGTTCTTTATAATATAAATAGGTAGTGACTCGACAAGAAACTTTAATAGGGCATTTGTGATCTGGTGTTGTTTATTTGAAAAATAGAAATGGAAATAGGAGAGTGAACGGGCAATGGAAAAATATATATTTTTAACATAGTTATTTTGTTCCTATATTTGGAATAAATAGGTACTGGCTGTGTTGAAAACTTCAATTGGGCACTCATGAGCTAATGTTATTTTGCTCTATATAAAAAAATAAAATGGAAAGACGAGAGTATATGGAAAATCTTGTTTTTATTCTTATGTGTAATCAGGTAGTTGTTCGGCAAACAACTTGAATGGAGCACTCGTGAGGTGATGTTGTTTCATTCTATCTAAAAAAAGTAAATGATTTATCTATATGGTGAACCATCCAGTTCTACAACAGATACAAATGATCTCTTTGCCATCGGATCCCGATCAAAATCAAACCACCGGTTCCGTCGTGGTCGGGATCGATGCCGCAGGAATCCCTTTGGGCGAGTAAAACATATTTAAGACCATTGTGTACAAGTTTCGGCATATTTATTTACAATTATCCAAAAAAACTACATGGAAAATACCAAATCATAATGTTTATATAAGATTTACTTTCTCTAATAATCATTTGATATTTATTTTGCATTAAATGAGTTACATGGTATTATGGAAGTTACATCCTGAAAATAAATCATTCCTCGTGTACCCTGTGCCCTCACTCGTCAAGGACCCAGCCAAATTCCTCCTTTTTCACATACGAAGAGCCACCGCCTACCCCGCATCTTTCTTCAGCCCCGATTCAACCGGCTCTCTTCTCCCCAAGATTAGAGCCCCGATTGGAACGATCGGCGGCGTCAGATCGGGGAAGGTCGCCCTGCAGGCCGATCTCAGATCCACCCAAACATCGTGCCCCATGAGCACCCAGCCCTATTCTCCCCCAACTACAGCGACATGTGAAGCCAGATTGAAGGAGGCTGCCCCGCCACCGAGGTTGGATGCACCGCATCAACCCGCCCAGCAAGCACCCGACTCTCTTTTCCCCAGCCACCAGTGACGTATCGGTGATTTCCTCATGCCGCCCTCCTTATCCCGCCACCCCTTGGCGTTCAATGTTTAGGGTTCATGCATACTACTACTCATCCCGCCCTTCTCTGCAATTAGGATTTGCCACAGCCTGCGATGGTAAAAAGCCTGAATCTCCTGCTAGATAGCTTTACTTGATATCCTATTGATAGGTCTGTGTGCAAAACCGCAAATTGACCATCGTTTTGCATTTGTTATAGCCTGCTATTGTAAAAATTGATGAACCTGAATATATGCTACTGTAGTACAGTTAGCCGTTATGGAAAAGTTCAGTTAGGTATGAGATGAGTGGCCTTAGACGGGAGATTTCTTTTGCTGCCATGTGCTTGTATGGCTACTCTTGCATTAAGAAGAAAATTATATGTTAACCATCTGATGGTTGTAACCTGTTGTAATGAGAAAAACTAGATGCTCTTGATCGCTGTATGGTGTCATAATCAGATGAACATAAACACATGAATTAAAGTATGCAGCATATAAAAGGAGAACTAATTACAAGCAGGAAGCAGTGCATCCTTGTATCCCTGTAACTACATGTCCAGTCAAACTAGCTTCTTGATGCAACCACTTAATCTATGTTAAAACGTGAAACTGAATTCTATGTTTGTGGTTCTGATGTCCCATAAGTAGTCCTTAACTAGTGCTCACAAAACTGAATAATGACAGAGTCTGCACTTGATTTTGACTCCTTAAGGAGATGTATAGCTCTGTATCAGTGTACTTTTGTCTGCGGTACTAGTTAAAAGAGAACTAAACTTAATCTTTGACATGCCTCTCCTAATTTAGCAACCCATGATGTTAAGCGTCTGAAGCCTACAAGCATTTTCAGTACGCCTAGAACTTGATAAAAGCAGATACAAGGTAAACTTCAGTTTTTTTTACTATATTCTGACATACTAGGCTGGGTAAAATCAACCTGCTCCTACTTTGCAAACGTACGACACCATCCATCGAGCCTTAATTCTGAAATAGTAATAAACTTTCTGGTTTCTAAACTATGCTAGTAGCTCCGGTAATCATATATTTTTGCTGTTTTTTATTCTGAACATTCTGGTCTTGTTTTTTTGGCTTGCTGGCTGCTTCTCCCTGACAGTGACCTAGCTGCATCATGCAGATTTCTTTGCTTTTTATATCCCAATGCATGAGATCTTCATTTTGTATTTATACATTCTGACATGAACTTCTTGTTGGCACTGCTCCCTTGCTTACGAGTTATGACTGTTTTACACAATCTAGTTTCTTTTTGTCTACCACCAATGCGAAGCCAACTTGTAATAGATAAATCAATCAGTTGCGTTACAAGTACTCCTCCATCCATATGCTTACTCATAGTGCAAGCAAGAGTAAATGCTTTTCATTAACTTCACTTTAACAATTAGGTATACACAATATTAGTGCATCCCTCGCTTGCATCCTAACTTATCTACTTTATTATATTCATGTAAGTTCCAGGAATGGATTTTGAGAGATGAAGAGGAAGCCACTCTTGCTATGTACAAAGCAATGGTAATATATCGTGTGGACTTACATCTTGAATAATGTGTACATCAGTGTGCATTCGCTGGCTTTAATGTGTACATCTTAAGTTTTCACTTTCAGCAAAATTATAAGAATTCCAAATATCTTACTTCTAGTTCTATGTCTATCGCATCTTGTCATTATATATGGAGTAGTAATGTTTGATTTTCATATATAGGAAAAAAGCAAGTACAATAATCAGGACCCAAGTCCAACTGAGTTTTTCAAAGAGACCCATACTAACAGCATGAGCGAGCCGACACATCTAGCTTATGTAAGCTTTCTTCCTTCATTTTTTCTGACTTGAAATAGATTCTCATATTGATCGAGTGTATCCATCATATGAACTTTACCTTACTTGAGCATCAATGGTTTCCTTTATACAATAGAATGCAATGGAAAAGAAAAGGGAAACACAATCATAAGTGAGCAACACGTGTTTGATTCAACGATTGTGGCTGAAGTTCTAAAGGAAGAAAACACCCATAGCACCTTCCTTTCTAGAATGAGTTATGCATCAAGATCCGGAAGATTTGGGAGCTCTAATTCATCAACAAAGATCTATATTCTAGAAGACAGAATTGAGCAAAAGGATAGAGAGGCGAGAGATGCAAATGACAGGTACTTGTCTTGTTTCTTGTTGTTTCTTTTTTCATTATTTTTTGCCCGTGCACAGTGCACTAATGATAGTGAGAAAATGAATACAAAAATACTTGTCAATACGACATTCATCTTCAGTGCTTGTAGCAAACTAAGGAGTGCTTTGTTGTTTATGTATGGTTTGATCCAAATCCAATAATCCAAAGTAACATAAAAATAATAAATTCTTGTAATGAGAAATACATGGTTTTTGCATGGGTTTTGCCGCTACAACAAAAATGCATGAGAATAATATTGTAATGCATGGTTTCTAATCCTGAAATCTAGTATGAGTTGTTGATTGGTTTATATGCTTGCTTTTTAGTAGAATGATACAGGTTGGTTGAGTTTGATCTAAAAAATTATTGTCCAAGTATAGTTGCTTCTTGCCTAGGTTGCTAACTTGATATCTTATCGGTAATGGTCTCTCCTTTTCAGAATGATAAATGAAATTTATCTCTTAGTTATGCATGTTTTTAACCATTATAAGTTATTCTTCGGGTTAATGTTTCATTTGCCCATCCATATGCTTGCCTTCACATTTAATAATGTACCTCTCTATTTTACATTCACATTTGATAGATTGTAAGCTTCTTAGTGGTGTTCTTACCTTTTTATCTTGTCTGTTTTCATCTCATCAAGATGCAATGTTGTTGTGTTTTGTCAATTTATAGGCACTCAGAGGAGTTAGTGGCGAGACTTGAAGCACAAGCAAGAGCAATTTAAGAGGTGAAGAGGAAGGAACACGAAGAATTGGAAGATGTGAAGAAGATCAAGCAAGAGAAGTATGAATCCTGGCAAAATAAGCAACAAGAGATGGATATTCTGATTGGTTTTCTCTTAAGGGCTCAAGCAACTCAGCAAGCAACTTAGCAGTCCTAATCCAAACTTAATGGTGCATGAAGGCCATCCTTTTGCGATGGAAACATAGTTGTTGAATCATACATTGCAATCATCAGGATAACACATGTGGTCTTTACTTATCTAAATATTGCTTTTCAACTTGTATGTTCTTCTGTCAAACTCGTGAGTCAGTGGTAATTTTTACTATCAAACACAAGAGGACGAATTGGCTGAGACGATTTAATATATAATATCATAAATTTATGACATGATTGGGATCTTAACTTATATTGATATAATCTCATACGAATTAAATACTTATTGTGATATGCATTTGGAATGTGGTGGATTTGATCATTTGTCATAAATTAAATTCAAAACAAATCAAATATATGTGGCGTCATCATCAATAATATAAGTAATGATGCTAGTAGTGGGATAGTATGCTCGGGTGTTGACATGGCATGAATTTAGTGACGTTGCTACATCACTGAATATGGTAGAATATGGCAATTTTTCTCATAGTGTGTGACATTAATCGGCTGTCACAAAAATAACAACTTGATGATGTTCTAGAGAACGTCACTAAAGGTCATATATCGAGTGACGTTATTTTGCGCACGCCGTCACTAGGACTAATCTGTGACGGGGATTCTGTGATGATCATTGTGACGCCCATAAAACGTCACTTAGGGGTAATTTGTGACATTATTACCTATTCGATAACATTTTTTATCTCGTCATAGTAGGCCCGATCTCTTGTAGTGTGGTGGGTCCAAGCAGTCAGGGAGGCGAATCATTTTTTATTTGCCCGGATGCACTTCCTTGCGTGCGAAGATGTAGCTGGTGGGTCTGAGCAGTTAGGGGGGGAAACATTTTTTTCGCGAAATACGGTGGCCCGTCTGGTGGGTCCCCGCTGTTAGGTGGAGGAATAATTATTTTGCGCGTAATAAGGAGGCACTTCCTTGCTGCGGCCGTGGACCCAGCTACCAGCCTCTCCAATTACAGTACTCTTCCGATGGAAGTCGTTCCTTGACCAGGTTGACCACGCCGCACCGATAGCACCAGGGCGGTGGACGACGGTGAGGCCTAGGAAGGGGACGACGCGGAGCCAGGGAAGACGTGGCAGTGGAAGCCCGCGCGGAGAGGAGTAAGAGGGTTCACTGGTTCGGCTGCGTTGTGAGGCTGCCGTCACCGCAGGGCCTGGCCAGCGGTGGGAATAGTAGGGGCGGTGAGGCCTCCACGGTAGCATAGCCGGCCACGGGAGGCGGGAGCATGCGGCACGACCGGTGCTGCTTTGGGCGGCTGGAGCAACAAGACCAGTGGTTGAAGAAGCACTACGGCCGTTGGATGGACATCGTACGGTCACTGGAGCTAGAATCGTTCATATTGACTAAGTTGACAAAGCACTCCGTCCCCATCAACTAAGTAGGCCCACAAGTCAGCCACCCACCAAGGTGGGTCGCAACTAGCAGGGGGAGTGTTCATTTTTGTGCGTAATAAGGAGGCACTTCCGATGGGTCCGAGCTGACAGCGGGGGGAACATTTTTTTCGCGAAATACGATGGTCCGTCCGGTGGGTCCCAGCAGTCAGGGGGGAAACGTTTTTTCGCCAAATACGGTGGCCCATCCGGTGGGTCCCTGCTATTAGGTGGAGGAACAATTATTTTTCGCATAATAAGGAGGCACTTCCTTGCGGCTGCCGTGGACCCAGCTGTCAGCCTCTCCTCGTACAGTACTCTTCCGATGGAAGTCGTTCCTTGACCACGTTGACAACACCGCGCCGAGAGCACCATGGCCGTGGACGACGGCGAGGCCTAGGAAGGGGACGACGTGGAGTCGGGGAAGACGCGGCAGTGGAAGCCCGCACGGAGAGGAGTACGAGGGTTCACTGGTTCGGCTGCGGTGTGAGGTTGTCGTCGCTGTAGGGCCTGGCCAGCGGTGGGTCTAGTAGGGGCGGTGAGGCCTCCGCGGCATCGCAGCCAGCCACGGGAGGCAGGAGCGCGAGGCACGACCGACGTTGGTTTGGGCGGCTAGAGCAAAAAGACCAGAGGTTGAAGAAGCACTACGGCCGTTGGATGGACATCATACGGTCAATGGAGCTAGAATCGTGCATATTGACTAAGTTGACAAAGCCCTCCATCACCGTCAACTTAGTCGGCCCACAAGTCAGCCTCCCACTATACTGGGTCCCAGCTAGCAGTGGGAGTATTCATTTTTTTCTGCGTAATAAGGAGGCACTTCCGGTGGATCTGAGCTGACAGTGGGGGGAACGTTTTTTTCGCGAAATACGGTGGCCCGTCCGGTGAGTCCCAGCAGTCAGGGGGAACGTTTTTTTCGCCAAATACGGTGGCCCGTCCGGTGGGTCCCCGCTGTCAGGTGGAGGAATAATTATTTTCCGTGTAATAAGGAGGCACTTCCTTGCGGCTGCCATGGACCCAGCTGTCAGCCTCTCCACGTACAGTACTCTTCCGATGGAAGTCATTCCTGGACCACGCCTTGTCGAGAGCACCAGGGCAGTGGACGACGGTGAGGCCTAGGAAGGGAACAACATGGAGGCAGGGAAGACTCGGTAATTGTTTCCCACGCGGAGGGGAGTACGACTGTACGAGGGTTTACTGGTTCGTCTGCCGTTGCCGGAGAATAACAGCATGTGTGGGTGAGTAGAGGGATGGCTAGGCCAGCGATGGGAGTACGGTGGGGCAGTGAGGCCTGCGTGGTAGCACAGCTGGCCGTGGGGAGGAGGGAGCAGGCAGTCCCGACGGCGCTTGTTTGAGAGGCTGGAGCAGGAAGAGCAGAGATTGAAGAAGCACGACGGTCGTTGGATGGACATCCAACAGTCACTGCTCGTGCGTCAACTTTTTTTTAGGAAGGCCTCAAATCTGTGGAAAACATCATACAGCCCATCTGCCATTATTTCTAATAATTTAAAGCCCATTTGCTAATTCTTAAGGATTTTTTGGAGCCCATATTCTTTTTGTTAACATTACAGCCTATATTGTGGCCACGGTTAAAAAATTATACGAAATTTTGCATATTTCGATGCGGTTCGAACTGTTTTTAATCCCGAAATTTCGAGTCACATTCAAACTGATTTTAAAATAAATGTATATCAATATAAAATCCAACAAATTGTCCACGCATAAAAATCAATGCAATTTAAAATCTCGAAATGAAAAAAAGATATTTGAAACTAATTGTCGGTTTGATGTGTTTTAAAAATGTACAGCCCATTTCTCATTACTGATAGGCCATTTTCTCGGCCAGCCGAATGAAGCTCTCCTCGTCTTAAAAGATTTGCAGCCCAACAGGCCTGACAAAGCGACTTACTTGGCAAATCACAAAAAAACTGGGTTGTGGCCGTGGACCCAGCTGCAGCCGTGGACCTAGCTGTCAGCCTCTCCACGTACAGTACTCTTCCGATGGAAGTCGGTCGTTGACCGCATTGACCATGTCGCGCCGAGAGCACCAAGGCGGTGGATGATGGCGAGGCCTAGGAAGGGGACGACGCAGAGTCGGGGAAGACGCGGCAGTGGATGCCCACGCGGAGAGGAGTACGAGGGTTCACTGGTTCGACTGCGGAGTGAGGCTGCCGTCGCCGCAGAATAACACGGGGTGTGGGTGAGTAGAGGGATGCCCTGGCCAGCGGTGAGAGTAGTAGGGGGCGGTAAGGCCTCCGCAACATCACAGCCGGCCGTGGGAGGCAGGAGCACGCGGCACGACCGGCGCTGGATTGGGCGGCTGGAGCAAGAAGACCAGAGGTTGAAGAAGCACTACTGCCGTTGAATGAACATTGTACGGTAACTGGAGCTAGAATCGTTCATATTGACTAAGTTGACAAAGCCCTCCGTCCGCGTCAACTTAGTAGGCCCACAAGTCAGCCTCCCACGATGCTAGGTTCCAGCTGGCAGGGGGGGTATTCATTTTTGTGTGCGTAATAAGGAGGCACTTCCTTGCGTGCGAAGATAGCTGGTGGGTCCGACTTGTCAGCGGGGGGCACTTTTTTCGCGAAATACAGAGGCCCTTCCGGTGGGTTCCAGATGTCAGGTGGAGGAATCAAAGACTTGAGAAGGCGTACAGAACAAGCTAGTGTACCAGTAAAGAGACGTTGCTAAGTTTTAAAAAAAAGACGTGCTCCTGTAGCTGGTTCGAATCCAAACCTAGACCATGACTATATATGGTGCTATGCTACTCTTCAAGTAATGAAACTAACATATCCAACGTTCGCTTCTCCTCTTCTCTGCTTACTCTACCTAGCATCAGAAGCTCTGGCCGTAGCAACCATGTCAGCTGGCTGCTCGTCCACCTGCTCTTCAGTAGGCAACAACCAAATATGCGCCAAGTTGCCACCCGTACCATCGCCTGTGTGTCTCATCACACCCTCGCCGACACGCACACCGCAGCCGGTTGCTCATCGCAACCCACTGCCATTGGTGTGGTGCCACTACTGCAAATCACGCAGAGTCATACGTCGCGTCTCAACCATAATCCTCAACCCTGGCCGAGTCTGCTACAAATACCTGAATCATGGGGTAATAATATGTTTAAGTGTTGTTCTCCTGCTTTCAGTTGCTGATTTTTTTAATAGTTTGGTTGATGATCTTCCAATTTGATTCATGCAGAAAAGGGAAGATTTGTGTGATTTGTATTTCTGGGAAGTTGCTGATGTGGGGGAGTGCAACTACGCTGATCATTTGGTTAGCTGAGGAATCCCAATACCAGCAGGTTGGGGTGTTGGACAAGTAACTGAAGGAACGGCAGAAGAGGAAGATGCAGAGCAGAAGGTTACAGATGAAGTTCCTCTGATCATGGCCAAGCAACAGCTGCTCAGCAGCCTTGACAGCAATGAGGGGATGAAAGGGCTTGTGAAGATAATGGGCAAAATCAATGTGCTCTGTCGGATGATTGTCTCCTTATTTGCAGTGTATGTAGCACTCGTGATGTATTCAGTGGCTATGACATGAGCACTTTGCTGAAACTAGTAATCAATGAAACCTGTGTAGTAGGCTGGACGTAGTGTTGTGAACATCTAATGATTTTTATTAACGGAAATCAGGGGGTATCCCCTTTTGCTCATAAATAAATAAATAGCAGTGGCCCTTTTGGTAATAAATAAATAAATTAGCAGAGGCCCTGTCGGGTCAGCTTTGTTCTCATTCGAAGACGTCGAGCAAATTGCAGTCCAACATCAAACTATGTCATCAAATTCAAGTTTCACAGTCAAATATGAGTACAACTAAACAACAATGTCATCATGTTTTAGTCGTCATATAATCACCAAACACAAATCAGCATACATAACAAGTGATGTTCTCACATGAAAATACTAAACAACATGTTCATCAGGTTTCAGTTGTCATAACAAACACAATTTCACATAGTAGATAAAAATGTCTTCTGATAGGAAAATACAACAAAAGCAATGTAATCATCATCTGCAGCAGCAGCGTCAACATCTTCACCATGTGTATCAGTCTGAATCGTAATTCCCCATGGTTTCATCTTCTTCTTCGTCCTCAACGTCCTCGAATGTTGGCTTCTTCTTGATTAACTCTTGTATGTCCACAGCACGACAGGCAATCTTTTCGCCGGTGTCATTGACGTGATGGTTCTCAAAGATATTAGGAACATATGTGTTATCTTGTACATCAGGAGCAGTGTAAGCATCATCCTGTTGTGCAACTTCATTAAATGAATTCCTCTGCTCAAACCTTTGCAATACTCTCCAGTCATCGCTACATGCAAATATGTCTTCCAAGAAAAATATCTGTGTTGCTTGATTTGCCAAAATAAAAGGCTCGTTGGTCTGGTACGCCGCCTTGACATTGATGGATTTGAAATAATCATCAGCTCTGGGTTTTGCGATCCTGGAAAACAGGTTATACCAACGACAGCACAACAGAACCACATACCGATGATCCTCGAAACTGGAGATATAGTGCAACTGAACAATGTCTGTTATGTTAGCATACATTTCAGTTGTCTCTTTGTCATACGTATCCGTGCTCATGACGGCACTGTTTTGTGTATTCCTGCCTTCGTCTCGTGCAAGGGTGTTGTAGCGCACATCCCCAACAACGCAAGATTCATAATGTCTTACCCAAGTATCAGGACCCATTGCTAGTCAGTAAAGGGCATCATCAACTGCCTGCTCATCCTCTCGCATCTTCTTAACCTATAGTTAGAAAATAGACAAGCTGATCATCTTATGTACTCAATATATTAAAAAAACCGACAGTGCAATTCAAAAGCTTACATGGCTCTTGAACCATTTCGCAAATCCTGCCATAACCAGTTTGTCAATGTTTCTTGGATTTTGCAGAAGTAACTCCTTTTTGTAGATGTTACACAACATAGTGATCGCGTCAAACATCTAAATATATAAGAATGTGCTGGAAGTTTAGTAGATTACAATGTATAAGTTGTAGTACTTAGCACTTACTTGATATAAGGTAGTATCTCGGGACAGTTATTCAACACATACCAAACCATTTTGTCCAAATCTTTAGGTTTGTCCTCTTGTCGACTCTTCCCTGTAACTCGAGCAGAATAATCGAAAACATTGAGCCCGGGATTGTCTTCATCCACCTCTTTGCTAAACTGATCAGTTGTTTCAATGTATTTTGAGCAGAATGTCAATGCTTCTGTAGCAATGTAGGCCTCTGCAATGGAACCCTCGGATCTAGCTCTGTTCCTAACATAGCCCTTGAAAGTGCCTAGCCGCCTTTCAATAGGGTACATCCAGCCATACTGTACTGGACCTCTAAGTAGTGCCTCATCCGGTAGATGAATAGCCAAATGCACCATCACATCAAAGAAGGCTGGAGGATATATCTTCTCAAGGTCGCATAGGATAGTTGGTATCTTGTCTCTAAGACGCTCCAAAGCATCTATCGTGATATTTCTACTGCAGAGTTCCCTGAAGAATTGTCCCAACTCTGCAACTGCTCTGTATAAGTCAGGGTGGCCCAATCCTCTAAGGATAACAGGTAAAACCCTTTGAAGTAGGACGTGACAGTCATGAGTTTTCAACCCTTGTACCTTGTTTCCATCTGCACTGACTCTCCTTTCAGGGTTGGAAGCAAATCCATGTGGGAATCTCACACGTGACAGGACCTCGCAGAATTCTTTTCTTTTTATCTTGTCCAAGACGTACACAGCTGGTGCCATATCCCGTGGTTTACCTTCATCTTGCACCTGCAAATCATGTCTGATACCCAGGTGTGTCAAATCAATCCTAGATTTTAAGGTATCTTTTGTCTTGCCTTCAATATTAAGATGTGTGCCGATAATGTTGTCACATATATTTTTCTCGATGTGCATCACATCAACATTATGCCGCAGATCCAAATCTTTCCAATACTCCAAGTCCCACAAAGTGGACCTGCGGGTAAACAATAATCTCTCTTCTGCCATGCCACGCTTCCTTTTCCCGCTACCATTATCAGGATGGTTTCCTGATGTAATATGCCTGACCTTCTCTAATTCCACTTGCAACTCATCGGCGGTGAGCCTCTTTGGTGCATCACGGTTTTCATGCTTTGCATTGAACACATGTCTTTGGTATTTTTTAGGATGCGGCTTGTCCTTGGCAAGGAAACGGCGGTGTCTAATGTAACAGATCTTGCTAAGTATTGCGTATGACAACGGATTCCTGTCACAGCGAACACATGTATTGTAACCATGTGTCATTCGCCCTGACATAGTGCCCAAACCCGGATAATCATGGATGCACCAAATTATAACAGCACGCAGAAAGAAAGCAGCTGGTGGGCTGCTATATAGGTCTCGAGTGAGACACCCCTCCATAGCTGTTGAAGTTCCTCCACAAGAGGCTCCATGAACAAATCAAAATCCTTTCTAGGACTTTTTGGACCTGGGATGAGCAAGGCCATCATGTAGCTTGATTCTTTGGTGCGGACATTTGGAGGCATGTTGTAAGGGATAACAAGCACTGGCCACATGCTATATGTGGCGCTCTGGCGGCCAAATGGGTTAAATCCATCTGAAGCTAAGCCAAGTCTAATGTTTCTCGGGTCAGCAACAAACTTTTCATGCTTCTGATTGAAGCTTTTCCACTCACTACCATGTGATGGATGGCTCATTACATTCTGATCTCTGTACTCCTGGTTCCTAGAATGCCACAGTACATCCTCTCTTGTTTCAGCATCATGAAACAACCTCTGCAATCTTGGTGTAATTGCAAAATGTCTTAGAACATTATGAGGAATCCTCTTCACAGCATCGCCATCTTTCCATCTTGATGATTTGTGTTTCGGGCATTCACTTAAGTTGGCATAATCCTTCCGGAACAGAACACAATTATTCTTACAAACATGGATCATATCATATCCAATTCCAACTGCACGAAGGAAATTCTTCATTTTACTGTAGGTGTGTGGCAGCTCAGACGCATCTGGGAAAGCTTGGCAGAAAGCAACCAACATCGCATCAAATGATTTGTTGGTCATCCACTCAGATGTCTTCACCTGAAGAAAGGTGACCATAGCTGAGAATACTGATAGCTTATTTCCTGGGATGACAGCCACGTTGCATTGTTCCAACATGCGGAACCACCGTTTTCTTCTGCAGGTGAAAGTTCACGGAATGCACGAGCATTTCGTAGCATTGTTTCAATGTTGGTCAAACTCACTGGCTCCGCCACCACCTCCTCCTCCTCCTCTTCCACCTGAGCATCAGGCAGATCAAGATGGTGATCTACTGCTTCCACGTAGTCAATAACACTGACGTTCACAGCTTCACCATGATGAACCAACCTAGTATATGTGACCGACGTCCCATACAAGTGTAGATGATTTTGCACAGTTGACTGGGGTCTTGTAACTGAATTCATACAGCTGCTACACGGGCAGAGCACATCTGATTTTGGACCACTGTATTCAGCTCTGATAAAGTTCATGAAGTTTTCAACCCCCTCGACATATGCAGCGGAGAATCTTCGAGCAGAAGTTATCCAAGTCATGTCCATCTGTTAGACATACAAATTAGTTCTTCTACTAGATATTACAGGAAAAACATATATGTTTTTTTATGAAGTCCAGAAGAAAATACCTAGGTCGATGTCTAAAGCTATGGCAAGATATTTGGACGAGCAGATCTAAGTAACAAAATATATGTAAAGCTAATTCAGCAAACAGATTTGAGTGCTAAATTATGGCAGGCTGTTTCAGCAGTCAATGAGGTCGAGCACACAGCCATCTAACTATCGAAGGCCATCGCAGCAACAAAGATCGAGTATAAAATGGTGTAGAGCTATTTCACCTAACAGATTGGCTACTAGACCATGGCAATCTACGTCACAATAAATATATGGCAGGATATTTTAGCAACTAATCGGCCTTGGCATGCCATCTCTGCTAAGCAGATTGTGTGCAGAACGGGGCAAGGAAGCTTCTTAAGCAGAGCATATTGACTGTAAAATACTTCGGCAAATAGTGAGATTAACAACGTCTATCAACTAACATTCAGCGCTACACCGACACGCACGGGGCCTCAGTCTCGAATGAGCGTACCGTGGGAGAAGCTGACCGCCGTGCGTTTCCACATGAACGTCGCCAGCGGTGGCGGCGCTGACCGCTGTGCGCCTCCACAAGAACTTCGCCAGGGGTGGGAGCGAGAGGATCGTCGTGCGTCCCCTCGACGAACCGCCGCACCGATGTATCGGTGTGGCGCGGAGGGCGGCTTTGGCGGAGCGAATGAAGTGGAGGGGGACGGGGGGAGGGTGGTTTGGGGAATATTATTGGCTAGTTGGCCGAAGGGCGGTTGAATCTAGGATTTGGGGGGAATTTTTGGGTGGGGGGGAGGATTTTCGCACGGTGGGCGGGGGGAGTTTGGTGCATGGTCGGTTTCTCCAAGTGCAATCCCACGTGTCAGTGAAGAGTCAAGCCGAAGCGCGTTCCATTTGCGTGAGCTGTGTGCAGGACCGAACGTGTGTGGGGTGCAATGCGACCGCGACAGGGGTGTTGTGAGTGTACCGCCTTTTTCCTTTTAAACTAGGTGCTTCGCCCCCTCAAAAAAAAATTTTTTGCTTCGCGCGATCCATCGATACTACTACTAGTAATCTGGTAATCCTGACTAAAACGGCGCGGCCGGGTCTTTTCCTGCGCGATATGCTGGGAGGTTGGCTTAGTTGGGTTATTTAGGACGAGTAATGCTACACCTACTTAGTCCCAGCTACGTAATTAACATAATGTGAAACATGTGAGCTATTGATTGTAGATTGGGGGGAGGGAGGGGCCCACCACCATGAAAATCAGGGGAGGAGAGAGAGAGGCAATTTACGTTAACCCTTTCGTAGGTTCCCGTAGATGTGAAATGCGTGAATGTGCATTTGCAGATAAGGCCTTCCCTCGTTCATCCTTTTCTCCCACAAGATCTTGATCTTTCGTGCAACGCACGGGCATCTTTCTAGTACTCCTACAATATACTATATTATTGTGAAAATTCATATACAACGGCCGAGATTAATGCAAACACGGCAGATTTTCATAACATTTCAAACTTTTATAGGACAAAAAAATAAAAGAAACCCGACCCTAAACCTATTCTACGGCGGCGACCGACGTCCTCCATATGCAATCTCCATGTACGGGGGCGGGGTTCAAGACCCGTGAAGTGAGGTGCGGTCTCCGGCGAGGAAAAGTAGAACACGGGAGACGGACCGGCCAGTTGGCACACCATGCCCTACCGCCTCACATGCCCTACTCATCCTTGGAGGAGTCCCCGACCTCGGCGGTGCCGAACGTTGGACGGCGGCAAGTAGGACGCGTGGCTGACGGTGCTCCCGTCGTCGGCCGCCAGCGTGGCCACCACTTGTGTGGCGACTTGAGCGAGGGCGGCGACCTCGAGGTCCATCCCCATAGACAAGTTGTCCAGCAGAGCGTTCACGCTTGCGATCATGGCGGATGTGGTGCCAGGTAGGAGGACGATTCGCTATGGTGTGGAGGTTAGCTGGGCGTTGCCGCTTTTTGTAGCGCATTCCGGTGAGGCCAAGCATCATTAAGTCGCCGGAGTTGGTTCCTCAGGCATCGAGCCTCTTAACGACGGCATACGGACGGACGGCATGAATGCGGGCAGCTGGCGCCGGCTGGGAACGCACCGCACGACGGTGCGAGGGATGAGGGTTTTTGGTGTGCCAGGGTAGTCAATTGCGGTCGTGGCAATGTTGGAGATGCTTTGCTCACATGCGATCGACGCATGTCATTGAAAAAGCAAGACGACCCGGCATGGTCTCAGGTCCTGAGGATGCAGTTGGCCGCGCTACACCACTCCGCGGACGCGTCCCAGCGCCCCGTGCATCCTCGACGAGCCGGCTGTTGGGATGTGTTTGGATTGTGGCCAAATTGCACTTTACCAAAATTTTGGTCATGACCCAAAGATTGGTCTTTGTTTGGATGGTTGCCATTTTTTTGGCATGCCAATGAACTCTAGCCACCTCTAGTTCATTTTTCTTGGCGATGTCGGCCAAATCATGGGCAACCAAAACCTCAACCAAAATTTTGGCTACCCAATGCTTGGGCACAAACCAAACATATTGTTAGTCGTGCCACAGCACTAACGCCACCCTCGACACACTGAAACCGACCGTGTCTAGCGACGATGAGCGTGTCGCTCTCCGCGGTTGTCGTGTCCAGAGGCGGTGCTGGAGCTGCGCCACGTTGTTGGCCCCCACGACCCACATGAACGGTTGCCGGTGGTGAGGAGGTCCACTAGTAGAAAACAGGGCTTTGGTTCGGGCCTGGCCAGCCCATTAGTCTCGGTTCATTCACGAACCGGGACCCATGGGTGTATATGTCCTGGTTCGTGCGCCCAGGGGGGCGGCCGGGCCTCGTGGGGCATCTGTCCCAGTTGCTTAGGACCCATTTGTCCCGGTTCCAGGCACAAACCGGGACAAATGGGCCTTGCTCCTGGCCCACACCCATTGGTCCTGGTTCTTGTCTGGAACCGGGACAAATGGTTGGCCTTTAGACCCGGTTCCTACTATGAACCGGGACCAATGAGTTTCCTATATATAACCCCTCGCCCACCACTCCACTGCTCTGTTTTTTCTGGCCGGCCAATGGGGAGCTTTGTGGTGCTCTAGCTAGCTCACCTCCTATGCACATGAGGTGTTCTATGAAATGCCCGAGCCACACTAGTTAAGCTTTTCTCCTCTCGAAGCTCGAACTCCAAGCTCCATTTTCTCCGAGATTTGTCTAGGTTTAGCGGTCCGTCATGTCCCGTCCCCGTCTACACCACCGTCGATCGTCCCCGCCGATCTCGTCACTGGCACGACCGTGGTGAGCCTCTTGTTCTATCCATTCTTTTCTTACTTTTATTATTGCTTGTTATTGTTGCTTTACATAGATATTTGTCTAATTTTCTTACGTTTATTATTGCTTGTTATTATATAGTGCGATGGTTTTGATATCCGCCCACGTCGGCCCTCGTCCTGTCTACGATTCAGATGTGGTATATTATCTTTCATTTATAACTATTTGTTTTAGTGTTTATGACAATTATGCCGACCAACCTGACATAGATGTTTTTATATGTCTAGGAGGTAGTTGAACCGGAAATTCCAACCGACCCTCTTGTGGAGAGGTTAAATTTAGTTGAAAAGGAAAACATTTCATTGAAGAAAAAATTGGGAAAAACGGAGGAGGAGAAGATGGAATTGGAGTTGCATGTTGCGGAAGTCGTCGATGATCACAAGATCAAGATGGACCCTATTGTCAAGAGGTTAAATTTAGTTGAAGAAGAAAACAATTACTTGAAGGGATAACTAAAAAAAATTTGAGGAGGAGAAGATGATATTGGAGTTGCATGTTGCGGATATCGTTGATGATCACAAGATCAAGATGGATGCCATGCGCTTGAAGATTAGAAAGATTAGAAAATATGTCATTCATACCGAGGCTTGGTATCATTATGCCGTTGGATCAATTTTTACCTTGGTTGCGATTATGATCGCATTTGTTGTTGCATTGAAATGTTTTACATAGTTTCAATGTATGGTTTAATTAGATGCTCTAGAGATATGCATGTACTTTGAATGGCATGTGATGATGAACTTATATTAATTTGATCACTTATCTATCCATGATGTTTTGTAATGGTTTTTAACATGCTTAATTATATATCATGGGAGTGGAGGGCCAGACAGACATTCAGGGTCTTATAGCTTTTCAATTTCAGGGTCCTTATAGCTCAAAAAATTCAGTAAATGCATGAAAAATAGCAAATGAAGCCAGAAATGGTTGAAAATTGATGATGTTGCTTTGAATGGTGCATTTTGAACACAGAAAAAGTCTGTAGTTCAAATAAGTTAAAAAAATGATATCCCTTTGTAACAGACGAGTTTTCGTTTGAAACCCTGATACCTCGAAAGAGATTGTCCGTTTTGTACACGAAGTGCATCCAGTTTTTGTCGTAACCCTCTCTACTTTTTTGCACATGCTATGGGGGTGAAATGATGATACCATGCAAACTTTCAACCTTTTCAGAGTTCATTTGAAATGCTTTTCAATTTCAGTGTCATTTAGCTCAAAAAATTCAGTAAATGCATGAAAAATAGCAAATGAAGTCAGAAATGGTTGAAAATTGATGATGTGGCTTTGAATGGTGCATTTTGAAGACATAAAAAGTCTGTAGTTCAAATAAGTTCAAAAAAAAATCTCTTTGTAACAGACGAGTTTTCGTCTGAAACCCTCATACCTCGAAAGAGATTGTCTGTTTTGTACATGAAGTGCATCCAGTTTTTGCCGTAACCCTCTCTACTTTTTTGCACGTGCTATGTGGGTGAAATGATGACACCATGCCAACTTTCAACCTTTTCAGAGTTCATTTGAAATGCTTTTCAATTTCAGGGTCATTTAGCTCAAAGGATGAACTAATATAAAAAAGAATGAACTGGAAAACTTTTATGAAACTCTAATAGCAGAAATAATAACCTAAAAGAATGAACTAGAAAACTTTAATGAAACTCTAATAGAAAAGAGAATGAACTAGAAAACTTTAATGAAACTCTAATAGCTAAAGGAATCAACCAAAAAGCTTTTATAATTAATCCTCTATTATTATTGAAATTAAAATTATATAAAATTTATGCAACTAAAATTATCAATGTATTTCCTGTTCAAAACATTAAAAGCAAATAGAATTTTCATAATATAAATAAAAAAAGCAAAAAATAAATTATATAAATAAGTAGAATAAAAATAAAATAAATAAGTAGAAACAAAATAAACTTTAATAAAGTAAAATAAATAAACTTTAATAAAATAACTAAAAATAGCAATAGTAAGTATTCTTTTGATAGTAGAAACAAAATTAAAAAAAATAAAGCAACAAAGAAAAAATGGAACAAAATAAAAAAATGCCACCTACTGGGCCACCACGGCCTGAATACGACTAGAAACCCACCCGTGGGCCAGGATTCAGGCGCGCGGAAGGCCCAATAGGCCCACATGCAGATGCAGTGTGTTTAGACCCGTAGGTCTGCATTAGAGAGGAGCTCGACATAGAAGGGGCAGCAACACTTATAAACAGGTCGCGACGTCTCTCAGCTAGCGAGGTGGGAATAAACTCCCACCGCACCGCGGCTGTACGAGCTCATTGGTCCCGGTTGGTCCTAGGAACCGGGACGAAAGGGCGGCATTGGTACCGGTTCGTCAAACAAATCGGGACCAATCCCCACCTTTAGTCCTGGTTGGTGCCACCAACCGGGACCAATGGCCACTTTTTCCCGCCCTTTGGGCTACTGAAAACTGGCCATTTGTCCCGGTTGGTGCCACGAACCGGGACTAATAGCTCCATTGGTCCCGGTTGGTGCCACGAACCGGGACCAATTCTTTTGCTATATAAGCAGCACTTGGGAATTTTTCAAATTTCCATCGTCAGTTTGCCCCCGACGGCGCCAGGCT
Organism: Secale cereale; assembly: GCA_902687465.1. Taxonomy (NCBI): domain Eukaryota; kingdom Viridiplantae; phylum Streptophyta; class Magnoliopsida; order Poales; family Poaceae; genus Secale; species Secale cereale. The sequence continues at coordinate 58,326,282 of LR738710.1, read as the reverse complement.
GCTCGCCGTCGACGCCGTCGCTGCCTCTGCCCCGACCTCGCGCCTCTGCCCGACCTCGCCGTCGACGCCCTCTGCCCCGACCTCGCCGTCACTGCCCTCTGCCCCGACCTCGCCGTCGTCGCCCTC
>LR738710.1:58253288-58325140 GCA_902687465.1 Secale cereale | reverse complement strand
ATATATATATATATATATATATATATGTATATGTAATTGCATATGTATGTATATGATGCATGGATATATGGATGTATTGATGTATGACTTTTTTGTCAATTTATGTATATGTTCATATATATATGAGCATATTTAGAAAAAAAATTGTGTTGCAAAAGTTACATTTAAGGTTAGTTGATTTAGTGCAAATGTTAGATGAATTTTCTGTTTTTATAGTTTTTATATATCTTTATAGTTTTAGTTATATATACAAATGTTAGATGAATTTTCTGTTTTTATAGTTTTTTATAGTTTTAGTGATAGAATGTAGTTTTTTTTAGTAAGAACTAGTTCATTTTTATTTATATTAAGTGCTTATTAGTTGAACTAGTTGAATTAATAGAACTAGTTTATTTTTAGTAAAACTAGTTTAATTTTAGTAAAACTAGTTTAATTTTAGTAAAATTAGTTTATTCTTAGTAAGAACTATTTCATTTTTATTTATAGTAAGAGCTTATTAGTTGAACTAGTTGAATTAATAGAACTAGTTTATTCTTTTAGCTCAAGCAATTATCCCCGCATCGACGTCAACGATGCATATCCCGCATCCTCGTCGTCGACTCAACGGAGGCCTGCTTGATCAGAGGGGTCATGTTCGGGACTGGGCTCCGCCGGGCTAGTATTGGGAGGTGCTTCCTTCCGGGGGCGCAACTTGGTGAGGAGCCAACCCGTTGTTGACCCGAACCTTCTTTGGTGGCGGGCGCGCGGGCCAGGGACGGTGCGGAGGCTTGAGGACCCCGTGGAGGTTGTACGTCACCGTGTCAGCGAGGAGGACGAACACGTATGTCGCTACATGGTTGCGTTGGAGGGCATGTTCGACAATACATGGCAGGTTCTTCAGGGATCTCACTGGAGCTATGATCCTGTGATGGTTCCTTCTCTTTGGGTGTCCACCGCCCGCGCCGATACTCGTCGTTCACTAGGGTTTTAGTTGTATTAATTAATTAGTGATGCTATATGTATGATACTATTCGAGATGTATTAGTGATAATATTCGACGATGTACGGGCGCAAGAGATGATTTAGTTTTGCTTATCGAATGCTCAAACTGGAGTCCAACCAAATCTCCATGTCAATATGAGTCCTATAATTAAGATATTTTGAAATCTTTTTGTTTATATTTTCAACCATTGAATTTTGGCATGGCTTGTGCTACAATATGTAGGAAATGTCGTGGTTTGACGATGACGATAGGATCCCAGCGTGTGACTGGTGTGGCGACGACCGGGGTCAGTGCGAAAGGCCACACCTGGTAGACGATCGATGCTTCAGTGTTAAGCTCGATGAGGCCTTCGATTTTGAGACGGTATGCAACACGACAAGTCTTGTTTGGTAATTAAGCATGACTTATGCCTTCTTTTCAACGTGTAATTTTCGTCTTTTACAATTCGACTAGCTTATCCCATGCCATGCAAGACGCTATGTCTTGGAGCATCTGGATTTCGAAGATCATGAAAGTATGGAAACAAAGCAAATTCATCTCAGGACCCATCATGATTATGATTTTCTTGTAAAGCTATACAATTCGGAGAGCGTAACCCATTTTGGTTGCTCGAACTGGAGAGCACTGTGCAAGGTATATGATTTTCAGGAGGGTATGTATGTCACCTTTGACCTTGGTGATGATGACGATGGCATGTGGGTCCTTGTTGATACGCTTCGAGTTCTACCTCTATGTGAGTTTCTCAAACATATTTATTAAGTAATTTATATTGTTTATTTCAAAATAATTGACAGCTTATTTCCATTAACAGCTTATTTCCATTCTTCAAAAAATGTACGGAAGATGGTAGACAGAACCCACAACACTGATGGTGCGGAATTAAGTTGTGAGCAGAAAAATCATCTTGTCTCGTTACTTTCTTATTTTGAGCGTTACAATACCTATTCTAAAACTCCTGCACATTATGGTCAATACGTGCCACTAGTGCACGTGTTGAACTACGGTAACATCCATGGAGATGTCATGGTAAGATTTATGGCCGATCACCAATACAGTGCGTGCGTGTGTGTATAATCACCACACCATCTACTGTATTTTTTCTTGAATTACAGTGTTTTTTGAGCTATCGATATTACCGACAAAGTTGTAATTGCAATGCATAGCTAAGTAATTTGAACATACATCTAGGTGGTTTTTTCTAGTCTAAGACTTGGTATACGTTTTTCTATGTTGTGTGCATATGACCATCATTGGGTTCAAATAGCAACAGAAGTAAGTCAATCATTTTGTCTTCGTCTTACATGAAGGAGTGCATCTTCATGGTGCTGGTATGACCCCTGTACTTTCATGTTCGCTCCACCTTCTTGATGTTGAAACTTATTTTTGAAAAGAATGAAAGCAATCAGTAGTGTTTTGTTGGTATTTCTATCAAGTGTACTCTATTTATTTTCTGAATTAGCAATTTCAAGTTGTTTACAGTGATAACCTAGATGTATTTTCCGGAGTATAGTCATCAAACACTCTAATTTTCGGTGTTTTGTTTTCATTTTTTTTTTTGTAACTTCAGTAATGTGCCACTTTTAACTAAATGTATGTGTTACTGAAGATACATGTGTACTCTGCTTTATAATGTAAGTACAGTCTAAGACGAGTAGTAAATCCCTTTGGAATTTATTCTATGTAATTTACAGTGTAAGTTCAGTAATTCTAGAGTGTAATTCTATTGATTTCACTGTAACTACTATAAAAATTTCTAAGTTTACAGTCTAACTTAGTGTATAGTAACCCTGTAACTTACTATTCTCTGCTCCGAAATTTGCAGTCAAATTGTAGTATAAGTTACATGGATATACAGTGTAATTACTAAAGTTACAGTGCAACTACACTCTAAGTTCTAGTTGTAATTTCATTTGGAATTTATTCTAAGTTTTACAGTGTAACTTCAGTAATTCTACAGTGTAATTCTACTGTTTTCCCTGCAATTACTGTAAAAGTTTCTAGTTTTACAGTGTAATTCTACTGTGAATTACATTTTTGTTAATCTACTGCAAATGCACTGTAAATCTACTGCAAAGCACTGTAATTTGCTAATGTTGATCACCGCTAACAGTAATTTGACCAATCTTTTCCTGCTATATGTTTTCTATGTAAAGGGTGGATTTTGATCATGCTTTTCATGTCTATGTTATCCCATGACCCCATGCTCCTTTTCTATTCTGCTTTCTTATTTTTCTTGCAAAGATTCAGCTAGTTTCCCCTATGCTTCGTGCAGATGATGAGAAGTAGGAGAGGGGAGCTGTTTCTCACAGGAGGTTGAAGTGCTTAGTGAAATGCAGGGTTGGAAACCTGGGCTCCGTTTAGTTATTGTAGGCCTGTTTGAAGGAAGAGAGGGCATGTGGGACAAGGATAACGACATTCGGAGGACAGTAAGGAGACGGAGGACAGATGACACTTGTCAATTTCTGAATGACCACAATATATGACTGAATGCGAATAGGATTTTTTTTTCGAGGGTAGCTTTATAGAAGGAGAGAAGAACAAACATACACGAAATATACCGCTCGTTGCGAACCACGAGCACCACACAACACACACACGCACACACACAACTACGACGCCAAAGAGCCTACCCAAAACCGCGAACCTCGTCACGTCTCGACCAACACCGGTCATCTCCGAACGACCAACACCGGTCATCTCCGAAGAACAGCAACTCCAGCTTTCTTGGATAAACCAGCGACGACCGTACATAGCGCCAAAGAATAGCAATCCGGGCAGCCGCGAACACCGGAAGAGTGCAACAAAGGGCATCTTGTCTCCCAGCACAATGCTCTCAACGCGTCAAAGACACCGCCATCATGCCGATCCTGCGAATAATGGCTTTCGCCCCAAAGACAATTGCCGCCACAACGAGGCAAATGGCAACACACACGGCGACGCCTCTAGGAAGGGAAATGACATCCACAGATGCGATCGACGCCGGTCCAACCAAAGCCGAACAGGACTTTCATCCGTAGCGCTGCACATCTCCACACTGCCAAGATCATGGCCAGCCCTGACCGTTGCCTCGCACCGCCGTCGCTGCAGCAACTTGCCATTGAAGCCATGCAAACGAGAACCACTCCCACCTCACTGCCGAGGGAGCACGCCTCAAGCCACCGCCTGCAACACAAACGAAGAACCGCATCATTCGTGGAGCGGTGCAAGGGCCAGAACAACCACGACGGCCTTCGCCCGCACTAGGGGACTGCCAACAGATCCGGTCTGACCCGCACCTCGACCCACTCTCCGGCACCAACTCTGTCTAGGCATCACCGCGCGCCTCACACGGACGCAGCCGAGCGCCCGCTGCCCACCAGGACCAGGGCCTCACAGCGCCGCTTCCTCCATGGCTGCGCTCACGCCGCCGCCACAGACGGTGCCGGTGCACCACCAACTCCCACCAACCTGCCGCGCCCTACCCCAGGCTCTAGTCGACCGCCACCAGCACACTCCTCGTGGCGAGCCACGCGCACTAAACCACCAAGTGGAGCCGGCCCAAGCCACCACCTTCAACACAACCGAGGAACAACAACATCCAGCCATGCCGTGCAAGGCCTGATCCAACACGTCGGCCTTCACCCCGCACCAGAGGACCGCCTCCAGATCGGATCTGACCTGCAACTCCGTCCACTCCAGCGCAAGCACCTCCGAGGCATCACCGCACACCCTCCCGCGGAGGCGGCCGGCCGCCTGCTACCCGCTAGGATCTCCTTCCTGGCAGGGCCTCCTCGGCGCCCCCGCATCCATGGCTGAGCATGCGCCGCCGCCATCTACAAAGCCGGCGCACCACCCACATGCACCACCTTGCTGCGCACCTCGCCTGGATCCGCCACTCCGCCGCGCTCCCTGACGTGCTCCGCCGCCCACCACCGCGAAAGGCGTCGCCGGCCTCCCCACCACCATGGCTGCCCCGGAGAAGTCCTGCTCCGCGCGAAGAGGGGTCACCGAGGGGCGCAGCCCACACCCGTCGGCTTCATCGGCCAGGCGCGGCCGCCACCGCCGGCGGCGGTAGTGGCCGGGGGGGTCGGATCTGGGGCTGCTGAACTGTGTTGGGGAGCCTCCGGAGTCGCACGCGCGTGCGACCCCAGTCGCATAATTAATACCGTTTGTTTCGATTTAAAATTATCCATTAAGAAGGAAACGGAGAACAGAATCATACAAACTCATATTAACAGAAAACGCATCTAGATGGAACTTTATCTGAATCCTCACCACACGGACTACAATTCAGCCTAGGCAATCTAACGAAAACTACAGAGAGATGTCAGTCCAGGTGCCATGAACTTGGAGATTAATACAAGTTGCAGCCTAATTGGCTGCCAATTGAAGCAGGAGAGTAGGGAATAGAAAAAAAGACTGGTCTACAGCGCTCGCTATGGAGGTTCAGGGATGTGGCTTGGTGATGAACCTGTTCGCAGCGTCTCCACCTCCGGGTCGGCCATGTGGCGAGCAACCCTGACGTAGGCAGGCCGGCTCTGCCTTCGTGATGCAGGGAAGAAGACGAGAACTCCGTCGGCACCGACGCCAGACCGCATCGCTGTCGCTCGCAGAATGGCCGAAGACACGGAGACGCGGCCCGCGTCGACGGGCCGGGAGGAGAGGGAGGAGGGCGAGATCGAGGACGACGCGTGCAGTTGACTCCGGCGTGGTTCGTTGTGTTGACGCCATGACGGAGGAACCAGGTCGAGACCTCATATCCAATCGCCTATGAACGTGTGATTTGATTTAGAATACTAATCGTGGGTAGTTAGGAAGGCAAGGATAAATAGACTCTATTTTTGTATGGGAACACAAAATATTGGCACAAACTACAATAAACCGAGATTAGGCGGTGCCAAAGTAATTATTTTTGAATGGAATTAGAATAATGAAATAAATTGGAAATAAATATTTCAAAGCAATATGAGATATATATGCTGCTAAAAATAATGTTACTAAAATATGTTTGTAAAAAGTTATTTCTTGTTGAAAAGACCACGAAATCCAAGAAACATGGAGGGGCGATCCGGCACCCTCCCCTCCCTTTTCCTGGTTATTTAGTATACATGTATGGTACGTATAAGTAGTTTAACGTGACCAATCCATGGCATCATATGTTTAGAGGATACCATATTTTACATTGTTGTTGTCATTGAGTGTTTTGAAGTCCCGACAAATCGTCTCACCATCGTCATCTTCCTTCCAATCTAGATCGGGAGATTCCCGATGAAATCGTCTCACGCCCGTCATCTTCCCTAAGTACGGCGGTAGGCGGCATGTGGGAAGCTCGCATCCATGGCTAGTGGAGAGGCCCAAACTCGCGAGCGAAGGTCGAGAAAAGGGACGGAGGAACTGCTTGGTCAGCACCTAGGATGGAGGAAGAGGGCGACAGGAGCCATGCCCGACCAGGAGCGGTGTGCATGGTCAGAGGGGTGGCTCGTCGAACGGGGCTTGCCATCCCGCAGAAGTAGGGGTTGCGACTGGTGCTAGCGCATTGTCGCCGGACGACCCGGCTGTAGGTACAACGAGGTTTGCACTACAATTTCAGAAATCACTTCATAAAGTAGCAAAAACTTGGCCAATTTTGAACTACAGCCCAAGAAACATCATGTTACCCTCACTTTAAAACTACTAGGTTATATTCTTGCCTTGAAACACGAGTACAGATGGGATGGGTTGCTGAGGCAGTCGATCTATGTCAGTCTCGATCTCACATTTTGATCTTGAGATTGGGTGATCTAAACATCTTTCATCTTACCGAACAATCCGTGGAGAGTTCCTCCGCGCTAGAGTAGGTCCAACATAATCACGTCACTTTTGTTCCAACGAAAATCATAGAGATTCAACTGTGTTTAATTAATGACCAAACCAATTTTGTTCTCAGATCTTTTGTGTTAGGGACGTGTTGTTACATCATGGGTCTACAATTGTGTATCATGGAAAAAACACGACGAGGCGATTTGCACGCGCAAGCTTCTGCCCCATCGCTGGGCAAGCAAGCCACCAGGCAAATTCTGTGATATGTTTAATATGGGGATGCATAGTCTATTATATAGATATCCTGTCTTTTCAAAATTTCGTAAATTTGAAAAATATTCACGAGTCTTTTCAAACTGGTTCATCGCTTCCCACCAGGCCAAATCCGTGATATGTTTAATATGGGGATGCATTGTCTATTATACAGATATACTTGTCTTTTTAAAATTTCGTCAATTTATAAAGTGTTCATGAGTTTTTTTTAAACGTTCATCGCTTCAAAATAAATTCATGATCAAAAAATAAAGTTCGTGTCCACAAAAAATGTCCATGATTTCTTTCAAAATATTCGAAACAATGTTTCGGAATTCTTAAAAATATTTCAATTTTTTTAAAATGTTCAGCGATTCAAAATAAAATTCAAGAATTTAAAAAATATTCTTCACAAAAAATATCTGAATTTCAAAAGTTGTTCCCCAATTTCAAGGAATGTTCGCCTATGCAAAAAAAACTTGTGGACGGGTTCCATAATAATTATTAGACCATCGTTATTGGGAATTTTTTCCAACTACACAAACATTTCTTTTAAATTGTAAAAACATTTGAAATGTCTCATACATTATTTGTAAAATTTGTAATTTTTTAACAATGTATAAACGTTTTTGAAAATTTCACATACATTATTTGGAAATATGTGAGTATTCCGTTAAATGTCATGTTTTTTTTAAATGGGAATAAACATTTTCTGAACACTGTTGGGAATTTTATCGAACAATGCAAACTATGTACAGTGTGCTCTGCAGTATGACACGTTAGCCCGGTCCCGCTCGTCCGAATAAAATGAACACGTTATTCCCATATGTCAGTGGGATATATGAGAAATAAAAGAGAAAAACAGCACACGTCGAGTGTCGAACCTGAAACCTGTGCGCTCGTGGAGCACGTGCTAACCACCAGACAAAGCATGTATGTGCTACAAAATTGGAGATGCGCTTTTATATACGAAGTCTTTTCTATAAGAAATCTATTTCGTTTTTCTTGGGCGAAAAGAAATCTATTTAGGTTTTTTGAGAAAAGAAATCCATTTATTATTATTTTTATCAACAGAAATCCATTTAGGTATACATAGTCTCTTTTTTTGGGGCTGGACGGGCCTGTATTTTTTGTTTTGAAGCTATGGCCCAGTTGTGTAACCACCTGCACTCAGTACGTACAATATTTTTTTGAATTCCGAATATTTTTCAATTCATGATTTTTTTTTCAAAATGGTAAACATTTTTACAAAAAAATTCGAATTTAAAATTTGTTCACCAAATTTTAAAAAGGTTCACCATAATTTTGAAGTTGCGAACATTTTCTAAATTCATCAACTTTTTTACAAATTCTTGAAACTAATGTGAATTCACAAACATTTTTTGAAATTGCGTACATGTTTTTTGGAACTCGTCACCAAGTATTGTTTACATAGGCGAACATTTCTTCGCCATTTCAAATCCAAATTTAATGAGTTAAATATATATTCCTATCAAGAAAGTGTGTTCTATCCATTTATAAACTTTTTCCATAGTTTTGGTTAATTACAATTGGTGTAATTTAAAAATATTTTAATTACTCCTTAGAGCTTGCAAAAATTATAACTTAATATCTATAAATTTGAATAATATATTTTTCTACTGTTTTACTTGTAACTAATGCAATGTCACACCGATGTTGCAATATCTTTTCGAATATTACCACAAATAGTTATCCTGTTGAAATACCTAGCCTCTATTGCAACAAAATGACTGCTTCGGGAAACGGAATTTTTTTGTCGCAATATTGCTTCCATATTGCAACGCCAATTTAGTTTGTTGCAATAGTTAGCCACTTTTTAGCAACAATATTTGCAACTAATGCAACGTCACGCCTGTGTTGCAATATCTTTCTGAATATTGCCACGAATAGTTATTCTGTTGAAATACCTCGTCTCTGTTACAACAAAATGACTGCCCTCACGCAACGGGATTTGTTTGTCGCAATACCGCTACCATATTGCAACGACGATATAGTTTGTTGCAATATGAGGCCTCTATTGCAACAAAGTTAGTTTTTATCGTGACCAAACTAAGTTATAGCAATATGTGCGACCTATTAGCACAACCAGAGAATATGTGGTAATATTGCGCTTTATTGCAACAAAACGTAGTTGTGGCAATATTTTTTGTTGGAATGGACCGGAATCCTTGTAGTGATTGGTCGGCCCGTGATCGGCCCGTGACGCATTTAGGGAGACCCATGGATGACTACTCGTACAAGACAAATATAGCATAATTGTGAAGGACTCTATGTCCACTGACAAAGCCGGCTAGGATTTGTCGGACTAAGGTAACCCCTTTTATCTCTGATATTACTATTCATCCAACATAACTTTAAGGAGCATCCTACAGAATGCTCTGCTAGAATCATACTCGTCGATTAGGAAGAGAGGTGTGAGACAATGAGTGAAAGACAGCCTAAAGATAATGTGCGTACAGGACACACGTAGGTAGGTCTATGTATATATAAAGGGTCGATGGAGATTGTGCGTGTGTATGCTTGCGAGAGGGCGAGTGCTTGTGATAAAGGTTTGTGAAAACAGTCGTAAATGGTTACGAGAGGGAGGGAGGGTTATATCGAGAGCATGTGTGCGAGAAAGACACCTCGAGAGAGAGTGTGTGAGAATGTGTGAGAGACCACCGATGAAGAGTGAAACTACACGTACAAGACTGTTGTACACATTGATTAAAGATATAAATTGTATCCAAATATTAGGATGAGATCATGATATTTGAAATTCGCATAAGGAACAGTCATTGATCCATCAGACATCTAGATTCGATCGAATTTGAGCATGTCTATGTTATTATTCGACACAATTGATCCACATAGTTAGTATTTTGAACTCCAGACAATGCATCGCTTTAGCAATCGAATATAAATGTGAGTATAGTTCATGTTGTGCGTGTAAAGCACATTATACATACGAAAGTTACACAATGAACCTTATAAATAGCTACCTATGAACTAGCATACATTTGAATTCAACTTAAGGTGGTTTAAAAAATCGAATTCAACATGAAGTCCATTCAATTATTTGAATTTGATATCATGGCATTTGTAAATCATACCTACGTTATGGCGGCACCAATCTTTGCTCTGATTTTGTACATAATAGCGTATGTAGTCATGTATAAAATAGATTCTAATTTAGCTCCTCCATTCCAAAATAATCGTAGTTATAGGATTTTCAAGTGTCAAAATTTCAAAAAGAAGCGGATAATTTAACGAGGTTTTCAAACATAAAAGGTCAAATTTAACGTGGTCTATTTAGGTCAATCCTCAAAGTTCAAGAGTACTCTAAACGTGAATGCTTGTGTTTCAAAATTTCAAACGAAGCGCCAAAAGAGCCTCTACTCGCCCGAAACCGCGTGAGACCAATGTTTGGTAGTACAAGGAAATTACTTTTCTAATAACTCCGACCCGTGAAACCTACCGGCCCGACTCCAAAGGTCTAAACCGGGGTAGGTTTGTAGCTTCATCTAGACGCCACGCAACCGCCTCCGAAAACATTCATACACAATGGCCGCCTAAGCACACATGCGCGCGGCCGAAATCGCTCCCGCCCACTATTTGGGACACTTGGGATTACCATCCTACCCCCGACCTGTAGTAGGTCCGAAATTTAAGAGGGGGGCAAAGTTTGTACTTTCCCCAAATTTTAAACAAGCGCGTCCCATCTTCTGTACAAAAAAGCCAAAAACAAGCGCGTACTAGACCCGAAACATGGTTCTCCCCTTCCCCCCGCCCACCTGTCCGATTCCCCATTCGTACTCCGTGGGCGCGAAAACTACCTCTCCACCAGCTGCGAAACCCCGGCGTCCTCCGTCCGCCACCCCATTCCACCCATCAACCGCCGCCCTCCTCCATCACGCCGGAGCCGATACCCCGACGTCGTGGTCCACCGCAACCTCAACCGCAACGCCCTCCACGGCTAGTAGTTGAAGCCAAGGCCGAGCCGTCTGTACCCGAGCCAGTTCAACCACGCCGTCCTACGCCTCACCGCTGCCGCTCCAACTTCGCCACCCTCCACCACACTGGAGTTGTTCCTGCTACGCCGTCCTTCGCCGCCTCGGATCTGCTTCCCCTCCGCCAACATACGGCCACGGCAACACAGTCAACAATTTGGCCATGGGTTCGTCCAAGCCTGTACCCTCCTCCAGAACATCGGTTACCCCGGCAGAAAGAAGAATATCGGCGCGACATGTGGAGGCGACCACACCTGCAACCAAAAATGGTACTCCTCTTCCCTTATTCGTGCAAATCTTACGTGTCTGCTTGCACGGTATTCATCCCATAGAAAACACTAGTTGACCGCTTCTTCTTGATACTAGATGTTCCTAGTTACTCGCGATGCACAAGGTTTCTCCTCATATACTATTTCACCTTAGCTAGAGGTCCGTTGCCCCCTTGAATTTCAATTCATAGTCAATTGATTCCCAATTAACGGAAGCATTCCCCGGCGTAACAGGTGCTAGTCCGCCTATTACGCCGGGGAAGCAGCACCTCGGTGCTTATCTTAGCGGCGTGTGGGGCCTAGAGCTACTGGCGCCCGATCTGGAGGTCGGTCGGGATTAAAGGGATGGCCTGGGGGCGCTGCCAAGCACGGCGGTGGTGTGAAGTCGAGGGGAGGGCGGGGCGATGGAGGCAGGAGTCTGGGCCGGTGGTCGCTGGCCGTTCGAGAAATATCATCAGCAGTGACTGGCGGGGGGTAGACGAAGGCCATCTGCCCGTTCCTTATAGATCGGACGGTTCATTAAAAAATTGACTGACCTATTTATTTTCAGTCCACTGTTATCTTAATATGACCACATGTGGTGGTGTGCTGGAGGAGTACCTGCATTTCCTGTGCTCATATATTACAAAATCATACGGAGTAGAATCTAATTTTGTTTGTCATGCAATGTTGTAGAGCTATCATATGTCTCCTGTCATTTATTTTTCAGCCACCTGCTATCTGCTACTTTTACAGTGCACTAGTTCTGCACACACTTCACACATACTCTCACTATTGTGTTTTTATGCAAGGGTATTTCAGACTCTGCTGCTATGAGAGAAGCAAAAAAGAAAAGAGAGAAGTCGCTCCAGCGTCATGTGCGGATAGGCCAGACACGTTTAAGCCTTATAATAAGTGCAGTCTCATCAGATGGAGACGGTAAACATAGCTTTGAAGTTGATGACCTCGCTCGCAATGAACCACCATCCCAGGTGCTTACTTTAACATCGTGGTGTCATATGTGGTTGCATGTTCCATATGGTGTCTAGCTTGTATTCGAAAGGCTGAAGTCGGTCTTTATTAAGATAAGGAAATATATTTTTTACATGAACCACCATCCCGTGAGCACCAGAAGAAAAATAGCTAGTCAGGGCACTGGCCGAGCCAGTGACAAGCCCAACAAAGAGAGGCATCACCTGGAAGCCAACTAAAAAGCCGCGATGGTGGCGAAGCAGCCCGCCTCCCACTAGGCTCTCAGGTCCTAGATGATCATGCTCACCACTCCAGCTGGATGTCTAGCTTGTATTGCTTCCAATTTGGTTAAATTGCATTTGCTTAGCTAACACATTATACCTTTGAATATGACATGCCTTTCTGTTTTTGGTACATACTAGTACATCTGTGTTTTAACCATGTTCTTACATCAAACTAATGTTCTTGTGTATCCCTCATCAATCAATTATGACGAGGTAGTCATGCAAGTCGATTATACTCCTCATTTAAAGAATGCAGCGTCAGCCTCCCGACATGATTCTCAAGAAACAGCAAGGCTAGATGAAGATAGTGAACGTAGCTCTGTAGTTGATTGCTGCATTTTCCCTACACTAGCATCGCAGGTGCTTGCTCTAACTTGGCAGCATGATATGTGGTTGCATGTCGCATATGGTGTCTAGATTGTAATTTTTCCAATCTGGTTAAACTGCATGTGCTATTCTGCTTAGCTTATACATTATACCTGTTAATGTGACATTCCTTCCTGTATTTAGTACATAGTACATATGTCTATTAAGCATGTCCTCACATAAAACTATTGTTTTTTTGTATCCCGCATAAATCAATATGACGAGACACCTTCAGTATATGCAGTGTGATATTAGTTGCATCTTTGATATGTTTTATAGCATGCGCTGCTTCTAATTTGTTGAAATGCCATTTATGATGGGACACTTTTAACTTGGCAGAGTCATATTGGTTGCATCTTTCACGTGGTGTCTAGCTTGCATTGCTTCTTATTTGGTGAAATGGTTTCTGCTTAGTTTACACAAATAGTTGTGAATATGCCATGCCGTCTTTTTTCGTATTATTCCATCCTGGAATCATGTGTTTGCCTTACATCAAAGTAGTGATTGTCAGTATCATGCACGAATGAGTTCTGAGGAGTGAATTTTATTGTTTTTTCTTGTCGGTTTTACTTGACAATTCAAAATCAATAAAGCGGAAGGAAGTTAGGAAGGCAGCGGATGAAGGTGCTCCTTCCAAATGGAGGGCCTCTACAGATTCTACTCCTCCACCCCCCAAGATGATTTCCAAGACAACACATGCATATACACTCAACGTAGCTGTGTTGGTGATGAGCACGTCTCCCCTAGTGCACCATCACAGGTGCTCCCTCTAACTTGGCACTTTATATGTGGTTGCATGTTATGTATGATGTCTAGCTTGTATTGCTTCTAATTTTGTTGAATTTCATCTGCTTACTTTACACATTATACTTGTGAGTAAGACACGTGTTCCTGTTTCTAGAACATACAATATCTGTCTATCACACCATGTTCTTACATCAAAGTACATTTGTTCTGAAGAACTAAATTGATATTCGTTTTTCCTTTCGGCTTGACTTAACATGGCACAGAGCAAGAGGAAGCAAGACAAAACGACAGGGAAACGAAAGCGGAAAAATCCTGCAGATTCTGTTGGTACTGATGGTGCAATAGAAGGTCAAAGTCCAGCGGGAAATTGTACTGACAGGGTATCCCGTGCTACACGAGCTGCAGAACAAGCCAAACACAAACAAATAGCTGCCACCAAACAAGCAGAGACAACCCTAGTTGTTGCAACACCTTCCACAGTACCACCAGCTGCACGATTTACTCGTTGGTCAACTCATCTAGCAGCACGTTCCCAAGCTCCCTTGCCACCTGACACTACTTCCGAAGCACTCTTGACACAAGATGAGTTGGCAAGATCAGATGAACTTTGTGAGCTTCAACAGCAAGAAGGTAGTTGCTGGAGTCAAGTTACAGTTGCATGCTTCTTTATATGTAGTCTCACAGTCTGATGTACACTAACACTTCATATGTTTGTTGTTGGACTAGCACCTAAGCGCAAGAGGAAACAAACATCAGGGATAATGCTCGATAGGTTAACTAAATCTAGAGGATGAAGAATGGAGATCCGTTTTTAGGCAGGTTTAAAAAGGCCACGTGATGCTACAGAGTCAGCCAAGTTAGTATCAGAGGCATCAGTTGCTGTTAGGTGTCATGTACGTATCCTCCCAACATGGATTCAATACATGAATGACAAAGATGAAACCCAGTTCAACACCTTCCTCGACTATTTATCTATAAGTATGGTTATGTATGGAAACTAGTAATATCGTCTTGCTCTGTACAATACTTTCTAGGTTGCTGATAATGAGACTCCCATAATTTTCAACAGATGAGGTTCAAGTTGGATAGCCAAGATGATGCAACCAGAGAAGCTTGCACCCATGTTTTCAAGTCTGCTCTGCGACAGTATCGGTATAACTTGAGGAAAACTCACTTTGAAGGCAAGGCTAACAGTGAACTTCCCAAACATCTCCAGTGGAAAATATATCTGATGAAGACTGGAGAGGCCTCGTTAAACACTGGTCCGATCCGAAGTATCAGGTACATTATATATATGTGATCAGATCACATGTTGAAGTCCTATTTGTGTATGTGCCACACAAATCTATCTTCTTGTAGGTGAACTGCTCAAAGAACAAGGCCAACCGTACGAAAGTGAAATTCCAACAGACGATAGGATCTCGTAGCTATATTGCACACTGCGAGGCTCTTGTAATTAGCTGTTGTTTCACTCTTTTTGCTGTACCATATTATCAGATCTATATTGACTTGTTCCAAATGTAGAGGAAAGCCCGCAAGGAACAAAAAGTACCTGAACCAAATGATGTGGAAATCTTCAAGGACTGTCACACCAGCAAGAAGAAGGGCATGACGACACCAGTCAAAGCCGTTGTTGTAAGTCCTTAATCCTCATGCCTTTTAACTACTACTTACTCTGACTTGTGCCTTGAACTGCATGGTTTGCAGCCAATGTCTATTACTCTTTTCAATTTTATACACAATTGTCTTAGCGTATCATTGCACCTTACAAGGTTTAAAAGAGAGGAGTGATGTTCCTTTGATCTTGACTTGTAATCTACTTCCGTGCTGGAGTTGCCCACACAATGTTACAATTGCATGTTTGTCTGTTCTCAGTTGTTTTCTAGTATGAATGATGTCATACTATGCTTATCGTATTACAAACTTCGTCTCTTTATCCTTAGCCCTCAATACAATGTGAAGAAATAGACAATACATTAGCGATGGTACACGGTCATATGTTTGGAACCTGGTTTTATTATGTACTTTGCAATAAAATACAACTATTATTTTACATGGGTTCACCAGAATAAGTTATGTATATAGACCAAAGCTATTTTGTTTGGTTTTGCTGCCTCCTTAATATCTTTTGTTCTGGTACTACTAATGTAAAACCTCAACTTTTCAGCGAGCTATGGAAAAAATGGTGGAACCACCACCTTCCGAAGGTGGCGAGGCAACTATAACCGCAATGTCAGCTCTTGCTGTAGTGGGTCAGTACCTGTCCACTAACAGTGCCAAAAGCACATTCCTGCGTAATACTGGCTTGGTTGTTGATACATCTCCAACGTATCTATAATTTTTGATTGTTCCATGCTATTATTTATGAAGTCTTGGATGTTTAATGGGCTTTATCATTCACTTTTATATCATTTTTGGGACTAACCTACTAACCCAAAGGCCTAGTCCAGATTGCTATTTTTTTGCCTGTTTCAGGGTTTTGCAGAAAAAGAATATCAAACGGAGTCCAAACGGAATGAAACCTTCGCGAGAGATATTTTTGGAGACAATCACGCATGAAGAACTTGAGAACCATGTCAGAAGAGCCACGAGGGGACCACGAGGGTGGGGGGCGCTCCCCCCTTCCCAGGGCGCGCCCCCTGCCTTGTGGAGTCCCCGTGACTCCCCTGGTGCCCTCCTTCTTCCTATATAAGTCTATGTACCCCAGAAACTCCGTGAACAGAGAAAAAACCCTAATTCCACCACCATACCTTCTGTTCCCGTGGAGATCAAATCTTGGAGCCTGTTCCAGAGCTCCACTGGAGGGGGATCCATCACGGAGGCCTTCATCATCATCATCATCATCACCCTCACCATGAGTTGTGAGTAGTTTACCGCAGACCTTCGGGTCCATAGCTAGTATCTAGATGGCTTCTTCTCTCTCTCTGGATCTCAATACAAAGTTCTCCTCGGTCTTCGAGGAGATCTATTCGATGTAATCTCTTTTTGCGGTGTGTTTGTCGAGATCCGATGAATTGTGAGTTTATGATCAAGGTTATCTATGAAAGATATTTGGTTCTTCTCTAACTTTTTATGTGTGCTCATAATATCCTTGCAAGTCTCTTCAAATTATTGGTTTGGTTTGACCTACTAGATCTATAGTTCTTGCAATGGGAGAAGTGCTTGGCTTTGGGTTCAATCTTGCAGCGTCCTTTCCCAGTGACAGTAGGGGCAGCAAGGCACGTATTGTATTGTTGCCATCGAGGATAAAAAGATGGGGTTTATATCATATTGCTTGAGTTTATCCCTCTACATCATGTCATCTTCTTAGGGCGTTACTCTGTTCTTATGAACTCAATACACTAGATGCATGCTGGATAGCGATCGATGTGTGGAGTAATAGTAGTAGATGCAGGCAGGAGTCGGTCTACTTGTCTCGGACGTGATGCCTATATACAATGATCATGCCTAGATAGTCTCATAATTATTCGCTTTTCTATCAATTGCTCGACAGTAATTTGTTTTCCCGCCGTAGAATATCGCTATCATGAGAGAAGCCACTAGAGAACACTATGGCCCCCGGGTCTATTCTCAACATATCAATCTACATCTACTTTACTTTTACTTCTTTTATTTGCTGTTCTTATAAACTAAAAATACCAAAAATATAAACTATCATCTCTACCAGATCTCACTTTCGTAAGTGACCGTAAAGGGATTGACAACCCCTTATCACGTTGGCTGCGAAGTTCTTATTTTTTTGTGCAGGTGCGAGGGACTCGCGCGTGGTCTCCTACTGGATTGATACCTTGGTCCTCAAAAACTGAGGGAAATACTTACGCTACTGTGCTGCATCTCCCTTTCCTCTTCGAAGGAATACAACGCAAGCTCAAGAGGTAGCAAGAAGAATTTCTGGTGCCGTTGCCGGGGAGGCTTACGCAAAAGTCATATACCAAGTACCTATCACAAACCCTTATCCTTCGCATTACATTTATTTGCCTCTCATTTTCCTCTCCCCCACTTCACCCTTGCCATTTTATTTGCCCTTCTTCCGCCATGTGTTTATCGTTCGCTTGCTTCTTGTTCACTCGTGTGCTGCTTGCTTGCTTGTCATCATGTCTAGCACACCTATCATTATCACCACTCCCGAGAGTGAGGTCCTCAACTTTAAACAAAGGGAGGAAAAAAACTTAAAAGATGCCTGGTATAGAATTTGCGATGCTCAAAATAGATCTAATAGGAAGCTTTCCACTTCCGTGCTTCTTCGCAATTTTTATATTGGCATAACCCCTTGGAATAGGCTTGTTCTTGATACCGTTACCGGAGGAAATTTCTTGGGGAATCATACCCTTAATTCTTATAATGTCTTGATAGATTTATCCGGGCAGCCTTCCACCCAGGAAGAGACTCATGTTTTTGAGAAAATATGCGAAGTACCAAAGATATTACAAAAGTCTCTTGAACTGCTTAAGAATGTTAGTTGAAATATCCACCGCATGAATATGTTGATTACCCTTTGCAATAAGCAGTTGGATGCCCTAGATCTAAAGATCTCCGAATATGAAGGGAAATGTAAAGAACTTTCCGGATTCGAGCTTGACACCATTAAAAGGGTAAAGATCAATGATGGCAATACCTAGATTTATCTTGTATCGTTCCTGGCTAGGGGCGTAAAACAATAGCGCTTGTTGGGAGGCAACCCAATTTTATTTTTTTGCTTTTTTTGCTGTTAGGGAATAAATATTGCATCTAGCCTCTGATTAGATGTGGTTTCATGTTTTGTTTAGTGTTTGTGCCAAGTAGAACCTTTGGGAAGACTTGTGTGAAGTTTATATGATCTTGCTGTGAAAAACAGAATCGTTAGCGCTTGCTAAAGTAGTCTTCAGATTTTACTGGAGCGTGCTTTTTAGTTTATTATTTTTTCAGATGATTGGTAGACAAATTCCGCAAATTTACCAATTTAGTTTGAATTTTTTGGAGTTCCAGAAGTAGGCGAAACCTGCAGATTACTACAGACTGTTTTGTTTTTGACAGATTCTGTTTTTCGTGTGTTGTTTCTTATTCCGATGCATCTATGAGTAGTATTGAAGGATATGAACCATAGAGAAGTTGGAATACAGTAGGTTTAACACCAATATAAACAAAGAATGAATTCATTGCTGCACCTTTGAGTAGTGGTTTGCTTTCTTATACTAACGGAGCTCACGAGAATTTTTGTCTAAGTTTTGTATTGTGAAGTTTTCAAGTTTTGAGTATTTCTTTGATGGACTATGGAACAAGGAGTAGCAAAGGCCTAAGCTTGGGGATGCGCATGGCACCACAAGTAAATTCAAGATAATCAAAAGCCTAAGCTTGGGGATGCCCCGGGAAGGCATCCCCTCTTTCGTCTTCATCCATCGGTAACTATACTTGGAGCTATATTTTTATTCGCAACATGTTATGTGTTTTGCTTGGAGCGTCTTGTATAATTGGAGTCTTTGCTTGTTAGTTTGCAACAATCATCCTTGCTGGACACACTTAATTGAGAGAGTTAAATATGGCCTAGAAATTGTTAGAACACTCTACGTGCTTCACTGATATCTTTTGAGTTGAATAGTTTTTTCTCTAGTGCTTCACTTATATCTTTTAGAGCACGGTGGTGGTAATATTTTGTAGAAATTGTTGAACTCTCATGATTCACTTATATCCTTTTGAGAGTCTATTAAAACATCATGGTAATGTGTTTAGGCTAAAGAAACTAGTCTTCACATGATAAACATCCAATGTCAATGTAGTAAAAAAATTCACACTAAGTGCATTGAATAGAATGAGATGTTGGATGCTTGGTAAATGTTTTGAGATATGAGGATAGTGATATTAGAGTCATGCTAGTCGAGTTATTATGAAATTAAGAAATACTTGTGTTAAGGTTAGTGATTCCCGTATCATGCACGTATGGCGAACCACTATGTGACGAAGTTAGAGCATGAGGTATTTGTAGAGTGCCAACCTTTGTGTGGAGGTCGGGGGCGCGCGATGGTTAACTCCTACCAACCTCCCCCCTAGGAGCATGCGTTGATTGCTTTGTTTTGATGACTCGTAGATTTTTGCAATAAGTATATGAGTTCTTATGACTAATGTTGAGTCCATGGATTATACGCACTCTCACCCTTCAACCATTGCTAGCCTCACTTGTACCGCGCAACTTTCGCCGGTGCCATAAACCCACTATATATCCTTCCTCAAAACAGCCACCATATTGTTCCTCAAAACAGCCACCATACCTACCTATCATGGCATTTCCTTAGCCATTCTGAGATATATTGCCATGCAACTTTCCACCGTTTCGTTTATATGACACGCATCATATTGTCATATTGCCATGCATGATCATGTAGTTGACATCGTAGTTGTGGCAAATCCACCATGCATAATTTTTCATATATGCCACTCTTGATTCATTGCATATCCCGGTACACCACCGGAGGCATACATGTAGAGTCATACTTGTTGTACTATCGAGTTGTAATTTCGTGTTGTAATAAAAAGTGTGATGATCATCATTATTAGAGCATTGTCCCATGTGAGGAAAGGCCAATAAAAAAGAGATGGCCCAAAAAAAATAGAGAGGGGCTAATAATAAAAAAGGGAGAAAGCCCATCCAAAAAAAATGAGAGAAAAGACAGAAGGGACAATTGCTACTATCTTTTTTCCACACTTGTGCTTCAAAGTAGCACCATGTTCTTCATTGTAGAGAGTCTCATGCTTAGTCACTTTCATATACTAGTGGGAATTTTCATGATAGAACTTTGCTTGTATATTCCAACGATGGGCTTCCTCAAATTCCCTAGGTCTTCGTGAGCAAGCAAGTTGGATGTGTTGGAAATATGCCCTAGAGGCAATAATAAAATGGTTATTATTATATTTCCTTGTTTATGATAATTGTCTGTTATTCATGCTTGAATTTTATTGTATGGAAACAGCGATACATGTGTGAATACATAGACCACAACGTGTCCCTGGTAAGCCTCTAGTTACTAGCTCATTGATCAACAGATGGTCACGGTTTCCTGACCATGGACATTGGATGTCATTGATAACGGGATCACATCATTAGGAGAATGATGTGATGGACAAGACCCAATCCAAAGCCTAGCACAAGATTGTGTAGTTCGTAATGCTTAAGCTTTTCCAGTGTCAAGTATCTGTTCCTTAGACCATGAGGTTGTGCAACTCCCGGATAACGTAGGAATACTTTGGGTGTACCAAACGTCACAACGTAACTGGGTGGCTATAAAGGTACGCAACGGGTATCTCCGAAAGTGTCTGTTGGGTTGGCACGAACCGAGAAAGGGATTTGTCACTCCGTGTGACGGAGAGGTATCTCTGGGCCCACTCGGTAAGACATCATCATAATGAGCTCAAAGTGACTAAGGAGTTAGTCACGGGATGATGGATTACGGAACGAGTAAAGAGACTTGCCGTGACGAGATGGAACAAGGTATCGGTATACCGACTATCGAATCTCGGGCAAGTACCGTACCGATAGACAAAGGGAATTACATACGGGATTAAGTGAATCCTTGACATCGTGGTTCATCCGATGAGATCATCGAGGAACACGTGGGAACCAACATGGGTATCCAGATCCCGCTGTTGGTTATTGACTGGAGAGTCGTCTCGGTCATGTCTACGTGTCTCCCGAACCCGTAGGGTCTACACACTTAAGGTTCGGTGACGCTAGGGTTGTAGAGATATATGCACACGGTAACCCGAATGTTGTTCGGAGTCCCGGATGAGATCCCGGATGTCACTAGGAGTTCCGGAATGGTCCGGAGGTAAAGAATGATATATAGTAAGTCCAGTTTCGGCCATCGGGAGAGTTCCGGGGGTCACCGGTAGTGTACCGGGACCACCGGAAGGGTTCCGGGGGTCCACCGGGTGGGGCCACCCATCCCGGTGGGCCCCGTGGGCCGTAGGGGGAGGGGGAGCAGCCCTTAGTGGGCTGGCGCACTCCCCATGGGCCTCCCCCCATGCGCCTAGGGTTGAAACCCTAGGGGTGGGGGCGCCCCCCTAGGCTTGGGGGGCAAGCCACCCCCCTTGGCCGCCGCCCCCCCTAGGAGATTGGATCTCCTAGGGCCGGCGCCCCCCTGGCCCCCTATATATAGTGGGGGGGAGAGAGGGCAGCCGTACCTCAGCCCCTGGTGCCTCTCCCCCCGTTACATCTCCTACTCCTCCCGCAGGGTCTCGGCGAAGCCCTGCAGCTTTTCCCGTTGCATCCACCACCACGCCGTCGTGCTGTTGGATCTCCATCAACCTCTCCTCCCCCCCTTGATGGATCAAGAAGGAGGAGACGTCGCTGTACCATACGTGTGTTGAACGCGGAGGTGCCGTCCGTTCGGCGCTGGAATCATCGGTGACGTGGATCACGACGAGTACGACTACATCATCCATGTTCCTTCGAACGCTTCCGCTCGCGATCTACAAAGGGTATGTAGATGCACTCCTTTATGCTCGTTGCTAGATGACTCCTTAGATTGATCTTGGTGAAGCGTAGGAAATTTTTTGAATTCTGCTACGTTCCCCAACAGTGGCATCTGAGCTAGGTCTTTGCGTAGCATCTTGCACGAGTAGAACACAAACAAGTTGTGGGCGTAGATTTGTTCAATTCTCTTGCCGCTACTAGTCCAATCTTGATTCGGCGGCATCGTGGCATGAAGCGGCCCGGACCGACCTTACACGTACACTTACGTGAGACTGGTTCCACCGACTGACATGCACTAGTTGCATAAGGTGGCTGGCGGGTGTCTGTCTCTCTCACTTTAGTCGGATCGGATTCGATGAAAAGGGTCCTTATGAAGGGTAAATAGAAATTGACATATCACGTTGTGGTTTTGGCGTAGGTAAGAAACGTTCTTGCTAGAAACCTATAGAAGCCATGTAAAAACTTGCAACAACACTTAGAGGACGTCTAACTTGTTTTTGCAGCATGTGCTATGTGATGTGATATGGCCAAAAGATGTGATGAATGATATATGTGATGTATGAGATTGATCATGTTATTGTAATAGGATTCACGACTTGCATGTCGTTGAGTATGACAACTGGCAGGAGCCACAGGAGTTGTCTTATTTATTGTATGACCTGCGTGTCACTGAATAACGCCATGTAATTACTTTACTTTATTGCTAAAGATTAGCCGTAGTAGTAGAAGTAATATTTGGCGAGACGACTTCATGAAGACACGATGATGGAGATCATGGTGTCATGCCAGTGACAAAGATGATCATGGTGCCCCGAAGATGAAGATCAAAGGAGCAAAGTGATATTGGCCATATCATGTCACTTTATTTGATTGCATGTGATGTTTATCATGTTTATGCTTCTTGTTTACTTAGAATGACGGTAGTAAATAAGATGATCTCTCACTAAAATTTCAAGAATAGTGTTCCCCCTAACTGTGCACCGTTGCTAAGGATCGTTGTTCCGAAGCACCACGTGATGATCGGGTGTGATTGTTGGGGAACGTAGTATTTCAAAAATTCCTATGATCATGCAAGATCTATCTACCAGATGCATAGCAACGAGAGGGGAGAGTGTGTCTACGTACCCTCGTAGACCGAAAGCGGAAGCGTTAGAACAACGCGGTTGATGTAGTCGTACGTCTTCACGGCCCGACCGATCAAGCACCGAAACTACGGCACCTCCGAGTTCTAGCACACGTTCAGCTCGATGACGTCCCTCGAACTCCGATCCAGCTGAGTGTCGAGGGAGAGTTCCGTCAGCACGACGGCGTGGTGACGATCTTGATGTTCTACCATCGCAGGGCTTCGCCTAAGCACCGCTACAATATTATCGAGGAGAAATATGGTGGAGGGGGGCACCGCACACGGCTAAGAGATCAAGAGATCAATTGTTGTGTCTAGAGGTGCCCCCCTACCCCCGTATATAAAGGAGGGAGGGAGAGGCCGGCCCTAGAGGGGGCGCGCCAAGTGTGGGGAGTCCTACTAGGACTCCCAAGTCCTAGTAGGATTCCCCTTTCCTTTCCGGAGTAGGAGAGAAGGAAAGAGGGGGAGAGGGAGAAGGAAAAGGGGGCTGCACCCCTTGTCCAATTCGGACCAGAAGGGGGGCGCGCGCCTCCTTCCTTTTGGCCTCTCTCCTCTATTCCCGTAACTCCCCGGTACTCCGAAAATACCCGAATCACTCGGAACCTTTCCGATGTCCGAATATAGTCGTCCAATATATCGATTTTTACGTCTCGACCATTTCGAGACTCCTCGTCATGTCCCCGATCTCATCCGGGACTCCGAACTCCTTCGGTACATCAAAACTCATAAACTCATAATAAAACTGTCATCGAAACCTTAAGCGTGCGGACCCTACGGGTTCGAGAACTATGTAGACATGACCGAGACTCATCTCCGGTCAATAACCAATAGCGGAACCTGGATGCTCATACTGGCTCCTACATATTCTACGAAGATCTTTATCGGTCAAACCGCATAACAACATACGTTGTTCCCTTTGTCATCGGTATGTTACTTGCCCGAGATTCGATCGTCGGTATCTCAATACCTAGTTCAATCTCGTTACCGGCAAGTCTCTTTACTCGTTCTGTAATACATCATCCCGCAACTTACTCATTAGCTACAATGCTTGCAAGGCTTATAGTGATGTGCAATACCGAGTGGGCCCAGAGATACCTCTCCGACAATCGGAGTGACAAATCCTAATCTCGAAATACGCCAACCCAACAAGTACCTTCGGAGACACCTGTAGAGTACCTTTATAATCACCCAGTTACGTTGTGACATTTGGTAGCACACAAAGTGTTCCTCCGGTATTCGGGAGTTGCATAATCTCATAGTCATAGGAACATGTATAAGTCATGAAGAAAGCAATAGCAGTAAAACTTAAACGATCATAGTGCTAAGCTAACGGATGGGTCTTGTCCATCACATCATTCTCCTAATGATGTGATCCCGTTGATCAAATGACAACTCATGTCTATGGCTAGGAAACATAACCATCTTTGATCAATGAGCTAGTCTAGTAGAGGCATACTAGGGACACTCTGTTTTGTCTATGTATTCACACATGTACTAAGTTTCCGGTTAATACAATTCTAGCATGAATAATAAACATTTATCATGATATAAGGAAATAAATAATAACTTTATTATTGCCTCTAGGGAATATTTCCTTCAGTCTCCCACTTGCACTAGAGTCAATAATCTAGATCACATCACCATGTGATTAACACCAACAGTTCACATCACCATGTGACTAACACCCATAGTTCTCATCGCCATGTGACCAATACCCAAAGGGTTTACTAGAGTCAACAATCTAGTTCACCTCCTCATGTGATTAACACCCAAAGAGTACTAAGGTGTGATCATGTTTTGCTTCGTGAGAGAAGTTTAGTCAGCGGGCCTGACACATTCAGATCCGTATGTATTTCGCAAATTTCTATGTCTACAATGCTCTGCATGGAGCTACTCTAGCTAATTGCTCCCACTTCCAATATGCATCCAGATTGATACTTAGACTCATCTGGATTATTGTAAAGCTTGCATCGGTGTAACTCTTTACAACAAACTCTTTATCACCTCCATAATCAAGAAAACATTTCCTTAGTCATCCAGTAACTAAGGACAATTTTGACCGCTGTCCAGTGATCTACTCCTGGATCACTTTCGTACCTCCTTGCCAAACTCATGGTAAGGTACACAACAGGTTTGGTACACAGCATGGCATACTTTATAGAACCTATGGATGACGCATAGGGAATGACTTTCATTCTTTCTCTATCTTCTGCCGAGGTCGGGCTTTGAGTCTTACTCAACTTCATACCTTACAACTCAGGCAAGAACTCCTTCTTTGACTGATCCATTTTGAACTACTTCAAAATCTTATCAAGATATGTACTCATCGAAAGTCTTATCAAAACATCTTGATCTATCTCTATAGATCTTGATGCCCAATATGTAAGCAGCTTCACCGAGGTCTTTGTTTGAAAAACTCCTTTCAAACACTCCTTTATGATTTCCAGAATATTCTACATTATTTCTGATCAATAATATGTCATTCACATATACTTATCAGAAATGTTGTAGTGCTCCCACTCACTTTCTTGTAAATACAGGCTTCATCGCAAGTCTGTATAAATCTATATGCTTTGATCAACTTATCAAAGTGTATATTCCAACTCCGAGATGCTTGCACCAGTCCATAGATGGATCGCTGGAGCTTGCACATTTTGTTAGCACCTTTAGGATTGACAAAACCTTCTGGTTGCATCATATACAAGTCTTCTTTAATAAAAACATTAAAGAATGCAATTTTGTTATCCATTTGCCAGATTTCATAAAATGCGGCAATTGCTAACATGATTCGGACAGACTTAAGCATCGCTACGGGTGAGAAAGTCTCATCGTAGTCAACTCCTTGAACTTGTTGAAAAACTTTCGCAACAAGTCGAGCTTTGTAAACAGTAACATTACCGTCAGCGTCAGTCTTCCTCTTGAAGATCCATTTATTTTCGATGGCTTGCCGATCATCGGGCAAGTCAACCAAAGTCCACACTTTGTTCTCATATATGGATCCATCTCAGATTTCATGGCCTCAAGCCATTTTGCGGAATCTGGGCTCATCATCGCTTCCTCATAGTTCGCAGGTTCATCATGGTCTAGTAACATGACTTCCAGAACTGGGTTGCCGTACCACTCTGGTGCGGAACGTACTCTGGTTGATCTACGACGTTCAGCAGAAACTTGATCTGAAGTTTCATGATCATCATCATTAGCTTCCTCACTAATTGGTGTAGGAATCACTGGAACTAGTTTTTGTGATGTTCCACTTTCCAATTCGGGAGAAGGTACAATTACCTCATCAAGTTCTACTTTCCTCCCACTCACTTCTTTCGAGAGAAACTCCTTCTCTAGAAAGGATCCACTCTTAGCAACAAAGACCTTGCCTTCGGATCTGTGATAGAAGGTGTACCCAACAGTTTCTTTTGGGTATCCTATGAAGATTTACTTCTCCGATTTGGGTTCGAGCTTATCATGTTGAAACTTTTTCACATAAGCATCGCAGTCCCAAACTTAAAAAAAAATGACAGCTTAGGTTTCTCGTCAAACCACAGTTCATACGGTGTCATCTCCACGGATTTAGATGGTGCCCTATTTAACGTGAATGTAGCTGTCTCTAATGCATAACCCCAAAAGCAATATTGGTAGATCGGTAAGAGACATCATCGATCGCACCATATCTAATAAAGTACGGTTATGACGTTCGAACACACCATTACACTGTGGTGTTCCAGGTGGCGTGAGTAGTGAAACTATTTCACATTGTTTTTACTGAAGGCCAAACTCGCTAACTCAAATATTTTACCTCTACGATCATATCGTAGAAACTCTTATTTTCTTGTTACGATGATTCTCCACTTCACTCTGAAATTCTTTTGAACTTTTCAAATGTTTCAGACTTGTGCTTCATTAAGTAGATATACCCATATCTGCTCAAATCATCAGTGAAGGTCAGAAAATAACGATTCCCGCCGTGAGCTTCAACACTCATTGGTCTGCATACATCAGTATGTATGATTTCCAACAACTCTGTTGCTCGCTCCACAGTTCCGGAGAACGGAGTTTTAGTCATCTTGCCCATGAGGCATGGTTCGCAAGCACCAAGTGATTCATAATCAAGTGATTCCAAAAAGTCCATAACTATGGAGTTTCTTTATGCGCTTTACACCAATATGACCTAAACGGTAGTGCCACAAATAAGTTGCACTATCATTATTAACCTTGCATCTTTTTGGCTTGAATATTATGAATATGTGTATCACACGATCGAGATCCAACAAACTATTTTCATTGGGTGTATGACCATAGAAGGTTTTATTCATGTAAACAGAACAACAATTATTCTCTAACTTACATGAATAACCGTATTGCAATAAACATGATCAAATCATATTCATGCTCAACACAAACGCCAAATAACACTTATTTAGGTTCAACACTAATCCCGAAAGTTTAGGGAGTGTGCGATGATGATCATATCAATCTTGGAACTACTTCCAATACACATCGTCACTTCATCCTTTAACTAGTTTCTGTTCATTATGCAACTCCCATTTCGAGTTACTACTCTTTAGCAACTGGACCAGTATCAAATACCGAGGGGTTGCTATGAACACTAGTAAAATACACATCAATAATCTGTATATCAAATATACCTTTGTTCACTTTGCCATCCTTCTTATCCGCCAAGTATCTAGGGCAGTTCCACTTCCAATGACCAATTCCTTTGCAGTAGAAGCACTTAGTTTCAGGCTTGAGTTTAGCTTTGGGTTTCTTCATGGGAGTGACAACTTGCTTGTCATTCTTCTTGAAGTTCCCTTTCTATCCTTTTGCCCTTTACTTGAAACAAGTGGTCTCGTTAACCATCAACACTTGATGTTGTTTCTTGATTTCTACCTTCGCCGATTTCAGCATCACGAAGAGCTCGGGAATTGCTTTCGTCATCCCTTGCATATTATAGTTCATCACGAAGTTCTACTAACTTGGTGATAGTGTCTAGAGAATTTTGTCAATTACTATATTATCTGGAAGATTAACTCCCACTTGATTCAAGCAATTGTAGTACCCAGACAATCTGAGCATATGCTCACTGGTTGAGCTATTCTCCTCCATCTTGTAGGCAAAGTACTGTCAAATGTCTCATACCTCTCGACACGGGCATGAGTATGAAATACTAATTTCAACTCTTGGAACATCTTATATGCTCCGTGGTGTTCAAAAACAGTTTTGAAGTCCCGGTTCTAAGCCGTAAAGCATGGTGCACTAAACTATCAAGTAGTCATCATACCGAGCTTTTGTCAAAACGTTCATAACGTCTGCATCTGCTCCTGCAATAGGTCTGTCACCTAGCGGTGCAATAAGGACATAATTCTTCTGTGCAGCAATGAGGATAATCCTCAGATCACGGAACAATTCCGCATCATTGCTACTAACATATTTCAACTTAGTTTTCTCTAGGAACAAATAAAAAAATAAGCGGGGAGCAATATCGCGAGCTATTGATCTACAACATAGATATGCTAATACTACCAGGACTAAGTTCATGATAAATTAAAGTTCAATTAATCATATTACTTAAGAACTCCCACTTAGATAGACATCCCTCCAGTCATCTAAATGATCACGTGATCCAAATCAACTAAACCATGTCCGATCATCACGTGAGATGGAGTAGTTTCAATGGTGAACATCTTATGTTGATCATATCTACTATATGATTCACGCTCGACCTTTCGGTCTCCAGTGTTCCAAGGCCATATCTGCATATGCTAGGCTCGTCAAGTTTAACCCGAGTATTCTGCGTGTGCAAAACTGGCTTACACCCGTTGTATTTGAACGTAGAGCTTATCACACCCGATCATCACGTGGTGTCTCGGCACGACGAACTTTCGCAACGGTGCATACTCAGGGAGAACACTTATACCTTGAAATTTAGTAAGGGATCATCTTATAATGCTACCGTTGTTCTAAGCAAAATAAGAAGCATAATAAGATAAACATCACATGCAATCAAAATATGTGACATGATATCGCCATCATCATCTTGTGCTTTTGATCTCCATCTCCAAAGCACCGTCATGATCACCTTCATCACTGGCGCGACACCTTGATCTCCATCGTAGCATCGTTGTCGTCTCGCCAACTATTGCTTCTACGACTATCGCTACCGCTTAGTGATAAAGTAAAGCAATTACATGGCGATTGCATTTCATACAATAAAGCGACAACCATATGGCTCCTGCCAGTTGCCGATAACTTTACAAAACATGATCATCTCATACAAAACCGTATATCTCATCATGTCTTGACCATATCACATCACAACATGCCCTACAAAAACAAGTTAGACGTCCTCTACTTTGTTATTGGAAGTTTTACGTGGCTGCTACGGGCTTAGCAAGAACCGTTCTTACCTACGCATACAAAACCACAACGATGTTTCGTCAAGTATGTGTTGTTTTAACCTTCACAAGGACCGGGCGTAGCCACACTTGATTCAGCTAAACTAAGAGAGACAGACACCCGCCAGTCACCTTTAAGCAATGAGTGCTCATAACGGTGAAACCAGTCTCGCGTAAGCGTACGCGTAATGTCGGTCTGGGCCGCTTCATCTCACAATACCGCCGAAGCAAAGTATGACATGCTGGTAAGCAGTATGACTAGTATCGCCCACAACTCATTGTGTTCTACTCGTGCATATCATCTACGCATAGACCTGGCTCTTGATGCCACTGTTGGGGAACGTAGTATTTCAAAAATTCCTACGATCATGCAAGATCTATCTACCAGATGCATAGCAACGAGAGGGGAGAGTGTGTCTACGTACCCTCGTAGACCGAAAGCGGAAGCGTTAGAACAACGCGGTTGATGTAGTCGTACGTCTTCACGGCCCGACCGATCAAGCACCGAAACTACGGCACCTCCGAGTTCTAGCACATGTTCAGCTCGATGACGTCCCTCGAACTCCGATCCAGCTGAGTGTCGAGGGAGAGTTCCGTCAGCACGACGGCGTGGTGACGATCTTGATGTTCTACCGCCGCAGGGCTTCGCCTAAGCACCGCTACAATATTATCGAGGAGAACTATGGTGGAGGGGGGGCACCGCACACGGCTAAGAGATCAAGAGATTAATTGTTGTGTCTAGAGGTGCCCCCCTACCCCCGTATATAAAGGAGGGAGGGAGAGGCCGGCCCTAGAGGGGGCGCGCCAAGTGTGGGGAGTCCTACCAGGACTCCCAAGTCCTAGTAGGATTCCCCTTTCCTTTCCGGAGTAGGAGAGAAGGAAAGAGGGGGAGAGGGAGAAGGAAAAGGGGGCTGCACCCCTTGTCCAATTCGGACCAGAAGGGGGGCGCGCGCCTCCTTCCTTTTGGCCTCTCTCCTCTATTCCCGTAACTCCCCGGTACTCCGAAAATACCCGAATCACTCGGAACCTTTCTGATGTCCGAATATAGTCGTCCAATATATCGATTTTTACATCTCGGCCATTTCGAGACTCCTCGTCATGTCCCCGATCTCATCCGGGACTCCGAACTCCTTCAGTACATCAAAACTCATAAACTCATAATAAAACTGTCATCGAAACCTTAAGCGTGCGGACCCTACGGGTTCGAGAACTATGTAGACATGACCGAGACTCATCTCCGGTCAATAACCAATAGCGGAACCTGGATGCTCATACTGGCTCCTACATATTCTACGAAGATCTTTATCGGTCAAACCGCATAACAACATACGTTGTTCCCTTTGTCATCGGTATGTTACTTGCCCGAGATTCGATCGTCGGTATCTCAATACCTAGTTCAATCTCGTTACCGGCAAGTCTCTTTACTCGTTCTGTAATACATCATCCCGCAACTTACTCATTAGCTACAATGCTTGCAAGGCTTATAGTGATGTGCAATACCGAGTGGGCCCAGAGATACCTCTCCGACAATCGGAGTGACAAATCCTAATCTCGAAATACGCCAACCCAACAAGTACCTTCGGAGACACCTGTAGAGTACCTTTATAATCACCCAGTTACGTTGTGATGTTTGGTAGCACACAAAGTGTTCCTCCGGTATTCGGGAGTTGCATAATCTCATAGTCATAGGAACATGTATAAGTCATGAAGAAAGCAATAGCAGTAAAACTTAAACGATCATAGTGCTAAGCTAACAGATGGGTCTTGTCCATCACATCATTCTCCTAATGATGTGATCCCGTTGATCAAATGACAACTCATGTCTATGGCTAGGAAACATAACCATCTTTGATCAATGAGCTAGTCTAGTAGAGGCATACTAGGGACACTCTGTTTTGTCTATGTATTCACACATGTACTAAGTTTCCGGTTAATACAATTCTAGCATGAATAATAAACATTTATCATGATATAAGGAAATAAATAATAACTTTATTATTGCCTCTAGGGCATATTTCCTTCAGTGATCTAACGTTCGCATACAACGGGTGTAAGCCAGATTTACACACGCAATACACTTAGGGTTCACTTGACGAGCCTAGCATGTACAGACATGGCCTCGGAACACGGAAGACCGAAAGGTCGAACATGAGTCGTATAGAAGATACGATCAACATGAAGATGTTCACCGTTGATGACTAGTCCGTCTCACGTGATGATCGGACACGGGCTAGTCGATTCGGATCATGTATCACTTAGATGACTAGAGAGATGTCAATCTGAGTGGGAGTTCATTAATTTTGATTAGATGAACTTAATTGTCATGAACTTAGTCTAAATTCTTTACAATATGTCTTGTAGATCAAAATGGCCCACGCTCATGTTTCCCTCAACTTCAACGCGTTCCTAGAGAAAACCAAGCTGAAAGACGATGGTAGCAACTATACGGGTTGGGTCCGTAACATGAGGATCATCCTCATAGCTGCCAAGAAAACTTATGTCCTAGAAGCACCGCTAGGTGACGCTCCCGCCCCGGCAAACCAAGATGTTATGAACGCTTGGCAGTCGCGTTGTCATGATTACTCCCTGGTTCAGTGCGGCATGCTCTACAGCTTAGAATCGGGGCTCCAAAAGCGTTTTGAGCACCACAGAGCATATGAGATGTTCCAAGAGCTGAAAATGGTTTTCCAAGCTCATGCCCGAGTTGAGAGATATGACGTCTCCAACGCATTATACAGTTGTAAGATGGAGGAGAATAGTTCTGTCAACGAGCACATACTCAAATTGTCTGGGTTGCACAATCGCTTGTCTCAGTTGGGAATGAATCTCCCAGACGAAGCGGTCATTGACAGAATCCTTCGGTTGCTCCCACCTAGCTACACGAGCTTCGTGTTAAACTTCAATATGCAAGGGATGGAGAAGTCCATTCCCGAGGTGTATTCAATGCTGAAATCAGCGGAGGTGGAGATCAAGAAAGAGCATCAAGTGTTGATGGTGAATAAAACCACTAAGTTCAAGAAAGGCAAGGGTAAGAAGAACTTCAAGAAGGATGGCAAAGGAGTTGCCGCGCCCGGTAAGCCAGTTGCCGGGAAGAAGCCAAAGCATGGACCCAAGCCTGAGACTGAGTGCTTTTATTGTAAGGGAACGGGTCACTGGAAGCGGAACTGCCCCAAATACTTAGCAGACAAGAAGGCCGGCAACGTCAAAGGTATATGTGATATACATGTTATTGATGTGTACCTTACCAGCGCTCGTAGTAGCTCCTGGGTATTTGATACCGGTGCAGTTGCTCATATTTGTAACTCAAAGCAGGAGCTGCGGAATAAGCGGAGACTGGCGAAGGACGAGGTGACGATGCGCGTCGGGAATGGTTCCAAGGTCGATGTTATCGCCGTCGGCACACTACCTCTACATCTACCCTCGGGATTAGTCTTGAACCTTAATAATTGTTATTTAGTACCAGCTTTGAGCATGAACATTGTATCTGGATCTCGTTTGATGCGAGATAGCTACTCATTTAAATCCGAGAATAATGGTTGTTCTATTTATATGAGAGATATGTTTATGGTCATGCCCCGCTGGTCAATGGTTTATTCTTGATGAATCTCGAACGTGATGTTACACACACTCATAGTGTGAATGCCAAAAGATGTAAAGTTGATAATGATAGTCCCACATACTTGTGGCATTGCCGCCTTGGTCACATTGGTGTCAAATGTATGAAGAAGCTCCATGCAGATGGACTTCTAGAGTCTCTTGATTATGAATCATTTGACACGTGCGAACCATGCCTCTTAGGAAAGATGACCAAGACTCCGTTCTCCGGAACAATGGAGCGAGCGACCAACTTATTGGAAATCATACATACCGATGTGTGTGGTCCAATGAGTGTTGAAGCCCGCGGAGGCTATCGTTATGTTCTCACTCTCACAGATGACTTGAGTAGATATGGGTATGTCTACTTGATGACACACAAGTCTGAGACCTTTGAAAAGTTCAAGGAATTTCAGAATGAGGTTGAGAATCAACGTGACAGAAAAATAAAATTCGTACGATCGGATCGTGGGGGTGAATATTTAAGTCACGAATTTGGCATGCACCTAAGGAACCGTGGAATTCTTTCACAATTGACACCGCCCGGAACACCTCAGCGTAATGGTGTGTCCGAACGTCGTAATCGTACTCTATTAGACATGGTGCGATCTATGATGTCTCTTACCGACTTACCGCTATCTTTTTGGGGATATGCTTTAGAGACTGCCGCATTCACTTTAAATAGGGCTCCGTCTAAATCCGTTGAGACGACACCGTATGAACTTTGGTTTGGCAAGAAACCTAAGCTGTCGTTTCTGAAAGTTTCGGGTTGCGATGCTTATGTCAAGAAACTTCAACCTGAAAAGCTCGAACCCAAATCGGAAAAATGCGTCTTCATAGGATACCCAAAGGAAACGATTGGGTACACCTTCTACCTCAGATCCGAAGGCAAGGTCTTCGTTGCCAAGAATGGATCCTTTCTAGAGAAAGAGTTTCTCTCGAAAGAAGTGAGTGGGAGGAAAGTAGAACTTGATGAGGTGACAGTCACCCCTCCCGAACCGGAAAGTAGCGTAGCGCAGGAAATTGTTCCTGAGGTGCCTGCATCGACTAGGGAGGAAGTTAATGATGATGATCATGAAGATTCAGATCAAGTTACTACTGAACTTCGAAGGACCACAAGGACACGTTCCGCACCAGAGTGGTACGGCAACCCTGTCATAGAAATCATGTTGTTAGACAACGGTGAACCTTCAAACTATGAAGAAGCGATGGCGGGCCCAGATTCCAACAAATGGCTTGAAGCCATGAAATCCGAGATAGGATCCATGTATGAAAACAAAGTGGACTTTGGTGGACTTGCCCGATAATCGGCAAGCCATAGAAAATAAATGGATATTTAAGAAGAAGACTGACGCGGATGGTAATGTGACCATCTATAAGGCTCGGCTTGTCCCTAAAGGTTATCGACAAGTTCAAGGGATTGACTACGACGAGACTTTCTCTCCCATAGCGATGCTGAAGTCCGTCCGAATCATGTTAGCAATTGCCGCATTCTATGATTATGAGATATGGCAAATGGACGTCAAAACGGCATTCCTTAATGTCTTCCTCAAGGAAGAACTGTATATGATGCAGCCGGAAGGTTTTGTCGATCCTGAAAATGCTAACAAGGTATGCAAGCTCTAGCGCTCAATCTATGGGCTAGTGCAAGCATCTCGGAGTTGGAATATTCGCTTTAATGATGTGATCAAAGCGTTTGGGTTTATACAGACTTGGGGAGAAGCCTGTATTTACAAGAAAGTGAGTGGGAGCTCTGTAGCATTTCTCATATTATATGTGGATGACATACTATGTCGGGGGAAACTGTCCACCACGAACACCTATGGGACCGGAGCCCCTTGTACGTTGCGGTGAGGGAGCGGAGGGAGCACAAAGAGCGGATCGAGGAGCGCACGCGGGCAGTTTACCCAGGTTCGGGCCGCGCGGACGCGTAAAACCCTACTCCTTCTTGGTTTGTATTCAGTTTGGGAGCTCGGGAGCTTGAAGAAGCAGCTACACCGAGCGAGAGTGCTATCTAGGTTCCGAACCCTTTCTACGTTGTGCATGGGCCTCCTTTTATAGCTCAAGGGGTCACCGACAGGTGTCAACGTAGAAGAAGGGCAAAAATGTAACTTTGGTGGTAGTTGTAACAGTGCGGGAACAGTGCATGAACAGTGGTCTTCACCTAACTTGACAATGGGGGACAAGGGCATTAAATGCCCGTCACCGTCGACCCCAAAAGCTCCCGTCCATGCGTCTCCGTTCGCCACGGCGATAGCCTCGTCACTGTGGAGTGCCACCGTGCCCCCCAGGCTGCACAGCCATCCGCCACGCGTCCCTGGAAGGGCTCCAGGGCGACGCGTGGGCCGATGAGCTGGAGCGCGGGCACACAGTGCAGGCTCCCCCGGCAAGCACCTTGCCGGGGTCTTGATCTTGTCGGGCCGGGAAGCTTGTCGCTCCCCGGGTCTTGCCGGGGCGCAGAGTGCGCCGACGCATGTCTTCCAAGATGTAATCTTATGGTCTTCCTGGCAAGCTCCTCTTGCCAGGGTCTTGTGTTAATGTGACAGTCTTGAGCCTGGGACGGCCTTCCCGGCAAGCTCCACTTGCCGGGGTCTTGATCTTCTAACTTGTATACTTTGTTTTTGAATGGTTTTATATGGATCAGAAAAGGTCTTCGGCGAACGCGTGGTAAACCCTGCCGCGGGAAGCTGCTATTGCCCGTGCACAAGTTGGGGTACTAAGGTAACCCTATCTTAGTACACCGACAGGAGCCCCCGGGCCTGGGCCACACACGGTGCCGAGCGCTGTTGGGCCAGGCCCAAAACAGTGCACGGGCACACGCGGCCCACGGCACGCCGAATCCCCTTCCGCATCCGCCGCGCCCCTCCCTAACGGCACGCGTCGATTGCGGCGTCGTGGGAGAGATCGTGGCCACGTTCTTTAATGGAAAATGCGAAACGTCCCCCACTCCCCCCTTAAAAGCAGAGGGAACAGGGGCCGTTTCCTTCCTCCGTCTTCACTTCGTCTTCAACCTCCAGAAATCCCCCGCTGCGCTTCGCCTCCACACCTCCTCCGCCCTCTTCCGCATCCGCGGCGCCGTCGAATCCCTCCCCCCTTTCCTTGCCGCCTCCGCCATGGCTCCGAAGGCCGAGAAGGCGAATGCTGACAAGGCCAAGAGGGAGAAATCCGAGCAGGCGGCAAAGCTTGCCGCCCTGCGGAAGAGGAACGTCGTCTTTGCGCCAAGGCTCAGCGCGAGGGAGCTCTGGAACAAGTATTACCTCTTCTGGGCCAAGGAGACCAAGGATCATCCCCGGACCAGAGTCTACCCCGCCGTCGCCAAAGATCTGCTTCCCGGCGGGTACTTCTTCTTCGCTGCCTTCTTTCACTGCAGCTTGTGCCCTCCATTCTCGGAGTTTTTCTGCGACATCATGAACACATACGGCCTCCATCTTTTAGACTTCACCCCCAACGCCATCCTTACAATGGCGGTTTTCGCACATCTATATAGGGATCTATCCAAACGTAGCGCTTTTTCGCCATTTCTTCATGCCTAGAGTAGAGGCCGGCGCTCCCCTCTCCGGAGGCATCTCTTGGATCTTCCGCTTGAATAAGAAGGAATCATATCTGAAAGGAGAACTCCGCGGCAAGTGGGAAGAGTGGCGCGCGGATTGGTGCTGGATAGTGGAGGCCCAGCCGGAGCCTTTCACTGCGCCGCGCACAACAGCCATAGTGCGCGGCATGGACTGGAGCGAGTTGGCCCCGGATGATGTCAAGCTCAACGTTGCCCTTGTTAGGATACTTCGTCTCCGGGTAGCCAAACTGACCATCGGAGAGGTAGGGGCAGACTTCCTCCGCCGCCGCATTGCCTCTTTACAAGAGAGGAAAAGGCCGGCATGGGAGTTTGGCAATGCGGCGGACATTATGAGGCTGCGCCCGGGTTTGAACTTCAACTTCACGGCGTTGGAGCTGAAGGGGATGGTTCGGGAGCTTTTTAAGCACGACCCGGCCCATCCGGAGTGGTTTAGATCTCCCCGGGGAGTGGTGCCGCTGTGCAACAGCACCGCCCGGGATGCTTTGCGCGCAATGATGCCCGCGTGTGACTCTCACGGCGTCGACCCCACCTGGATAGTGC
Source organism: Secale cereale (assembly GCA_902687465.1). Classification (NCBI taxonomy): domain Eukaryota; kingdom Viridiplantae; phylum Streptophyta; class Magnoliopsida; order Poales; family Poaceae; genus Secale; species Secale cereale. The sequence continues at coordinate 58,287,844 of LR738710.1, read as the reverse complement.
CCACGCCGGATGCAATTATGAGCTTCTTTGATAATTTGGTCGAGCGGCCGAGGAACACCGAGGAGAACAAGGGTCTCACTCGGGCCACCACAGAGCGGGACATAGCCTATATTGCTTCCCGGATGGAAGAGGCCGCCGCAGCTGCAGCAGCAGGAGACTTCGGGTTCACCGTCGACGAGGCGCAGGCCGCGGATGAGGTGTGCCAAGCGGAGGAGGCCGAGATCCGCAGACTGCTCAAGCTTCCGCCCGACGAGCTCGCCGGAGTTCCTTCCCTGAGGCACGCCGGAATTCCCGGGGTCGTGAGCGAAGCCGCGGCAAGTGAGGTTGCCGGAGGGAGCAGAGGTGCCGGACAGGATACTGGATCCAGCGGGCCCGCTGGAGAGGAGGAGGAAGACACCGAGGCCGATGAGGACTCCGGTGGGTCTTTGGGGCTCGACGACGACGCCTCATCGTCGTCGGAGAGCTCTCCGTCTCCAGCAAGTCCCAAGCAAGCGCCGGGGAAACGCCTCCGCAAGGCGGCCACAACGACGAGGACGCAGGCGCCCCGACAACAGCCAGCTCGCCGGGTGGCGCGCGCCACTAGGCCGAGCCAAGCTGCGACGGAGGCGCCCCGCGCACCAGCGCCAAGCGGAGGGGGATCCTCCCAGAGCGGAGCGGCCGCTCCGCCTGCTCCTCGGGCCTCGGCGTCAACGGAGGTGGGGTCTTCGCAGCCCCCAGCCCCGGAGACTGCCAAGCGCCCGAGGGAGCCTTCTCCTCCTGCTCCTCGCGCGGGAGCGCCTCAGGTGGAGTTCGACTTCTCCGCCCTTAGCGACGACAACGACGAGGAAGAGGAGTAAGCACTTGTAATTTGTAGCTTCTTCGATTCAGTCTTGATTCTTTCGTTGATGATTCTGATCTTGCTTTTGTTTTCAGGTCCCTGGCCCAGCGAGCGGCGAAGCGGGCCAAGATCCCCGTGGTTGAAGTCGAGGACGACTCGCCCGTCGCGGCGACAGGAGACGCGCCGGCGACGAACTTGCCGGATCCAGCTGCTGCTCCGAGGAGCAGCCCCCAGCGCAGCCCCCAGCGTGAGTCTGGTCTTGATCTTTTTGGCTCGTCGGGCGCGCTTGAGGTTTTTGCTCTGTACTAACACCTTGTTGCCTTGTTCGCTTTGTTTGCCTTGTGCAGAAGTGGAGCCGCGGCAGCAGGAGCAACCGGAGGTCACTCCCGAGGAGCTGCAGATTCCACCCTCCCCGCCAAGGGCGAACTCCCCGGCGAGGGAGGACATTCCGCCAAGGACGGGCTCCCCGCCAAGGGCGGGCAGCCCGACAAGGGTGGCCACCCCGCCAAGGGAGAGCACGGGCGGCCCTCCTCCAGCAGGGGCCACCGCTCCACCGCCAAGGGAGGACTCCCCGGCGAGGGAGCCTGTCGTCGACGAAGTCCGCGAAGGTAAGTCTTGCAGCTTCTTCTTCTTGGACTTGTCTTTTTGGATATTTGCTTGATCGTTTCTTTTCTTCTTCTTCTATTAGATCCTCCTCCCCCGGAGCGGATGGAGATGGAGGTCGTCGTCGAGGAGGAGGGCGCGCAAGGCGACGCCGGCAACGCCACTGCCACTGAGGGCATGGCAGGAGCCGACGAGCCTGCCGCTGAGGAGACTGCCCCAACTGCAGACGCCGCGGCCGGGGAGGGGGACGGCGACCACACTGTCGGCCCAGAGGCGGCAGGAGCGTCGAGCGCTGCGCCGGCCGCCGACCCCTCCGCCGGCAAGGAGCAGTCGGGCATCTACCTTGAGGCCCCCAATGGCGTCTTCATACAAGTGCCGTGGGGGTCTTCGTCGCGAGCCCCCGTGGAGGGAGAGACCTTTGATGGAGAGGTCCTCGCCTCCGCGGGGTTGAAGATCGTTGAGGCGCCTGGCGGGAGCGATGAGCCCGAAGAGGAGAAACTTCTCCGCCAGCTCCTGGCCCTTTACCGGGCCAGGCAGGCGAAACTGGAGTCGCGAGAAGCCCTCACCGCCAAGGCCGGAGCGGACTTGGAGAAACGCGCCGCAGAGCTCCGCGCCGCCAACCAGGCAGCTCTCCGCGACTTGGCGGAGGAGCGCGAGAGGCTTGCCGGAGAGCAGCAGGAGTTTCTTCTAGAGAAGGCTGAGGCCGAGGAGCAGCAGCGACTAGTTAGTGTAGAGCTGTCCCGGCGAGAAGGCGCGCTCAACCAGCGGAAGGTTGAGCTTGACGCCCATGACGACGAGCTCACCGCCCGGGAGCAGGCTCTTGGCGGGGCCCTGAAGGAGGCAAAGGAAGCTGCTGCCGCCGCGGAAACCGCCAAGAGGGACCTGGAGCTCAAGGTGCAGCAACTGGAGCAGTACCTGAAGGCGAGCGAGGACAGGGTCACCGCGCTCAACATAGAGCGCGAGAAAGACGCCCATACCAACTCGGACCTCCAGGTACGCCTCTCCAAGAAGGGCGACGAGCTCACCGCCGCCAAAGACTCAATCGCTGACTTGGAGTTGAAGGTCTCCACGTTGAAGGATTCACTCGACGCCACCCGGGACCGTGAGACCAAACTGAAGGAGGAGCTCCGCAAGGAACGGGAGCTGGTGGACAGCGCTGCCACCTCCGCAAATAACTTCAATCGGGCGGTGGAGCAATGGACGGAGGATCTGGTCACCTCCGCCGCCAACATCGACAAGGAGCTAATGGCGCTGAGGGTTGAGCACTTGGTGTACTCTCCGGACCCGAATCTCCCCCACAGCGCCAAGCTCAGTCTCTTCTTCAGGGGGATCGCGCCGGCGCTCGCACGTCTACAGGAGAAGCTCCCCGCGCAGCTGGTCGAGGAGTCGCGCCAGCTCTGCGCGGGTACCTTGAAGCGCGTCTTGACCAAGATTGTCTACCGCAATCCTGGTATAAATCTTGTCAACGTTCTCCGCAGCTTGCCGGCCGATGCAGATCTGGAGGCGCTGAAGGCGCAGGTCGCCCACATCATCGCCAAGGTGAACAAGATCTCCAGGCGTGAAGGCGATCGCGTAGATTAGGCCTCTTTCTTTTTATTTCTTTTGCTGCTGCAAAGTGTGCCATGAACATGAATCTATCAGTCATTGCGACAAGTTATATGTGATATATTATCTTATTTCCAAGCAATTGACGCAGTGTTAGCTCCCTTGTTTTTGGTCCTTTACTTTGTATGCTTTTTACCCTACGCTTTTAGGGAACTTTCCGACAAGGGACCCCTGCCGCGAGCGCTGAGTGCTGGACTCTGAGCAGCCTGCTAGCAAAGGCCTTATCGGCAAGCAACCTCGCCGCAGCTAGTCGCAACGCACTTAGCTTGCTGAGCGAACTCGAAAACGAAGTAAGGGCGCGACACTTGTCGCAGCTCACTTAAGCCGTTGAGCGTACTCGAAAACAAGATAAGGGTGCGGCTAGCCACGGGTAGGTTCTTCCGCGCACAGGTTTTCCATACAAAGTGTGGTTGTTCAAGGAAGATAACTAAAATTTAAAAATTTGAACTGCTCAAATTCTGGTAACTTAGCTTTCATAGTCTGTTCGTTCTCCGGCAAGCTTCCCTTTCTTGAACAGCACTTGGTTCGTCCTCCACCTCCTTCCCCCCCGGCAAACTTGTGCGCGAGGAATGTTTCTTCTGCTTTAAGAGGGAAAGAAAAGGAGAAGAGGGAACAAGTATAGGGTTTCTCGGCATGGTAATGCTTACCGGATATGTGTGTTGCACAAGATGCCAAATAATGCGTGCAAATAACAAAGAAAAGCATGAAAATGGCAAATAATGCGAAACACAAAAGCTTTACTGATGCACGGGATCTGCGCCCGGCTTTGTACAAAGGATTACATGCAACAGCGACAAGACTCGTACAAAAGGTGGTTGCCGGAGCGGATCACGGCAACCGCGCCTTATGGGTGAAACTTTCGACGATGCTCTATGTTCCAGGAATTGCTCACCGGTAAGCCCTCTTCGGTCTCAAGGCGGACAGCGCCGGGCCTTGTGACTTGTCTCACCCGATAAGGGCCTTCCCACTTCGGCGTCAACTTGTTGGAATTCTTGGCGGACTGAACACGCCGAAGAACAAGGTCGCCTTCCTCGAGACTCCTGGCCTTGACCTAGCGGCTATGGTAGCGGCGGAAGGCTTGATGGTATCGAGCAGCTCGTACAGCAGCCTGGAGACGTTCCTCCTCGAGGAGCAATGCATCATCTTGTCGCAGTTGCTCTTGCTTGAGCTCATCATAAGCGAGCACTCGAGGAGATCCGTATACGAGTTCCGTGGGGAGAACTGCCTCTGCCCCGTAGACAAGGGCAAAGGGTGTCTGTCCGGTGGCTCGACTTGGTGTCGTTCTGATTGACCAAAGGGCCGCCGACAACTCCTCTATCCAGTTTCTTCCGCACTTGCGCAGCCTGTCGAAGGTTCTTGTCTTGAGTCCGCGCAGCACTTCAGCACTGGCCCTCTCCGCTTGACCATTGCTCCTCGGGTGAGCAACAGAAGCGAAACAGACCTTGGCGCCAAGGTCTTGGACGTACTGCATGAAGGTGCGACTAGTGAATTGTGTACCGTTGTCGGTGATGATCCTGTTAGGGATTCCGAAACGGCAAACAATCGACCTAAAGAACCTGACCGCTGACTGTGCTGTCACCTTTCTCACCGGTTCCACTTCTGGCCACTTTGTGAACTTGTCGATTGCTACGTACAAGTACTCAAAGCCCCCGACAGCTCGGGGGAAGGGGCCGAGGATATCGAGCCCCCAGACCGAGAAGGGCCAGGACAAAGGGATCGTCTGGAGAGCTTGAGCTGGCTGATGAATTTGCTTGGCATGGAACTGGCACGCTTCACACTTGGTTACTTGTGCAGTTGCATCTTGGAGGGCTTCTTGCCAAAAGAACCCTTGCCGGAATGCCTTCCCGGCAAGTGCCCTTGCGCCAATGTGGTGGCCACATATGCCTCCATGTATTTCTGCCAACAGCTTCTGTCCATCTTCTCTGGAAATGCACTTCAACCTGACACCATTGAGCCTTCTTCTGTACAGTTCATTGTCGACGAACTGGTACATACTTGACTGCCTGGTTATTTTCTCTATCTCTGCTGGGTCGTCGGGAAGTTCTCCAGTTTGCAGAAAACGGACGATCTGCTGCGCCCATGCCGGAGCCTGAGGCTCAACGGCAAGGACTAAAGGCATGAGGGCCGCTGCGGGAACCCCAGCTTCTACGGCAAGAACCTCTGGTTCTGCCGGAGCTGATGGTCCCCCGGCAAGCCTGCCGGAGCAAGGCTCGTCGGAAACGTTTGCTTCAACTGTACAGACCCTTGGATCCGCAGGAGCAAACTGTTCCTCGGCGTTTTGATTGTTGATCTTGGGGACCTTGGCGGCGGCCTCGGGGAGATCCGCCGGCAAGTAGTTGCCGGAGACCAACTTTCTCTTCTTGGGCTGCCCAATTGATGGTGTAACGGATGGCTGAGTCAGCTTGAGCAGGAAGGTCCCTGGTTCCACAGGTAACTTCATGGCAGCGCACTTTGAGAGGCCATCTGCAATGTCATTCTGAGCTCTCGGGATGTGCTCCATTTGCAGACCTTCAAAGTGTTCTTCAAGCTTCCTCACTTCATCTACATAAGCTTCCATCAAAGGGCTCTGGTAACTCTTGTTGACTTGTCGGACCACCAACTGAGAATCTCCCCGCACAATCAACTTCTTGATCCCAAGTTCAGCTGCAATCCTGAGGCCGGCAAGCAGACCTTCATACTCAGCAGTATTGTTTGTCGCTTGTTCTCTGGGAAAGTGCATCTGGATAACATACTTGAGGTGCTCTCCGGCGGGCGCTATGAGTACCACGCCGGCACCGGCGCCTTGCAGCGAGAAAGCACCATCAAAGTACATCATCCATTCGCTTGTCGCTTCTTGTACGGGGACACTTGTCTCTGGAGCTTCTTCATCGGGCGTTGGGGTCCATTCAGCTATAAATTCTGCCAAAGCTCTGCTCTGTATGGTTGAAGTACTTTCAAACTTGAGACCAAAGCTTGACAGCTCCAGTGCCCACTCGACGATCCTGCCTGTTGCTTCTGGATTTTGCAGTAAACTCTTCAACGGAAAGCGAGTGACCAGTGTTATCTCGTGTGCTTGGAAGTAATGGCGCAGCTTTCTCGAGGCCATGAGGAGACCGAAAAGCAACTTCTGCACCCCGGAGTACCTTGATCTAGCCCCCTGCAAGAGGGAACTCACAAAATACACCGGGCGCTGCACCATCTTCCTTCGCACTTCTCCTTGTTCCTGCGCAGAGTTGTCCTTGTCGGGGCCAGAGCTTGTCGGAGCAGCCCCCTGCTTGTCGCTGGATTCGCTTGCCGGAGGTGTGGGCTCCTCGTCGGCCTCCCTCTCCGTTACTAACGCAGCACTAACCACTTGGTTGGTTGCTGCTAAGTACAGCAGCAACTTCTCCTGTGGTCTAGGTGCGACAAGTATTGGACTGGAGGATAGGTATCCTTTCAAGTCTTGCAGCGCTGCCTCCGCTTCCGGAGTCCATTTCATAGGACCTGCCTTCTTCAAGATTTTGAAGAAAGGCAGGGCGCGTTCTGCAGACTTTGAAATGAACCTACTGAGGGCAGCCACACAACCTGCAAGTCTCCTTACGTCCTTGACGCGCTTCGGGGCTTCGATCTGCTCGATGGCTTTTATCTTGTCGGGATTGGCTTCAATCCCCCTCTGGGACACAAAGAACCCGAGAAGCTTGCCGGAGGGGACTCCGAAGACGCACTTCTCGGGGTTCAACTTGAGCTGAATCTTGCGCAGATTTGCAAACATCTCTTCCAAGTCTTAGATCAGGGTATCTTTGCTCTTACTCTTGACCACTATGTCATCCATGTAAGCTTCTACATTTCTGTGGATCTGTGGCTCAAAAGCAGTGTGCACTACCCTTGCAAATGTTGAGCCTGCATTCTTCAATCCAAAAGGCATGCGTATGAAGCAATATGTGCCACATGGAGTAATGAATGCAGTCTTCTCTTCATCTTCCTTGGCCATAAAAATCTGGTGGTAGCCTGAGTATGCATCAAGAAAAGAGAGCAGCTCACATCCAGCAGTGGAGTCAACAATCTGGTCAATGCGCGGCAAGGGAAATGGATCCTTGGGACATGCTTTATTCACATCAGTGAAGTCTATACACAGTCTCCACTTCCCGTTGGCCTTACGCACGACAACTGGATTTGCTAACCACATCGGATGAATCACGCCTCTAACCAGGCCCGCTGCTTCTAGCTTCTTGATCTCTTCGGCAATGAATTCTTGGCGCTCCACGGCTTGCTTCCTGACCTTCTGCTTGACGGGCCGCGCATGAGGACAAACAGCAAGCTTGTGCTCAATTACCTTCCTGGGAACGCCGGGGATGTCAGATGGTTGCCACGCAAACACATCGACATTCGCCCGCAGGAAGGCAACGAGCGCGCTTTCCTATTTGCTATCAAGTGTAGCACTGATGGTGAAGGTACCACCAGTGCCGTCCTCCTTGGCGGACACCTTCTTGGTTGCCGGTGGAGCGGCCATCCCCTTCTTGCACTTGCCGGTGGAGCTCGATGGAACGTCCTCGACGGCAGCGCAGCACTCCGAAGAGGTGCGTTTGCCGGAGTCGGCTCCAGAGCACTTGCCGGACTTGGTCTTGGTCTTCTTCCCCCCGGGAGCTTCAGCGGCAAGTGTGTTGCTCTCCGCCGCGGCTGCTGCATCCCGGTATATCTTGTCGGCGCAGATAAGCGCGTCCTTCTTGTCGCTAGGGACAGAGATGACGCTTATCGGCCCCGGCATCTTGAGTACGTTGTAGGCGTAGTGGGAAGCTGCCATGAACTTGGCGAGGGCAGGACGTCCAAGTATCCCATTGTATGGTAGTGGGATATCGGCCACGTCAAAGGTTATTCTCTATGTCCTGAAGTTGAGCTCCCCGCCAAAGGTCACTGGCAAAGTAATCTTCCCCTTCGACTTGCTCCTTCCCGGGTTTATTCCTTGGAACGAACCGGTTTCTTCGAGCTCGCCGTCTGGGATCTGGAGTTTCTTGATCACAGCCGAGGAGATCAAGTTCAGGCCGGCCCCGCCGTCAACCAACATTTTGGTGACCTTGAGGTTGCGGATTGTTGGTGAAACCAACATCGGCAAGCACCCGACCGCCGTTGTGCAGTCAGGGTGATCCTCAAGATCAAAAATGATGGGCGTGCTGGACCACTTCAGCAGCTTGCGTGACTCAACAGGCGGCTCTGCTGCGTTTACTTCCCGCACCCACTGCTTGAGTTGGCGGTGGGAAGTGTGCAGAGAGGCGCCTCCGTCGACGCACAGCACTTCTGTGGCCTTCTGGAACTCCTGCTCGCTGTTATCACCTTCATCCATGTCGTCGTCGTCGTCTTCTTCCTCGTCCTTGTCGCGGCCCCAGGGAGGTCGATCACCTTGCCGCTGCTTGGCTTTGCCGTGGCGTCCTCCCCGGCCATTGAATGGCCGCTTCTTGCTTGGCTCTCCTCCGCCACCTTGGGCCTTCTCCTTGTCGCGACGCTCGTATTCAGCTTTCTGCTGCTCTACGAGGTACTCGACGCGCTTGCAGTTCGAAAGGTCATGACCGTTGGTGCGGTGGATCTTGCAATATTGCTTGTCGGAGCCGTCCTGCTTGTCGGCCGCCGCTACAGGGGCAGGCTCCTTGCCGGAGCCGCCAGCCTGTGTTGTCTTGGCGGGAGCCTCCTTGCCGGACTTCTCGACGACTAGCACCTCCTTGCTCTTCTTTGCCGGGGCGGCATCCTCGCTGTCGCTTCCCCCTGCGCCAGCATCCTCTCCGGGGAGTCTCCTCCCCTCTTCGGCGCGCGCGCACTTGTCAGCCAGAGCGTAGAGCTCGCTGACATCCCGTATCTTGGTCATGGCCATTTCTTCCCGCATGCGGCGGTTACGCACGTTCTGGTGGAACGCGCTGATAACCGCGGCGGGGTGGACGTCGGGAATGTTGTGCTGCACGCGGCTGAAGCGTTGGATGTACTTGTGCAGAGGTTCTCCTTCCTTCTGGGCCAAGATGTGGAGATCACTCTCCTGGCCGTGGGGTTTGTGGCCGCCCGTGAAGGCGCCAACAAACTGATGGCACAAATCTGCCCACGAAGAAATAGAGCCTTCCGGCAAGTGCATAAGCCAAGAACGAACATTCGGCTTAAGCACTAGCGGGAAGTAATTCGCCAGTATCTTCTCGTCGCGCCCCCCGGCAGCCTGCACCGCGATGGTGTAGATACTGAGGAACTCCGAGGGGTGCGTCTTGCCGTCGTACTTTTCGGGTACGTCGGGCTTGAAGTTTTTCATGCTGGGCCACTGGACGCGCCGCAGCTCACGGGTAAACGCAGGGCAACCTGCTGCGTACGGCAAGTCGCTTGGTTCACCGGGCGCGTGCGTGTCGACAGCAGTCCCAGCACGTTGGTCTGATTGTCGCCGGGCTTCTCGCCGGCGCTCGATCATTGTCCGAGCATCTTCTTGCCGCCGATCGTCAAGGACTTGGCGCTGGTCCCGACGAGCCCGCGGATCCGACGACGCCGTGGAGTCGTCGTCGACGTTAATCCGGCGGGGAGGCGTCTTCTGCTTCCGCGGCGGGGAGTGCACGGTGGTTGCACCCCCGGCGGTCTTGTCGCCGTCGGCCTTCGCTTGGTCAACTTGCCGTGGCCGCGAGGTCGCCGGCTGCTGCGGCGTGTCGTTATTGGCGAAGGCGATGAGGCTTTGGATTGTTGCCCTCCAGTCTTCGGCCTTGTCTGCCGCTGGAGGGAAGTCGAGGAGCAGTTGCGCTCTTGCGAGAGCTTCTGCTGGAGAGGAGGGGAGCGGTGGCGAGCGGTGCGAGGAGCGAGATATGCTCGGACTTCTAACAGGGTTAGAAGGAGCAGTCTCTCGCCCCGGCGACCGCGCCTTGCTCGTGCCAGGACGGTGGCCCTGAGCATCCCGCGGTCCTCCGGTTTGTCCTTGGCTCAGCAAGCGAATGGTACCTCCTGTACCACGGCGCTGCTGGCCTGTCGTCTGCTGAGATGGACGTGGCGCGTCTACGGAGACCGAGGCTTTGGAATTTGTCCGGTCGTCCGTCTTGTCCTTGGATTTGGTGGTGCCGTGAGTTTCCTCACCGGCGACCACCCTTCCGCCGGCGTCTCCCCCGCCCACCGTTGGTTCTGGTGGCGGCGGAATCGACGCGGACGGGCCTGCGACCTCCGAAGCCTTCTTCTTCGGGGCCATGTTGCTGTTGCTGATGAAGTTGATGAAGCTGGAGAGGTTGATGAAGAATGCGCCCGCGTGAGCACCGGATCAGGTTCGCACAACCTCGACGCCCCCTACCTGGCGCGCCAAAGATGTCGGGGGAAACTGTCCACCACGAACACCTATGGGACCGGAGCCCCTTGTACGTTGCGGTGAGGGAGCGGAGGGAGCACAAAGAGCGGATCGAGGAGCGCACGCGGGCAGTTTACCCAGGTTCGGGCCGTGCGGACGCGTAAAACCCTACTCCTGCTTGGTTTGTATTCAGTTTGGGAGCTCGGGAGCTTGAAGAAGCAGCTACACCGAGCGAGAGTGCTATCTAGGTTCCGAACCCTTTCTACGTTGTGCATGGGCCTCCTTTTATAGCTCAAGGGGTCACCGACAGGTGTCAACGTAGAAGAAGGGCAAAAATGTAACTTTGGTGGTAGTTGTAACAGTGCGGGAACAGTGCATGAACAGTGCGTGAACAGTGGTCTTCACCTAACTTGACAGTGGGGGACAAGGGCATTAAATGCCCGTCACCGTCGAGCCCAAAAGCTCCCGTCCATGCGTCTCCGTTCGCCACGGCGATAGCCTCGTCACTGTGGAGTGCCACCGTGCCCCCCAGGCTGCACAGCCATCCGCCACGCGTCCCTGGAAGGGCTCCAGGGCGACGCGTGGGCCGATGAGCTGGAGCGCGGGCACACAGTGCAGGCTCCCTCGGCAAGCACCTTGCCGGGGTCTTGATCTTGTCGGGCCGGGAAGCTTGTCGCTCCCCGGGTCTTGCCGGGGCGCAGAGTGCGCCGAGGCATGTCTTCCAAGATGTAATCATCTGGTCTTCCTGGCAAGCTCCTCTTGCCAGGGTCTTGTGTTAATGTGACAGTCTTGAGCCTGGGACGGCCTTCCCGGCAAGCTCCACTTGCCGGGGTCTTGATCTTCTAACTTGTATACTTTGTTTTTGAATGGTTTTATATGGATCAGAAAAGGTCTCCGGCGAACGCGTGGTAAACCGTGCCGCGGGAAGCTGCTACTGCCCGTGCACAAGTTGGGGTACTAAGGTACCCCTATCTTAGTACACCGACATACTGCTAATGGGAAATGATATGGAATTCTTGGAAAGCATAAAGGCCTACTTGAATAAGAGTTTTTCAATGAAGGACCTTGGAGAAGTTGCTTACATATTAGGCATCAAAATCTATAGAGATAGATCGAGACGCCTCATTGGTCTTTCACAAAGCACATACCTTGACAAGATATTGAAGAAGTTCAATATGGATCAGTCCAAGAAAGGGTTCTTGCTTGTTTTGCAAGGTATGAGATTGAGCACAGCTCAGTCGCCGACCACGGCAGAAGATTGAGAAAAGATGAGTGTCATCCTCTATGCCTCAGCCATAGGTTCTATTATGTATGCCATGCTGTGTACCAGACCTGATGTGAACCTTGCCATAAGTTTGGTAGGGAGGTACCAAAGTGATCCCGGTATGGAACACTGGACAGCGGTCAAGAACATCCTGAAGTACCTGAAGAGGACTAAGGTTATGTTTCTCGTTTATGGAGGTGACGAAGAGCTCGTCGTAAAGGGTTACGTCGATGCTAGCTTCGACACAGATCTGGATGACTCCAAGTCACAAACCGGATACGTGTATATTTTGAATGGTGGGGCAATCAGCTGGTGCAGTTGCAAGCAGAGCGTAGTAGCGCATTCTACATGTGAAGCGGAGTACATAGCTGCTTGCGAAGCAGCGCAGGAAGGAGTCTGGATGAAGGAGTTCATCACCGACTTAGGAGTCATTCCAAGCGCGTCAAGCCCAATGACTCTCTTCTGTGACAACACTGGAGCTATTGCCATTGCCAAGGAGCCCAGGTTTCACAAGAAGACCAAGCACATCAAGCGCCGTTTCAACTCCATCCGGAATTATGTTCAAGATGGAGACATAGATATTTGTAAAGTGCATACAGATCTGAATGTCGCAGATCCGTTGACTAAACCTCTTCCACGAGCAAAACATGATCAACACCAGAACTGTATGGGTGTTCGATTCATCACAATGTAACTGGATTATTGACTCTAGTGCAAGTGGGAGACTGTTGGAAATATGCCCTAGAGGCAATAATAAAATGGTTATTATTATATTTTCTTGTTTATGATAATTGTCTGTTATTCATGCTTGAATTGTATTGTATGGAAACAGCGATACATGTGTGAATACATAGACCACAACGTGTCCCTGGTAAGCCTCTAGTTACTAGCTCGTTGATCAACAGATGGTCACGGTTTCCTGACCATGGACATTGGATGTCATTGATAACGGGATCACATCATTAGGAGAATGATGTAATGGACAAGACCCAATCCTAAGCCTAGCACAAGATCGTGTAGTTCGTAATGCTTAAGCTTTTCCAGTGTCAAGTATCTGTTCCTTAGACCATGAGGTTGTGCAACTCCCGGATACCGTAGGAATACTTTGGGTGTGCCAAACGTCACAACGTAACTGGGTGGCTATAAAGGTACGCAACGGGTATCTCCGAAAGTGTCTGTTGGGTTGGCACGAACCGAGACTGGGATTTGTCACTCCGTGTGACGGAGAGGTATCTCTGGGCCCACTCTGTAAGACATCATCATAATGAGCTCAAAGTGACTAAGGAGTTAGTCACGGGATGATGGATTATGGAACGAGTAAAGAGACTTGCCGTGACGAGATTGAACAAGGTATCGGTATACCGATGATCGAATCTCGGGCAAGTACCGTACGATAAACAAAGGGAATTACATACGGGATTAAGTGAATCCTTGACATCGTGGTTCATCCGATGAGATCATCGAGGAACACGTGGGAACCAACATGGGTATCCAGATCCCTCTGTTGGTTATTGACCGGAGAGTCGTCTCGGTCATGTCTACGTGTCTCCCGAACCCGTAGGGTCTACACACTTAAGGTTCGGTGACGCTAGGGTTGTAGAGATATATGCACACGTTAACCCGAATGTTGTTCGGAGTCCCGGACGTCATGAGAAGTTCCGGAATGGTCCGGAGGTAAAGAATGATATATAGGAAGTCCAGTTTCGGCCATCGGGAGAGTTCCGGGGGTCACCGGTAGTGTACTGGGACCACCGGAAGGGTCCCGGGGGGTCCACCGGGTGGGGCCACCCATCCCGGTGGGCCCCGTGGGCCGTAGGAGGAGGGGGACCAGCCCTTAGTGGGCTGGTGCACCCCCCATGGGCCTCCCCCCATGCGCCTAGGGTTGAAACCCTAGGGGTGGGGGCGCCCCCTAGGCTTGGGGGGCAAGCCACCCTCCTTGGCCGCCACCCCCCCTAGGAGATTGGATCTCCTAGGGCCGGCGCCCCCCTGGCCCCCTATATATAGTGGGGGGGAGAGAGGGCAGCCGTACCTCAGCCCCTGGCGCCTCTCCCCCCGTTACATCTCCTACTCCTCCCGCAGGGTCTCGGCGAAGCCCTGCAGCTTTTCCCGTTGCATCCACCACCACGCCGTTGTGCTGTTGGATCTCCATCAACCTCTCCTCCCCCCTTGATGGATCAAGAAGGAGGAGACGTCGCTATACCGTACGTGTGTTGAACACGGAGGTGCCGTCCGTTCGGCGCTGGGATCATCGGTGATGTGGATCACGACGAGTACGACTACATCATCCACGTTCCTTCGAACGCTTCCGCTCGCGATCTACAAAGGGTATGTAGATGCACTCCTGTATGCCCGTTGCTAGATGACTCCTTAGATTGATCTTGGTGAAGCGTAGGAATTTTTTTGAATTCTGCTACATTCCCCAACAGGATGCACACCCACTTGTTTCTTTTGTTGAGCTTTCATTCATATTTAGCTCTAGTGCATCCGTTGCATGGCAATCCCTACTCACTCACATTGATATCTATTGATGGGCATCTCCATAGCCCATTGATATGCCTAGTCGATGTGAGACTATCTCCCTCCTTTTTGTCTTCTCCACAACCACCTCTATTCCACCCATAGTGCTATATCCATGGCTCACACTCATGTATTGCGTGAAGGTTGAAAGGTTTGAAAAGATAGAGTATGAAAACAAGTGCTTGGCTGAAATCGGGGTTGTGCATGATATGAATATTTTATGTGATGAAGAGGGAGCATAGCCAGACTATATGATTTTGTAGGGATAACTTTCTTTAGCCGTAGTATTTTGAGAAGACATGATTGCTTTGTTAGTATGCTTGAAGTATTGTTATTTCTTATGTCGATCTGAACATGCATGCCACAATTAAGAGAATTACATTGAAAAACTATATTGGTTAGCATTCCACATCAAAAATTCTTTCTTTATCATTTACCTACTCCAGGACGAGCAGGAATTAAGCTTGGGGATGCTTGATACGTCTCTAACGTATCTATAATTTTTGATTGTTCCATGCTATTATTTATGAAGTCTTGGATGTTTAATGGGCTTTATCATTCACTTTTATATCATTTTTGGGACTAACCTACTAACCCAAAGGCCTAGTCCAGATTGCTGTTTTTTTGCCTGTTTCAGGGTTTTGCAGAAAAAGAATATCAAACGGAGTCCAAACGGAATGAAACCTTCGCGAGAGATATTTTTGGAGAAATTCACGCACGAAGAACTTGAGAACCATGTCAGAAGAGCCACGAGGGGCCCACGAGGGTGGGGGCGCTCCCCCCTTCCCAGGGCGCGCCCCCCTGCCTCATGGAGTCCCCGTGACTCCCCCGGTGCCCTCCTTCTTCCTATAGAAGTCTACGTACCCCAGAAACTTCGTGAACAGAGAAAAAACCCTAATTCCACCGCCATACCTTCTGTTCCCGTGGAGATCGTATCTTGGAGCCTGTTCCAGAGCTCCACTGGAGGGGGATCCATCACGGAGGCCTTCATCATCATCATCATCGCCCTCACCATGAGTTGTGAGTAGTTTACCACAGACCTTCGGGTCCATAGCTAGTATCTAGATGGCTTCTTCTCTCTCTCTGGATCTCAATACAAAGTTCTCCTCGGTCTTCGAGGAGATCTATTCGATGTAATCTCTTTTTGCGGTGTGTTTGTCGAGATCCGATGAATTGTGAGTTTATGATCAAGGTTATCTATGAAAGATATTTGGTTCTTCTCTGAACTTTTTATGTGTTCTCATAATATCCTTGCAAGTCTCTTCGAATTATTGGTTTGGTTTGGCCTACTAGATCTATAGTTCTTGCAATGGGAGAAGTGCTTGGCTTTGGGTTCAATCTTGCGGTGTCCTTTCCCTGTGACAGTAGGGGCAGCAAGGCACGTATTGTATTGTTGCCATCGAGGATAAAAAGATGGGGTTTATATCATATTGCTTGAGTTTATCCCTCTACATCATGTCATCTTGCTTAAGGCGTTACTCTGTTCTTATGAACTCAATACACTAGATGCATGCTGGATAGCGGTTGATGTGTGGAGTAATAGTAGTAGATGGAGGCAGGAGTCGATCTACTTGTCTCGGACGTGATGCCTATATACAATGATCATGCCTAGATAGTCTCATAATTATTCGCTTTTCTATCAATTGCTCGACAGTAATTTGTTTACCCGCCATAGAATATCGCTATCATGAGAGAAGCCACTAGAGAACACTATGGCCCCCGGGTCTATTCTCAACATATCAATCTACATCTACTTTACTTTTACTGCTTTGATTTGCTGTTCTTATAAATTAAAAATACCAAAAATATAAACTATCATCTCTATCAGATCTCACTTTCGTAAGTGACTGTAAAGGGATTGACAACCCCTTATCGCGTTGGCTGCAAAGTTCTTATTTGTTTGTGCAGGTGCGAGGGACTCGCGTGTGGTCTCCTACTGGATTGATACCTTAGTTCTCAAAAGCTAAGGGAAATACTTACGCTACTGTGCTGCATCTCCCTTTCCTCTTCAAGGGAATACAACGCAAGCTCAAGAGGTAGCAGTTGTCAAGGCAATCTTGTCCAAACTGCCTCATGATCAAGATATGCAAGCTCAAAACAATGTTGTATCTGCGCTCCAGACACAAGTCCATTCCCTAATAGAGACCCTTTGTGAAACAAGGAGAGACATTGTTCGATGTTGTCAAGATATGCATGGTTTTGAAATAGACTATCAGACATTTGCTATGTTGTTCAGGAGCCTAGGAGAACTGAAGGCGAAGGTTATGGTGCTCCATCGAACAATACAGCATGAAAACATAACAGTCAGGTCAAATGAACTGAGCTTCTGAACTTCTGGTGGTGCATTTATCTGCTAGAATGTTAACTTTTATGCCAACCTTCCTTTTGTTTTATAGTTGTAATTTGTTTTGGTGTGATACAATTTTTTTTTAACGTGCAGCCACCGACTAAAGAAAAAAGCAAGCCATTTTTGTATAGTGTAGGGTGTTCCCTATATTTGCACTGGTGGCGAACTTTGATGCCCACCGGCCGTAGTTAACATTTGCCTCCTACGGGCCGTAGAAACAATGGGCCTTCTAAGGGCCGTAGAAACAATGGGCCTTCTTTCTTTCAAAAAAAAAACAATGGGCCTTCTACGTGGCGTAGAAACAATGGGCCTTATACGGGCTGTAGACACAATGGGCCTCCTATGGGCCGTATCATCAATGGGACTTCTACGGGCCGTATGATCGGTTGGCCAAGCATGGGCCAATAATAGACCACATTATGGTCGTAAATGGGCTAGAGTTGAAATCGTCCGTTCATGGGCCGACCATAACGGGCCGTCGTTAATCGACCGTATTTTGATGACGCTATGAAAACGGCCCAACGTACTAACGGGCCACAAACGGGCCGACTGTAACCACGGGCTGAATTTGGCCCACAAGCAGAAAATGACATTAATGGGCCGTAAGTAAACGAATGAGGAAATGAGCCCAAGAATAAATGGGCCCCGAGAAGGCCGAAAGATAACATGGGCTGGAAACGGCCCAACAGAATAATGGGCCGTTAATGGGTATAAAGTGATACACTGTTCATTACGGGCTAGTTTCACCACGTGCCGTTAATGGGTATAAAGTGATACACTGTTCATTACAAGCTAGTTTTACCACAGGCTGTTCATGGGCCGAGAGTAATAAGGGCTCATATGGGCCGAAAGACGTCATGGGCCATACATGGGCCGGAAGTTAAAACGGGCTGGAATTATATTGGACGGCCCAGATGATGCTACTGGGCCTAATTCGGATAGGCCGTAAACGGGCCCTGGGGTAGCGGGTTGTAAATGGGCTATATGCGAACATGCCCTTAACAGGCTTGCCGTGGGCCGGCCCGCCACCTTGTGACCAAGTCAAACGGGCGGCCTTTTCATAGGATTGGGCCTCTATTGGGTCGTGCCACGTGTCGATGTATCATAGGCGCTTTGTGTCCAATGAGTGGATGACATATGTCCCTACGGTGAGCCGACACGTGTTTCCTCCAGCCAATGTTGATTTTACACGTGGAAAATCCCCATTGGTCTGGGCTGTTAGCGGGTTATCGGATCCAAAACCGGACCCGATAGCTTAACATCGTTCGTTACGTTGGATGCCACGTGTCGGTCACCCTTGACGAAAGCACTTCTGTGACGCGCGATTTATCATCATGGAAGTGGACACTTCCGTGATGATAATTTTGGTAATTTCATGGAACACTTCTACGACAGAACATGTATGACTATCTTGATTCTGTCATAATTTTTTCATGGATGTACATGCATGACAGAAAACGTGACCTACTGTGACAAACACGTATCATCACGGAAGTGTATTTTTTTTGTAGTGCACGTAGGTGGTGTACATATACGAGAAGAGAATAGGTGCACCGTGCACGTACTCACGCTTCGTGCCCAGCCACACCCGCGCGGGTACACGGTGGAGCTCATTTCTGTACGAAATGGCAGCCCATGTGCTAATTTGAACGCGTGTAGCGGTTGTTTACCTACAGAGGTCGTGTACCATGCGTGCACGAAACAAAGTTCGACTTGATGTGTTGGCGCGTTATATTTAAATAAAGTTATATCGCTCAATGGCATGTACACAGAATATAAAACGATTTTTATTGAGAAAAAGGTAGTTCGCTCCACTATATACAATGGAGCCTACCTGCCTCGTTTGTCTCTCTTCATAGTATCTCACACAAGGCGACAATGGTTCTCTCTCTCTCTCTCACCATTGGTCACTGATCCGGTCGCATCCCGTCCGCCGGCGGAAAGGGAGGACGTGCATCGTTTCTCCGTTCGACGGCGCAGAGGCAGCACGTCTCGATCTGCGGTACACGCCGTTCTCTCTGACGAAGCTCCGGCGTGGTAGGGCCTATGCCACCTGCTCGCTGCCGAAGTATGGGCAGATTCCGCCCGCCCCCGCTCACCTAGTTACATCCCAAAGACATCCAGGCATCCCCTCCGGCCTTGCTCCACTGCCCGTCTTCCCACCTCGCTGCATGTCGATCTTCCATAGTTCTTTGCCTAAAACGTATCTCGTCCGGCGTACTTTCCATATTGCAATCTCGTCCTCACACCGTTTTAGACAAACATAACCGTGTTGTTTTCTTCCCTTAGGACAAGGAATATGCTTCTTTTTTGTCATCGCATGTGTCATCAACTGTTATTGGCCAGTAATTGTTTCCTTTCTACCTCTTTTTTGCAAACAGGGCTATCCATTTCACCTCGTTGCTATTGCGACCTTTTGGTGATTAGCACAAATCACTTTTTTCTTAAGAGTGTTTTGTGCAGTTCTACCAAAATGTCACACGGGCAACGTCTCTACATTTCAGTGCGACTTCACAAAGGGAGATTGGTTTTGCTCTATCCTCCTCATCCAACTCCGAGCCTACTCTTCTCCAACTAGTTAGTCTTAAGAGAGACTGCAAAGGGGACCGGCTTCTATTTGTGTGTTTATTGTTTCATCAGCACTCCTCTATTATCGTAATCACACTTAATATCTTTGGAACAGGGACGCTCAGCTCTATTTTAGTGGAACTGCACAAAATGATTGGAATGTTGCATGCTCCAGATGGCTACTTTTTTTTCCCAACATGCCTTGTTGATTTAGACAGAGCTGGGGGGACGCTGCTGCCAATGAAAGCATGGATCAATTTTAATTTAACACCTTCTCACAACTTTGTCTTCAGTTGTGATGTAAATATTAGCTCTAATTAGCAAGGAAGTTAGTTTTTTATTCTTTCCGAAAGAGCATCAATGGCAAGACACACGAAACAAAAGCTGAAAGCTCACACCATTATACAATTTCATGTCACTGGAAAATTATTTGTATAGTACGTCAATTATGTAAACAAATGCTGGAAGCTTGATAGCATTGCCAGAAGCCTCTTCGGCATCCGGGTCCATGTACCAGGCACAAAATTATACTCCTTCGTTCCTAAATATTTGTCTTTTTACAAATTTCAAATGGGCATATTTTAGAGTGTACATTCACTCATTTTGCTTCGTATGTGTACTCCCTCCGTTCCTAAATATTTGTCTTTCTAGAGATTTCAACAAGTGACTACATACGGAGCAAAATGAGTGAATCTACACTATAAAATATGTCTATATACATGTGTATGTAGTAGTCCATATGAATCTCTAAAAAGACAAATATTTGAGTAGTCACTCGTTGAAATCTCTAGAAAGACAAATACTCCGGAGTATATTTAAGAATCGAGGGGGTAGTGCACAGCAGCATGGGAGACTCAGACCGGTCGTTGGGCCGCATTAATAGTGAGTAATGAGCAGTAAAATCATAAGCCCCACCTTTCCCACTGTAAGTTGCTCGGAAGAAGCAACCATCAATACGCTCTTGTTTGAATCCACTCATACTACTCCATCCGTCACTGTTTATAGAGAACACTTCAGAAAAAGAGAAAATCTCTGGGACCAAGGCGACTAGCGATCGGCCTGAAAAATAGCATTGGTAGTTATAGCATGACGTCTATTAGTAGAGGAAATAATCCGTACACACATGCATGCAGTGCTTCCACCCCGGGTACACACATGCATGCACTTACTCCACTCCGTAGTACTACATCGAGAGAAAATTGCGGTTACCACGCGCTAATTAATTGAGCATTAAACCAAATACGTCTAAAGTCTCTCTGGTGGTGGAAATGCATTGAGAGAAATGCATCATAATGAAGCGCGCCCTGTAAACTGTGACGGAGGGAGGAGTAGTATGAAGGTTCAAAACCAAGTACGCGTATGGCCAGTCGGTCAACGCATCTCCTCTTGGCATACCACTAACATGTGGGACCGGAGTGTGAGCAAACCGATCTCAATTGACGACAAAATGGCCAACCCGCCGTTCCTTGAGAGAGACGAGGAGCGAGAACACACAGACGGGCTCGCACGGAGGCCAAGATATATTCGAGCATTGTTGATCGATATCATCATTACATGTTGGGCTGCCGTTTTCCGCCCTTCACCGCAATAAATGTGTACTTTATCAGAGATTAAGAAAAATAAGAGTACAGAGGCTCCACCATGCGGTTCTAGTTGTAGTACTACTCATACTACTAAACCTTGCGCTTGGCTCTTCGCCTCTTCGTGAAGTCAAACAATGATGGTACTCCGCATGTTCGGTACTGCAGTGTATGCCTCCGGTAATCTAACACCGAATGAACTGATGCATGTCCACCGCCTGGGCGAGGGTACGTTGCATTAGTCAAAAGGTGTAAGAGAGCTTAACCTTGCCCTGCAAGCTTCTCCTCATTCTACGAGTTGACGGGACACACCAACAAGTAGTGCTAGTCCATACTCCCTCCTTTCCGATTAATATGGCTTAATCCTTTTTTGCGGGTAAATGAGAGAGCTTCATTCATATATAGGCATTCTTAGGACGACCAGCCAAGACACTGGTCACTAGGAAGCGAGGTACCTCGCAAAAAAAGAAGTAGGAAGCGAGGTGTTTCATCAAGCCAGCTCTCGGCCACATTCAAAGTGCAGCAAGCACGGTTCGCACAAAGATGCGCCGCAAGGTTTGCTGACCTGTTTACGTGCTGAATAACAAAAAAAAGAGGAAATATTATCGAGTGCTCCTATTTGTAACAGGATATGAGCCAGAATTAAGCGAGAATTGTGGTGAGTGTTCCATGCAATCAACTTCCATTATCACATGCGAAAACCCTCGAAGAGAACCAAATGTGTTGAAGATTGCTTTATCACATTTTAAAAATATAATAAGAGTGCAGACGCTCCTCCATCCGGTTCCTAGTACTAGTATAGTACCTCTATAGACTATAGTAGTAGTACTAGTACTAGTAAACTTTGCGCTTGGTTGTTCGCTTCTTCAGGAAGTGCAACAATAATAGTACTAGTATAGTGTATGCTTCTGACAATCTGACACCGAATTAACTGTTGCACGTCCACCGCCTGAGCGAAGGACAACTTGAATTAGTCAAAAGTTTCTCCTTGTCCTGCGAGCCACCGCGCACAAGCTTCTCCCATCCTGCAAGCTTCTCCTCGTTCGGCAAGTTGATGGAACACAACAAAGTAATGCTAGTCCATACTGCCTCCTCTCCGGTTAATATGGCTTAATTTTAAACGAGATAAATACAATGTCTGTCACTGTATATCTGTAAAAATACGGCCAGTGGACTTCATAATACGCTCGTTGCGCTCAGTATATACATTTTCCGGTGTTTATACGGTCACTAGCTCACCCTGGCTGAGTATGTGTGTGCATGCACGTGTAGGTTGAGCACTTGAGCGTGACCATGTGTGTTCCGTCGTGTGCTCGGACATGCATGCATTAGGGCATTACGTGCGTTTTTGCGTCCATGTGTACGTGTGACTGTTGCATACACGTAGGGGGAGTACGTGTAGGGGCCACTAAAGGAGCAGTCAAATCACATAGTAAGTTAGTCGGAAGAAGCAACCATCATTTCACTCTTCAATGACACGTACGCAATATAAAATGGTTGATATGGAGAGAAAAAGAAAACCACTATATATACACTAGCAGGAGCCTAAGCTACAAGCCTGCTTGCTTGGGTTGCTCTCTTCACAAGCATAGAACGATGGTGGCCACACCGCTGGTCACATATCCAGCCTGATCCCGCAGCTGGGGGAAGGGAACAATGTTTTGTGTAGACGCGGTCTACATCGGCGAGGGAGAAAATCCACAGTCGGTGCATCCCAATCGGGGGTCACCGTGGTACGGGCCGATGCCGCGTCCCAACTGCCCTTCTAGCTATAGCCAGACGTCCTAGGTAGTCCATCTTCCTTTTGGAGCCGGCTTGCTCCACTGCCGCAGCTCCCCACGTAGCTCCATCTCCATGTCGATCTTTCTCTACTTCTACCGGCTTCAACTTGTGATGAGTTTATGTCTCATGAACTAGTGCCAGTACTATTATTCTAATCGCACTTCTTCAATATCTTTGCCATCAGGGATGCTCAGCTCGATTTTAGTGGAACTGCACAAAAGCATCATGTGATCCGAGGGTGCCAGCCATCTTTCCTTCGACAGGTTCTACCTTGACAGGAAATTAAATCATGTTTAGGGTTTAGGGTTTAAGTTGTAGTGACCCCATCAGTAGTTTTTCTTTCGTACACGCTCTCACAACTTTTGCCTTTAGTTGTGAAGTAAATATTGGTTATGATATGTGAATCATTGAGATGCATCAACATGCGTGTTAGTTTTCCTTTGTATTTGATGGAATGTTGTAACGGGGCAACCTTGGAGTAGGAATGAAAATAGAGTGGAAAGTTTCCGTTTTTCCGGAGAAAAAATGGAAACAGAGAGAAACCAAAGTTTCGTTTCATTGAATCGCGCCATCGAGCAAAACCAACATTTAAACCACGTCTGTCGCGTTCGTGTCTCACCCTCCTCCATGGCTCGACCCCACACGGTCGCTCGGCATGCCACTCACTGCAAACCGAGTATACGATAACTTTCCCGCTTGCTTGTTGATGGATCGCGCCATGGAGTACTAGTACTACTGGAAGAGATTGACGAGTTGGGGGAGGACAACTAGTTGTAGCACGGACTCCCATGAACTTTTTACAGGCATGTTGTGGCCGGCTATTGTGACCTTTGAACGCGGAGCAGTCGCGTGCACCAGGTAGCAGCGCGGGCGACACTCTCTCGGCCGACGTGCCGCTTCAATGCCGGCGCCAGTGAGAGGTCGCGTCCGCTCTGGCCGGGCATGAATGCGGCACTAACCGTTTCGGGCGGGAAGCACGCGCGGGTGATGAAGATAGGGTTCGGGTTGGTCAGGAGCGGCCGTGGCAGTGGTCCGGACGCCCACAAACAAGATATGATGTACGTTAATATTGCGGCGTATATAATTAACAACGTAAAAAATGTGCCAGTTGGACAAATATGATTGGAGATGGAGATGGAAATGGAATTTTACGTAAACACGGATATGCATGTCTATGTCTATGTGTGTGTGCGCGACGACTCTCGCGACCTGGAAGCGGGGGCGTGTTTTGATCGAGTTTTCTTTCTTGGTACGTTAAAAAATTGTCCGACAGATTTCGTTTCTTTTTGCCGGGAACACGCGTATTCTATTTAAAACCACTGCTATGGAGAGATTGTTTTACTCCATTATAGCATCTTGTTTGATAGAGTTTCTCGCATCTCACTCTCTCACCCTCTCCATATCAAAACAAGATGACAGTGTCCACACTATCTCTCTCCTCACCGGTGGTCACAGATCCGACCGAATCCCGTCCACTGCGGGAGGTGAGGAGGTGCAGCGTTGACGTTGTTGCCGTCGGCGATGGAGGAAGCCGATGTGCACCGTCCTCTCGGAGCCGGCGCTGGCGCGGACGAAGGTCCTCCGTGCCCTTGTTCGCTGCCGTCATGTGGGCAGATCCCGCCCGCCCGCCTAAGGGACATCTCGCCCACCTAAGGTATAACTTCTTGTTAACTTCTTGTACTGGTCCAGCTCCCCAGGTCGCTGCATGCGGGTTTTCTTCTATGCGACTACTCCCCAGCTCCCCATGTATAGTAGCTAGGGTTCGTCGGCTGGTCCAACATCACCTACTATTATAGAGGAAATGCCACTCGAAAAGTTATCCTGATTTATGCCTCGGTGGAGGTATACATGTTGTTTCGACAAAAAGTACATGGTGGTTGTGCGGTCATTGTCCATATGCTCCTATTGCTGCTGCTAATCTAATACTATCACTCGTTAAATGAAGAAATGCTTTTTTTCTCGGGTATCCTGGTTTAGTTCCCATCAAGATAATCATGATGCTTCGTTTGTTGGTGTACTTTTCATAATTCTTATTGACAATTGAGATATCGTTGTTAATCTTGTAAAACAAAGTAACAACACTATATCCCTTTTTTATATTTTGGGAAACAGCGATGCGTATCTCCATACCCGGGCATGTCTTCCTCAATTTTAGTGGAACTGCACAAAATTGGATGGCCATTGTTGTTCCGGCTCACTGTCCTTTGCCACGTGGTTCTTCCTTCCTCGAGCTTGACTACTGAGAAGAAACAGACCACAGTGAGGATTTGTCGAACTTCATAGGTGCCTCACCCAAACTTGATGCCAAATGGATGATGCATCACCACGATGACCTATCGATGCTCATGGTTGTGCCTCATTGTTGCGTCGGCTGGTGAAGCTGATCGATTTTCAATGAAAAACAAGCTGTCTTCCATCAGTGCTCTTTGCTTGTTACCCACAAAGATGATATCCTTCGTTAGTTCACCTTGGTTGCGTTGGAGACGCAGTCGTCTTTCACGTTGGTGCAATTTTATCACACAATTGGCTATGAACCAAATGTTTCCTCAAGAAGGATCGACGTTGGTACTAAGAGCATAAGTTTTGTATTGATTTCTAAGCCTTCTCACAACTTTGTCTCCAGCTCCCCTGTAATTTTATTTTGTCCAGCTATTATCTTTGATTAAAAAAATGGTGTGCACTAAAAACCCGGATGGACGTAGTAGCCCTCCATTTTTATTTACTCTGCATATTAGATTTGACTGAAGTCAAACTTTGTAAAGTTTGACCAAGTTTAGGCCGAACACAACAAACCATAATTATTAGAGAGGGCAAATTGTACATACTCTCAAACCTTTCCGATAATTGGAATTAAAATTCTTTATTTGTACACACTCTCACACGTTTCCGATAATTTGGCGCATGTGTGGTTGTTCACTTAAGGGAGGGTAGTGTACCGCACGTGGAGGACAGGAAGTGCGACCAGGATGCGTGGATCGTTAGTTCATCGGAAGTAGTCCCTCCGTTCCTAAATATTTTCTTTCAAGTGGTTTGCAATGGACTACCACATATGGATGTATATAGACATTTTTTACAGTGTAGATTCACTCATTTTGCTCCGTATGTAGTCATTTGTTGAAATCTCTAGAAAGACAAATATTTAGGAACTGAGGGAGTAGTTGTTTTCTTCATTGGTACGTTAAATAAAGAGTTTCATTTCGTACTTACACAATTTAAAACGATTGTTATGGAGAGAATAAGAAAACCAATCCACTATATATTAGTGGTATACACGAGTACTATATGGACGCAACTTCATTGACTTTAGTGCACCTGCCTTTGGGTTTATGAAAGCTGGGCCCAAAATGTGGCTAGCCCACCTGTCATACAGCCTAAAGTAGGTGCAGTTAAGGCACCGGAGCTCAGTCCGTACTACAGTATATATATAAGCTGGAGCCTCAACGCTTGTTCACTAGGGTTTGCACTCTCCACACTCTCGCCGCACTACATATATATATATATATATATATATATATATATATATATATATATATATATATATATATATATATATATATATATACACGCTGGAGGCTCAACGTTCTTTTGCTAGGGTTTGCTATATTCACTATCTCTCACCCTCTTCACTAGATCTAAACAAGACTGCGTTGTGGCCTCTGTCTCTCTCACCCGCCTCACAGCTGGCGAAGGAGGCATCCGGATCCCGTCGCACCGGGAAGGGGAGGAGGTGCAGCGTTCACTCTATCGCTTTCGGCGAGGGAGGCAATCCACTGCCGGCTGCGCTTTTCTCTTTCACCCAGCGCCTGTGCGGGAGGGCCACCGACCCCTTCTTCCTCGCTGCTGTACGTAGTGTGGGCAGATCCGACCTCCCGCCGCACGCCTTGCCACATCCCGATGACCCTAAGGTATAAGTTTCTTTGAAACCGTCATTAGTCTAGCTGCATGCTGATCTTTTTCAATTCTGTAGTCGAATCTAGGTCTTGGTTCAAAGAGGAAAGAAGGGTGCGGTGGGGTGGAGCATGAATCTAGGACGTGGTTCAATGAGGAAAGGAGGGAGGGAAAGTAGTATAGACTAGCTATCCAGCCGCTATGTTGGTCGAAAAGGGAAAAGGGGGTAACCCAGTACACACATATCTAAGGAACCGAACTCTTTGTTGAAAAGGGAAAGAAACTGGGGGGGTCGGGTGGTTTGTGCAGGACTAGATTTGTTGCCCTAACATCGAAAAAAGTTTCAAAGAGAACAAATATGGGACCAACACAGATATGCTGCTTGGCTACATACTCTGCATCACCCATTTATACGTGTGGACGCACATGGTGCTGGCATGTCCCATGTCCCATCCACATGATCGTGCAGTGTGTTTTGAGATGTTGTGCTACTTGTATTGGTACTGTTTTAAATAAACTCTGCATCACCCCCTTTATAAGTAGACGGAAGCACATGTAGTTGTTGCGCCCACTCTCCCATGGAACTGTTTATGCTTTTTGTTAATCTAATGCTGTTGGTAAAATTAAGTAATGCCACTCTCAGAATTAACTACTGAATCTTATTTCAAAACTGCAACACTTGTTAGGGATTGGCGAGATTAGCATTTTTGTGGCTGCATGTTTCATCCTCCTTTATTGGCCAGTAATTGATTCCTTTTTTGCCTCTGTTAAAACAGGGATATCTATTCAACTTGTTGCTATTGCGACATTTTGCTTCGCTTAATTTTGGTGGAACTGCACAAAATGAGACCGGATTTCCATATATGTGTTGAGATCTGTTTAAGGTCTTCCTCACGAGTTATTTCAAATCTTGGTCTTGAAAGGTCAGTACCGACTTTCCTCAGAATTAACTAGTGAATCTTAGTTCAAAACTACAACACTTGTTAGGGATCGGCGGGAGAACCATTTTTGTTAGGGATCGACCGGAGTACATGTTTAAGAAATGTATTGTTCAGATAATGTCTCTGTTATTATATATCAGTTACGGTGTTTTAAAAATGGTACTATCCTACTTTGTAGTTCTTTCTACATGTTTAACCAAGGTATTGTTAAGATAATGTCTCTGTTAAAATGAATCAGTCGCATTGTTTTAGGAATGATACTTTTCTGCTTTGTCGTTCTTTATACATGTTGAAACAAGGCATTGTTAAGATAATGTCTCAGTTAATATGAATGAATCACACTGATTGAGAATTGCTACTCTCCTGCTTTGTTTCCCATTAAGATAAGGTAGATCAGTAGATGTTTTTCTTCTGGGTGTACAAGTCATCAACCGTTATTTCTCAGTAATTGTTTCCCTTATACCTTTTGTTGCTTACAGGGATATCAAAATTAAAGCTCAGTTTTATTCCAACTTTGATTTTAGTTGAACTGCACAAAAGGAGCCAATGTGTCTAAGGCAAACTGCTGCATTAGTGGGTCCAATTGGTCTTACCACTTTGCAAAAAGAAGCAGTCACTGTTTGTGCTACATTACACAAGGAATGATCGAGAAGCTTTACAGAGTATTAGCAGACGCTGGTGACATGACTAGTCTGCACAGAGGATATGAAACTCTACAACACGTGGAGTGCACTAGGCAAAAAGTGCCCAAACAAGTACAAGAAGCTAGGACAGGACTCCAAATCTATCAATGTCATTCTAAGCAACAATGATGGGGCATATGGGTATGGTAATCTGTTTACCGTACTTTCAGTTTGTTAGTCCACCGATTGGTGGGTTGACACTAGGGCCAATATTCATGTGTGTGCTGATGTGTCTTTGTTTTCTGGCAGCATATAAATACAAAATCCATAGGGATGCTCAACTTGATTTTAGTGGAACTGCACAGTTCAGATGGTTCGTGTCCTCCATAATAATACTTCATCATGTACAATACATCGAATGGTTCTCTTATCATTCGTCGTGACCTTGAGCCACCGGACTATCAGATGACAAACTGATGACAAACCCTACCCGTTCCACAATCATAGACATTACATATTTTGAATGGGAAAAGCTTGTCAAAGTTGACATTAGTTTAATATATTGGAATTGGAAAACCTTGTCAATTTTTGTTCATTGATCTTAGCCAGAAGACATGTATTTCATATTTTTGAGTGGGATGCCCTTTGCTGTGAGCAACGTCGATCGTTTTTCCTATTCCTGTCTTCAGTTCAGAAGTAAATATTTACTCTGCTGAGATGCATAGTCACATAAATGTTGACTTATGTAAGATATTTTAAGAGTTTGTTCTGAATATTGTCTATGTAATGCCAGGCCTTGTGTTTGATTGCAAAGTTGAGCTTGGAATGTTATGGCATGCAGCATCACGAGCTGTTCACCGTGCCTCTTGAGAATAATGCTTCATATTGTTTTGCATGTCAATCTAATGCCAGTGATTTGCTTGTTAGGAAGATCATCCTCTTCTGTTGTATCCATGCTTAAGAAGTTCATCGTCTTATGTTTCATTCATAGCCTATACGACAAGTCGGGTAGGTTAGACGTGAAACCATATGATCTTCCGACCAACTCATCATCTTAGGCCATGATTGGATCATCGTTTTCCAACCAAAATCGCTTGTAAAACTGACGCTTGTAAATAAAAGTAGATGGTCTCGGGCGAAGCGCTTGGTTGGTCGATTTCAACTAGTAAAATATACACCGGTCTCTCAAATTACACGCGTAACCCGCCGGTTTTACTTACAGACCTCGGGCCCTTGGTTTCATTTCGCCCGTATTTTACGCGTTGTTTCTGATGACGAGTAAATTACACTTGTATCCTAATACAGGTGTGAAATAAACCAGAGCTCCCAAGCACGGCCTCACCGTTTCATGCCGTCTCAGTCTCTCGAAGGTGCTCATAGGTGTCCGATGATCCTGGCTTCCTAAATGAGCAGTGGGCGCTGTATCAGACCATCCATAGGGCCCGCGAGGCCCTCTCTGTCGTCCTTCGAGTTGTTGCGCTCGCCGTGGAGCCGAGCATTGTTAACATGGTCAATGAACATGAGGTTTCAGGAAATGACTTTATTTTGACTGGTTGACAGAAGGGACCCACTAGGGCCATAGCCTTACGTATGCAAGTGCCTCCTTATTATGTACAACTATATTTTTTTGCTTCCTCCTGGTTTCCTGACATCACGGTCCCACATCATTGTCAACCTATGTAGTCAATATAAACGAGAGAATTGCACAAGGTGCGGCCGACAGCTGGGACCAAGTAGCTGAGCAGTATTTGTGTTTTTGAGGCGTGAGCAGTGCAGAGTTTTCCTTGGTGATGTTTTCGTTGTTTTTCAGAGGAGAGCAGGGTATTAACTGGGCGGGCTGTGGCCCGTCTAGCCCAGGACAGATATCCAACCCAGATATTAATTTTTTTCAAGATGAAAATGGCTATCCCAGCTATACATTTTTTTGAGGAATACCCAGGCAAGGTCAACTTGTTATTCTCCGCCCCGCTGGGCTGCAAATCTTTCCAAGGAGGGATGCATTAGGCTTAACAGGAAAATGGGCTTCAAAAAATAATAAATGGGATGTAATTATAAAAATTGGGCAATAACTATAAAAAATGCACCAAGCATGAAATTAGTTTATAAAATATTATTTATGGATTTTGAAAATCTTAATTTTTAATTGTTGCGCGCGCAATGTTTCGTTAGATTTTTACGTAATACAAATTTATATTTAATCTGACTAGAAATTTTGTGATAAAAATATTTCGGATCCCATCAAAATGTGGGAAAATGTATTGAATTCTAACTTGAAGGGTTGGTTGAAATTATTAATCGTTGTCCTAGCTAGAAAATGGGATGTACTTTTAACAAACTTTAAAATGAGCCCAGTTTATTTTTTCTGAAGAATACCCAATGCAGGCCTATTTATTTTTCTACGCCCTGATGGGCTACAACTCTTTCAAGATGCCTGCAAATCTTGAAAGTAATATGAAATTGGCTGTAAATATAAAAACGGATGACAAATGGGCAATTACTTTATAATTTCTGAATTTTTTCACATTTTCACTGGGCATTAACGTAATTTCACTGGGCATTAACCTAATTTAAATATATTTTCAAAGTACTTTAAATCTGGCTCGACATTTCGGTATTAAAAATAGTTTGGAACCCACAGAAATATGCGAAATTGGCCCTGACCAACCTAAAAAAACGGACTGCAATAAATTGCATAAGAAGTCGCAATGAGCTATATATAAATTATTAAAAAAAGAGGGAATGGTCTGACTTATGGGCCTATTAAGTTAATGCGTATGCAAGATTTTTTTAGTTATTATATACGTCAACAAACGATTCTAGCAGACGTGACCATTGGATGTCAGTCCAACGACTGTCGTGTTTCTTCAATCTCTCATAGTCTTGCTCCAGCCGCCAAATCCAGCGCTGGCGGGACCGCCTGCTCCCGCCTCCCGTGCATGCCTCACCGCCCCCTACTACTCCCACCGCTGGCTAGGGCATCCCTCTACTCACCCACACCCCCTGTTATTCTGCGCCGACGGCAGCCTCACACCGCAGCCGAACCAGTGAACCCTCGTACTCCTCTTCGCGTGGGCATCCACTCCTACGTCTTCCCCGCCTCCACGTCATCCCCTTCCTAGGCCTCGCCATCGTCCACCGCCCTGGTGCTCTCGGCGCGACGTGGTCAATGTGGTCAAGGAACGACTTCCATAGAAAGATTACTGTCGTGGAGAGGCTCACAGCTGGGTCCACAACAGCCGCAAGGAAGTGCCTCCTTATTACGCAGAAAATAATTATTTCTCCACCTGACAGCAGGGACCCACCGGACGCGCCACCGTATTTGGTGAAAAAAACGTTTCCCCCTGACTGTTGGCACCCACCGGATGGGCCACCGTATTTCGCAAAAAAACATCCCCCCGCTGTCAGCTCGGACCCACCGGAAGTGCCTCCTTATTACGCACAAAAAAATGAATACTCCCCCTGCTAGTTGGAACCCACCATGGTATGTGGCTGACTTGTGGGCCTACTAAGTTGACGGGGACGGGGTTGTGACAGCCTGATTTTTGCCCTCTCTTATTTGCCAGAGTTTTATTTGAATTTATTTTTGAACCTTGGGATTTTTGAATCCTTTCAAATGGACTTAAACACTTGGGTACCCTTGACTTTCACCAAAGTGCCTCCTATCCATCTCAAACCATCTTTTCCCTCTGGTTCAGTCTAAGATACTTTATGGAATATTTTTCTTATTTGAAAAATATTCACTTTTCTCCCCAAAACCCTAGATAAACCCTTTGTGCTCCAAAGCAACCCCTATTTTTCTGGCTCCCAAAAATCTGAGGAAATTCCTAAATATTCTTTGGACCCTAAGACACATTCCTGAGCAAAAATATTGCACCACTTTTTGGAATATTTTTGCTACAGATAATCTTTTCTATTCTGGACAGAAATGGTAGTTTCTACAACAACTACCATTTTACTTGCTCCATTGCTCTGAAACTCCTTGTGCATCTTCACCTTAATAACTCTTGGCTAGCCTCCAAAGCACAGCCTCCAACTCTTAACCATTTTACCTAACTAAACTCCCAAAGTTTCTGTCCAGAAACTTACCTGGCTTGTGATTTTCTTTCTACTACGTCTGGAAACAAACCAACCACGGGTAACTCTCCTATCTACCACGAACAACACGCCAGACATAAATTTTGGCACCAAGTCAGCCAGTAGACATAGTTCGCGCGGTGACCACGCGTGTACACCATGCCATGGCCGTCTGTCGGCGCGCTCTGGATGCCACCGAGCACTGTGTAGAGCGCGTGCTCGCTTCCGCACCTTCCCGAGCGTGCCAAACCACGCCACCATCATCGTCTTCACCTCTATAGCCCCCCTCTGGCGCTCGCCGACGCCGGAGCTCGCTGCAGCGAGCACGGGCGCGGTCCGACCAAGGCAACAATGCGGTGCGCACTATGCTCATCGCCACCCCAGCGCCCCTGTGCTCGTCCCCGTCCGTCCACAGCTCCCGCGTGACCTCGTCGCCTTCCCCCCTCTCACTGACGCCATTCGTCGCCGGGCGCAGCGTCCAGGTGTCGCCGGTGGAGCCCCGTTCCCCCCTCTCGGCTCGCCTATATATAGGCCCCGTCCCAGCCTCTCCGAGCAACCAGCTCCACTCCCACAAACACATAGACTGCGTAGAACCCCGTGGCCCGACCGGGCAGGCCACAGCCTGCCGTCCCCGTGCTCGAGCTCACCGGCGATCCCCTCAGGTCGTCGAGGTAGCTCCAGACCCTCTCAGGCCAGGGCGACCCTACCAGAGCCTCCGCCACTCTCTGGTAGAGCCTTTCCACCTAGTTGGAGCTGCTGGAGACGCCGTTGCTCGCCGTCTTGTTCAACTCCGGCGACCACCCTGTTCTGCCTCCGCCTGCGAGCTCTGTTCCGACGCCGTCCGACTACCCCTAGCTACCCTACGGGTACGGGCAGGTGCGCCTCGACCCCCTCCGTCAATCTATCCTTTCCATCTTGGCCAAGGAGCAGCGTCGCCAGGCGTGCACTCCAGCGAAGCCGCGGCCGCCCCTACTCTTCCCCCTCTCTCCCCCTCACCTGACTAGCGGGGCCCGCTAGTCAGCCTCTCCGTATCCGCGCGAAGCGGTACGAGTGGTGGCGCTCTGGGCTTTTACGCCTTCGACGTCACCCCCCCTTATTCTGTTTATTTAAATTTCTAAATTTAAATATATTCCAAAGAACTTCAAACTGCAATAACTTTTTAACCATAAGTCCAAATGAATTGATTCTTTTTGCATTGTGTTCTTTGTAAAGAAATCTTGCAGCACACCAAAAATGAGACTATTTGGTGCTGTGTAGATTTTCTGGTAATTTTTTGAATGATTCTTGATATTTTCTTTTTGTACTTTTACTTATTTTCAGAAGAGGAAACTTGTCTTGAGGATCACCAGGAGGCTTGTGAGCCTCATTTGAACTAAGGCAAGCCACAACAACATTTTCTTAGTGCCATTTCAATATTTGTGATTTTTCCAACTTGAACAAATTATTTAATTTATGCATATGATTTATTTTGTTAAATACTTTCTGTTGGTTGTTGTATTTATTTCTTTCATTCAGTTTACAGAAAGTTGGAGTTTGGTTTAAGTTATTAAGATAGTTAAAAGAAAGTTTGGATCTTGAGAATGATTATGGATATGCATATGTGAAGTTACTTTCTTTTACATAAGTATTATGATAAAATTTTGCTAGAATAAGTTCTGTTTTAATTGAAGGTAAATTATAACCAGAATGATAGTGAAGTTGTGAAGTTTATATGGCGCACCTCCCCAAAGTATGGCAACCCGAAGATCGAACATGACGACGATGATGAAGTAGCAGCATACACCACAAGAAGAAGCAGGACCACCCTACCTAAAGGACGTCCGTTCCACAGAAGAACTCCATTTGCGAAAAAGAAGGGCAAGAAGATTGTGAACAGATAGCTAGCTAAGATCGATTGTATTTAAATCGTAGCCTTCATTTCTCGATTGTATTTCATGGGCACTTTTTGAACTCTTGAATGTTTTTAAATTTCATGGACACTCGATCTCGATCCCCCTCCATCTCGATCGCTATCCCACCTCGCTAGATCCGGTCCCCCTCGCCGCCGAGCACCCCCCGCTCCACCGGTCGCCGCAGCCGACCCTCCGCACCCTCCCCTACTCCACCGCCGCCAACGACCCACCGCACCCTCCCCCGCTCCACCGGCCGCCGCCGCCGACCCATGAACTCATGATATTTTCAAATAATAAATTTGATAATATTTTTTCATATTCATAAATATTTTCAAATAACAAATTTGATGATATTTTTAAAAAAGTATTACTGTTTTATAAAAAAATATTACTGTTATGATTTAAACAAGTTTGAACATATTTAAACACAAATAAGTATCAAACAACATTTTAAATGCATAAAAACAAAAATTGTGGAGCCTGGGAATCGAACCCAGGACCTCCTGGTGTGAGAGATGTGTGCTGACCAGTCGGGCTACTAGATGGGATTTAATGTGGATGAGGTTTGGTGAAACATAACCTGTTGGCTCGAACAGAAATAAAAAAAATACTAATGGCGCACCAGGGGGGAGGTGCGCCATTAGTATAGATGTACTTATGGCGCACCAGGGGGAGGTGCGCCATTAGTATTCTGCCCCCATCTATTCCCTCTCTCCCCATCCTCCCCCTCTCCCCATCCTCCCCTGCCCCCCCCCCTCGTTCATCCTTCTCCCATCTCGCCCCTCGCTTCTCACCACCGCCACCGACCCCCTTCC
>LR738710.1:58228084-58253163 GCA_902687465.1 Secale cereale | reverse complement strand
CCCCTCTCTCGCATTCCGAGCCCTCGAAACCCTAGAAACCCGCGGCGCCTCTCCACACGAGCTCCACCGTGCGAGGCGATCGGCAAGGCGGCGGGCGGAATCTACTTCAACACCGGGCCGGCGATCCGCGGAAGCAGGGCGCGACGGCGCTCGACCCCACCACCCCCCCTCCACCTCTTCTTCCTCAGGTCGCCACCGTCTTCCTCAACTCCGGCCACCTCTGCTGCTACTAAGCTATCGCAGGGCCTCCTTGCGCCTCCCCGGTGAGCTCCGCCTCCTCTCCCCTCTTCCTTCTCGACTTGCTGTCCTCAGATAACCTAGAGTGCAAGGACTAGATCATCGTAGGATCAAATATTGGTATTGTTACTGGACCAGAAGTATGCAGAATACTAGAGCACTACCGTTGATTGGGCCTGAACTTAACACACTATGGTAAATACAGGGAGCTCTACTGCTGATTACTGCTGGGAGCTAGAATACAGAGGGGTCATGTGTTATGTTGCTGGACTCCTTTTATCGGAAACAAAAAGAAATCTTTAGCCTCAGTTTAAGTCCCAACACAGTGGCTTGTAGTTAGGTATCTCCTCTGTGAAGTTTGAAAAATCACTGTCATAATTCAGAGTTTGAACTAATAGTCAGGATTTTGATTCTCCGTGCTCCTTGGCTGCTCTTTTTACAAGATAACGCTATTTTAGTCTTAAGAAAAAGAAGTTACATTTGCAGAGAATTAAAAGAGTGATGTACTCTGCATTTCAAGATGAAAAAAAACCTAGTGAAATTCAGAACATCTGTAGCTATTCAGTTATTATTATGGTCATTTATAGCATTCACTTCTATAAGCCCTCCACACTGAAACACAAGCATAACAAACACTTTACTGCTGTCTATATTGTAATAACAGATGGGGGATGAGTGGAACATTTTGAACCTCCATACTGTTTTACTGAATTCCTAGTGGCACCATATGTAAAAACAGATCAGAAATTTGTTAGTGTTGTTAACCAGAAATATGCAGAATACTAGAGCGGTACCCGTTGATTGGACGTGAACTTAACGCACAGTGGAAAATACTGCGAGTTCTATTACTTATTACTCCCTCCGTAAACTAATATAAGAGTGTTTAGATCACTACTTTAGTAATCTAAACACTCTTATATTAGTTTACAGAGGGAGTATCTAAACACTCTTATAAGAGTGTTTACTATGGGGTCAATTAGCATGTAAACATTCTTTCACTCCCTAAGGGCATCACAGTCACTAAGTGTGTGTAGAACAGCGATAACTTACAGTAGTTTTGTAGCCTCCAGCAAGTTTACGAGCAAACCGAATTTTCCTTCTCTTTTAGAAATATGCAGGTAGCTCCATGATCAGTGTTGTTGTTGGTAGCTGTAAAAAACTAGTTACCAGTGCACAAATGAGTCTGAGACATGCCAAGCTAAGCTACTCACAATTTGAACTTTAAAGTATAGTTTTACAAGCTTCTGCAACTTTTTCTTAGCTGTTGCTGTTGTTGTTATGCCTCTATTCACTGCTGCTGCTGCTGTACTTGTGATGATGTTGTACTTGTGATGATGCTACTTGTAATCTTCTGAAATGACCCATTGGCGACTTCATTACGTGGGGATAATGATTTTGAAGGTACCCCGAGAGGCCCTTGAGTTTGCTGGAATGTCGATTAACTTCCGTTCCGGCAAATTCCGGTACTCCATATGTCCTATTTTCAGCAAAGGTCATGCTGAAATTTTCCGTGAATTTTAGCATGACTTTGCTAAAAATAGGACATATGGGGTACTTGTGACTAATGCATGGGCCGGGGTATCTTAGTACTTAATTAAGTAGGATCAACTGCCCCTTTATTCTTGCTGCATTAAACCATAGGCGGCAATAGAGCCAAGTGATTAGGCCCAACTTAGAATTCTCCTTCCCAGCTTAGCTTTTAGGATACCTCGGTGTCGACAAACCATAAATTATAAAACCTTGGCTTTTAGGGTGCCTCGGTGTCGATAAAAACCTAAATGATGAAAGCTTAGGCTTTTAGGGTGCCTCGGCGTCAAAAAACCCTAAATGATAAAAGCTTAGCTTTTAGGATGCCTCGGTGTCGACAAACCCTAAATGATGAGACCATGATCTTGTTCCTTGACAATAACCAACTTTTTGACCAAATTTTGTTTCCTATTTAGAGAGAAACATGGCCCACAACGATGAGGCTGGCGGTTCGGGTGGCAAGGCATTCTGGGAGCTGTCCCAGGAGATGGAGGAACAACTTCACTTCTATGAGGACGCCGCGAAAGACACCGATCCTGACACCACTGATGGTGCCGCCGAGGATGACCCCACTGATGGTGCTGTCGGGGATGACACCACTGATGGTGCCGCCGAGAATGCCACCACTATTGATGGCGGCGCACGCACAGATGGCAGCCAACCGAAGAGGCAACGGAAGGACCGGCGCCCGACCGTGCTCCGCACCGTCAAGGAGGAATTTACTGAAGTGGACTCCGACGAGAATCCAACGGCGCCCAAACAAATAGTCAAGGGGTACTCGCTTCAGCTCGGGTGCATTCTCCGGAGCACCGTCTCGATCAACACCAAGAATCTAAGGCATAAGGACCGAGGGAATTTGCGCAACCTCCTCTTCACGAAGCTGCACGAACGATACATGTTCCCCGCTGAATTTGAAAACACACGCCTCACAGGGAATAAAGTGAACAATGCCGCCCTCACGAGGATGAGCACGGCCCTGTCTACTTGGAGAAGCTCGGTGAAGAGAATGATTGACAAACGTTTTAGTTATGAGAAGATCAAGGAGAAAAATCCTTTGATCACCGAAGATGACTACAACGAGTTCAAGATCAAGTGCGAGAGCACCGCAACCTCCGAATCAAGTCAGTGGGGGAAAGAAATGCGGGAGTTGAACTTAGGTGAACATACACTCGGTCCCGACGGTTACAGAGTGGCGGAGCCTATATGGGACAAGGAGGACGCGGAGCGTGCCGAGCAAGGCCTACCGCCCCTCTTCGATAAATATGGTGACAAGCAGACCAGGAACTTTGTCAGGGCCCGATACAAGAAGGACCCGAAAACAAAGGAGCTTACCGCGGATCCGAAGACCAGGGCGCTTGAGCTTGTTCTGGTAAGGAATACACCCCCGCGTAATTAGCTCCATATGGTTGCATTCTAATTAATGAAGCCAAATTTCTAAATGGTTCACATTCCTTCCGCAGGCGACTGAAAGCAGTAGCGCGGGGTCGACTCAGAGCACCCCTTGGGACACCACTCTAAATAGGGCGTTGAATGTAATGAAAAAAAGGATAAGCTCAGTAAGCCGTCGTCAGCTGGTCGTGTGGCCGGCAAAGGCTTGTCCACAAAATGGTCGTCATACTATAACGCTGGTGGGCGAAAGGAGAAAAAGACCAGCTTGGAAAGCCAGTCGCGCGAGGTTCAAAATCTCAAGGCACAAGTGGCGTGGATTCCAGAGATTGTCCAAGAGCAAGTGCAACAACAACTGGGATCGACGCTCACCTGCATTATGCCTACCTTGATTCAGGGGCTGACGATGTGGATTGCAGGCGGCCAACAGGGGGCGCCCCCGATTCCCAGCTTCACGGCCAGCAACTCGCAGAACGCGCAGGCGGGGCCATTGGTGTCTCCGGCGGAGGCGGCATTGGTGTCTCCGATGCCGGCACGGGCATTGGAGCTTAATGCACCCGGGTGTACGCCGGCCGGCACCTCTGCAGCAAGCGGCCCCTCCGTCAATTGCACGCCTGCCGTTGGCGGTGCCTCGACATTAGCTGAGCTCGACGCCATCATCACGGTAACTAATTAAGCCTCTCGGTCGAGGACTTCATCTCCTTGCCTTTGACTGGGCATCCCTGAAGCCCTACATGTTTTTGCAGGGCGCCGCCGATGTTCCGTGCACTCTCCTGCACTTCGTGAACAACGAGTTGGTCGATGTCGCCAAGGGAAAAATCGTTCAACCGGGCAACCCCGTGTGCCACGGTAATCCGATGCCACCCACCTTGTATAGGGTTCAACTGGTTCGGGTGCTGCCAGGCTTCGACGAGTTGTTACCTCCGATTCGACCCGTCGGGGCCGACGAAGATGATGTGATGACCCTCAGCGCCTGCCTAAGCTGGCCCCTGCTTTGGCCGAAGAGCCAGATTCGTTTGGGGGCGGGGGACACCACCCCAAAGACAACACTGCCAGTCGTGCCGGCGCCAAGCCATGGCAAGACCGCCGCAACGGTGCCGGACATCCCTATGGCACTGGATCCGAACATGCATATGGCACAGGATCCGAACGACGACGACGACAACGACGACGATACATTTGCCAACGTCGATAAGTAGTTTGCCGATCATGGGTACGATGGCGAATTCATGGGGCCTCCTTCTCAAGAACCCAACCCTACAAAAGACGTGCGCGATCTAGCTGGTACTGCGGAGAAACCAAGTTGCAACAGGCGTCGTCTGGCGTTCAGTTCTCAGGAGACGCCTCCAGCTGCCGACTTCACGGAGCCTCAGATAGCCGAGGTGCGAAATATGATCAGCCCCAACACACTCAAGAAGGCAGTATGTGAGTAGAACTCGGTCCCATTACAGGAGAAAAAGAAGGCACGAAAAAGAAAGAGTAACAAGGGTGCGAGCCAGCCGGCACCGAGTACTATCCGTGCTCAGGACGGGCCACCTTCACCTAAGGATATAATGAGTAGGGTGCATGTGGCGGGTAGGCCGATGCTACCGAGTAATATGCTCAATGCTGTAACCAGTGCTATGCGGAGTCTGCATGACAGTGTTCTTTCTTTGGAAAAGCGGCGTCTCAGAGAGAAGGATGTGGCATACCCGGTTTTCACGGCCAAGGTGCCAGAGGGCAAGGGCTTTGTGGATAACTCCATCAGGGGTACGATCGTCTTGCGGTTTGATGACATCTTCGCTATGTTTAACCTTCATCCGCTGCACTACACCTTCGTTCGGCTATTTTCGCTGAGTATGGAGATGCGGATCATTAGAGACAAGACCCCGGACATCGTGATAGTCGACCCCTTCTACATGCGTGCCAACATCTTGGGCAGCGCTGGGGACCGACAAGTCGCGAGTTCTTACCTCGAAGGCATCATTCTAGCAAACCGAGATAAGGATAACTTCCTCGTGCCTTACTTTCCCGAGTAAGTCGTCCCCTCAACCGCCCCGTAACATATGATTTCTTAGATTTCGATCGTTCTTTTAACATTCCGTGTTTTGTGCAGTGACACACATTGCACACTCATCCTCCTAAGCCCGAAATATTCCATGGCCACGTATTTCGACTCGGACCGTCAGTCGAAGGTAGACTACACAAATGTCAAGAAAGTTCTTGATGATGTTCTCCCCGGCTACGCCAAATCTGGAGGCACCTTCACTAGGACAGTTCGTAAGTACGACAAGCACGTGTTCGCCCACAATACGACGTTCTGCTGCGTCAAGCAGCCGCCTGGTGGTCAGAAGGGTGCCTACTACGCCATCCATCACATGCGGGCGATCGTACGGGACCGTCATCACCTTCTGCTACCAGATAAACTCAAAGATTGGGCCGCGAGCGTGTCGGCAATCCAGGACGCGGACATCAGACAAGAATTCTTTCGCATCCAGTCGGAGTTTGCGGAAATCATCCATCAAGATGTCCTTCGTACCTCGGGGCAGTTCTACCTCAGAAATCAACCGTCCAACAGTGACATAGACACAATGCTACAAATGCAGGCTGACAACGCCCGCGATTTCATGACTCCCACGATAGACGGCGGCTTCATCCACGCTCCGGTCCCTTGAGTCGAGTCGAAAGTAGTGATGCTGTGTCTAGTTCTGAAACATCGATTGGCTCATGTTGTAATTAAACTTTAATGAACTTGTAGTATGTCTCTTTGGTTTCGACAGTCGTTCAACCTAGATGTAATCGATGCTATTAATGTCTTGCTTTTCTCTTCCGATCATTTTGTTGCATACTTATATATTGCTTATGTATTGTCTGTGAATTGGTACTAACGTTTCGTTTGGCTAGTGCATAGTGATGCCGTCGTATGTCGTGTACAAGGGTAAGGTTCCCGGAGTCTACGACGACTGGGAGGAGTGTCGGAGACAGGTTCACCGTTTCAGCGGTAACAGTTACAAAGGGTACACCACTAGGGTGGAGGCGGAATCTAGATACGCACGCTATCTTGCGGGACAGGGGAGGGAGCGTTGGAGGAACCGGATGAAGACGAGTTTCATCGAGATGATGCTCATCATGATGACCGTAGCTCTCTTCTATGTGATGGTAGTTTAGATGATCGATATCGACTTGTAATGTGAAGACAAACTCACTACTCGCGGTCTCGAGACTTGTAATATTATGTCCTATATTTGTTCGGTCTTTTGAATTCGGAGACTAATATGATGAATTCTATTCGGAGACTAATGTGATGAATTGTATTCAGAGACTAATCTTCTATTGTATTCGATGAATCTGCTGTTGCTGTGTGCTGCTGTCTATATTCTATCCAATAATACATTTTGTAACCTGTGCAAAAATCAGAAAAGTAAAAAAAAACCTAATATTCATACTAATGGCGCATCACACCATAGTGCGCCATTAGTATGCCAAAGGATACTAATGGTGCATCACCCAACAGTGCGCCATTAGTATGCCAAAGTTACTAATGGCGCATCACACAAGAGTGCGCCATTAGTATGCCAAAGCACCTGGATATATATGGCCCCCTGGGAGGCATACTAATGGCGCACCGTGGCCTATAC
Organism: Secale cereale; assembly: GCA_902687465.1. Taxonomy (NCBI): domain Eukaryota; kingdom Viridiplantae; phylum Streptophyta; class Magnoliopsida; order Poales; family Poaceae; genus Secale; species Secale cereale. The sequence continues at coordinate 58,246,396 of LR738710.1, read as the reverse complement.
TAATGGCGCACCTGCGGTGCGCCATTAGTAAAAAATACTAGTGGCGTGGTACTAATGGCGCACCAGTAGTGCGCCATTAGTAGGAAAAACTGGTGCGCCATTAGTAGGCATTTTCCTAGTAGTGAAGTCGCGGCAGCTAAGCGCTTCATCTCCGGCATCGACTGGAGCTAGCGGAGGCGCTAGGGTTTGAGCGAGTTGGCGTGAGGTGGGAGAAAAAATTATGACTACGTGAGTGGAGTATTTATAAGGAGCGAGGGCGGTGCTGCGCAATTACGCTGGTACCCCTGGTGGTTCACATCTGAAGGACACGTGGCGAGCATCAACTTATGGAGAGCCGCACGCCTAGTTTGTCGGATGGATGTTCCGGTTTCTCCGGTTTTCAGGCAAAAAGGATAAAGCATTGAAAACAGATTTAATTATGTGTCTCAATATCTTCAGCTGACAAGGACACAGTGAAGACATTCGACACGTGTCAACAGAATGCATATGATGAAATAAAAAGAGTTGGAGAGATAAGCATAGAGAGGGTTAGGGTCCGATCACATTCACTTAGATCCAAAAAGGTTTGAAGACATAGCTATAAGTGAATGTTGTAGAGGACAGAACACCTATATACATATATCAGAGAAGCCAAACAAATCAACATTGAGAAGATAAATCTTGAAAACAAACCAAGTAAGAAGATAATGCAGTCATGACGCCAAATGAAAATCTTGAAGAATGGTTGGTGGTGGTGTTACCCACCGTATAGGAAGTATTAGACCAGGACACAGCGGACAATTATCGTGGCGCTCTAGAGTCAAATTCCACATTAATGTATTCACACTCAGAGTGTATGCCTTCATGAATTGAAGACATACGTTACTTAGTGTGTTGCACATCTAAGTCATCAAAATGTATAAGTGTTAGGATGTGTGTCCAATCACATGACATTCGAGGATTCTAGGATATTTAGCTCACACCGCAGCTTGCAAAACCTTTTCTCATCCAAGGGCTTAGTGAAGATATCTGGCAGTTGCTCTTTGGTGTGGACATGTATAATATTAGTGTCCTTCTTGATCACATGATCCCTGAGAAAGTGCTAACGAATCTCAATGTGCTTTGTCTTCAAGTGCAGAACAGGATTGTGAGCAATCTTGATGGCGCTCTCATTATCACAGAAGAGAGGAACCTTCACCATGTTGATGCAAAAGTCCTTGAGAGTTTGCTTCATCCAGAGAAGCTGAGCGCAACAAGATCCAACAACAATGTATTCAGCTTCAGCGGTGGAGAGAGACACTGAGTTCTGCTTCTTTGAGGACCAACATACAAGAGATCGTCCAAGAAAGTGAATTGTGCCCGATGTGGACTTGTGATCAACTTCATCACCAGCATCGTCAACATCTGATAATCCAACTAGATCAAATATAGAGCCCTTGGGATACCATAATCTTAGTGTGAGGGTGTGAGCGAAGTATCGAAGAATTCGCTTCACAGCGAGGTGATGCGATTCCTTTGGTACCGCTTGGAATCGGGCACACATGCAAACACTAAGCATTATATCAGGACTAGATGCACATAAATAGAGTGAAGAACCAATCATGGAGCGGTATACCTTTTGCTCGAATTCTTTACCATTGTCGTCGGAGCCCAGTTGAACTTTGGTTGGCATTGGCATCGTGTACCCTTTGCATTCTTGCATTCCAAACTTCTTCAGGCTATCTTTGAGGTATTTCTCTTGTGATATAAAGATGCCATTCTTCTGCTGACGAATTTGGAGTCCAAGGAAGAACTTCAGCTCACCCATCATGGACATCTGATATTGCTCTTGCATCATGTATCCAAACTCATCAATGTATCTTTTGTCGGTGCATCCGAAGATAATGTAATCCACATAGATTTGGCACACAAACAGTTCACCATCATATGTCTTCGTGAAGAGTGTGGGATCTAGTGAACCAAGTTTGAAGCCTTTGCATTTCAAGAAGTCTTTGAGAGTTTCATACCAAGCACGAGGTGCTTGTTTGAGGCCATACAGTGCCTTGTTGAGCTTGTAAACCATGTCAGGATGCTTTGGGTCTTCAAAGCCCGGAGGTTGTGCAACATACACTTCTTCTTCAATTTTTCCATTCATAAAAGCACTCTTTACATCCATTTGATACAGAAATATGTTATGATGGTTGGCATAGCCTAGTAATATGCAAACGTTTCATCGAAGTCAATTCCTTCCACTTGAGTATAACCTTGAGCAACGAGACGAGCCTTGTTTCTGTGAACTTGGCCATGCCCATCTTGTTTGTTATGATAGATCCATTTGGTACCAATGATGTTATGCTTCCGAGGATCAGGACGCTTAACAAGCTCCCATACATTGTCTTGCATTTCTTGAATCCATTCAGGTTCCATAAAAGCTTCATCAACTTTCTTGGGTTCAAATACTGAAACGAATGCAACATGTCCACAAAAGTTGCCTAGCTGAGTTGCTTTGGACCGAGTAAGTGGACCAGTTGCAGTGAGGCTGTCAAGAATCTTTTCCACTTGTACTTCATTAGCTACCTGAGGATGAACTGGACGAAGACTTTGCTCATGTTGTTGATCATCTTCTTGTTTAGGATTGGCTTTAGGCTGAGCATTGTCTTCAGGTTGATTAGGTAGAGTGATGATGATTTCCTCTTCAGTTGGTTCCTTGGTGGATATAATTTCTCATGTACCCATTTGTTTGATAGATTCATTGAGAGAAGCTTCATCTACCACATTTGACAGGTGCTCTCTTTGTGAGCTGTTAGTTTCATAGAACCGCACATCTACAGTTTCAACCACTTTATAGTGAAAGAGGTTGAAGATCCGGTAGGTGTGCGAGTCCCTTTCGTAACCAAGCATAAAACCTTCATGTGCTTTCGGTGCAAATTTGGAAGTGTGATGCGGATCTTTGATCTAGCACCTAGCAACAAAGACCTTGAAATAGCTGACGTTTGTCTTCTTACCAGTCAGAAGTTCATATGATGTTTTCTTGAAGAACTTGTGAAGATAAACTATGTTGATGATGTGGCATGCAGTATCAATGGCTTCAGGCCAGAACTTTCTTGGCGTCTTGTATTCATCGAGCATAGTGCATGCCATCTCAATAAGAGTCCTGTTCTTGCACTCAACAACGCCATTCTGCTGAGGTGTGTATGGAGCGAAGAACTCATGCGTGATGCCCAATGTATCAAGATATGTGTCGAGCCCTGTATTCTTGAAATCAGTTCCATTATCACTTCTGATGTGCTTGATCTTGATGTCATAGTTGTTCATGGCTCGATTGGCGAATCGTCTGAAAACATCTTGCACTTTAGTCTTATAGAGGATTATATGCACCCCAAGTGTATCTGGAGTAGTCATCAATGATCACGAAGCCATATAAACAAGCAGTAGTAGAGAGAGTAGAGTAGTGAGTAGGGCCAAATAAGTCCATGTGAAGCAGCTCAAAAAGACGTGACGTAGTCATGATTGTCCTCGAGGATGCTTGGTCCTAGTCATCTTCCCAGCTTCACAAGCGCCACATAGATGATCTTTCTTGAACTTGACGCCCTTGATGCCTATAACGTGCTTCTTCTTCGCGAGAGTATGCAAGTTCCTCATGCCTGAATGACCTAGTATTCGATGCCAAAGCCAACACTCTGAAGCTTTTGAAAGAAGACAAACGGCTAGCTGTGGCCCTGCAGAGAAATCTACCATATACAGATCACATTTTCGATGTCCTTCGAAGACTAGAGACTTGTCAGATTCCATAAGCACAAGGCAACGATATTTTCCATATATCACAATCATGTTTAGAGCACATAGCATAGATACTGACATTAAGTTTTATCCAAGGGATTCAACAAGCATCACTTTGTCCATGTGTTCATCCTTGGAGATAGCAACTCTACCATGACCCAATACCTTGCTTTTACCAGTATCTGCGAATGTGATGTGGCTTTTGGGAGAAGGATGTAGGGTTGAGTCCATGAGAAGACATCGATCACCTATCAAGTGGTTGGTGCATCCACTGTCAATTATCCATTCAGTGGCTTCCGAAGTAGTACCCTACAGATCAGTTAGCGGCTTAGTCTTCACAAAGAGAAGTGTGAAGCATAAACATTTGACGAACAAGCATGCTATGTAAGTTAAGGTCCTTGTTAGGCATGATACGAAGCTTGTCAAGAAACCATGGGACGAAATACATGGTTAGACCATTTTGACATTTAATCTTGCGTCCCACAAGATGTTTTAGGTCCCCGGCATTGGTATCTGAAGTCTTTGATTTTCGGCTGGACACCTTTCCCCGCAAGAGAAGTTAATTCTTCTTAACCACCCACATCTTTAGGGGTGGCTTAGAAGCAATAAGTATAAGTGCAGCATCTGAGAACTTTGGCTTGGGAACCCTAGCAAATAGCTTTGCAGGTGGTGAATAATACTCATATGAATATGCAAAGAAATTCTTTGTGTTATGAACAAAGCGGTTAGATGAAACATGCTCATATTCATGAGTCTGATGACAATCTCCCTACAAAATAGTTGTGTTAGAGTGACCTAGTGAGGTCCTTTGTCTGTATGAAGTCTTTGGACCATATGAAGCCTTTGGTCTGGGGTTGATCTTCTTTCCAGGTGATGCCATGATGACATTCACTGGAAGCTTTTCGAGAAGACTTCTCGGAACCAAGATCTTCTTCATAGGTGACCCATTCCTGCAGTTAGTTCCAATGAACCTGGCAAACACTTTACCGTTCTGATCCTTGAACAGTTTATAGTTTGAGTCAAATGACTCATCAATGACAATAGGGTTAGCACAAGTGAAGCTAGATAAGGTAGATGGATCTACTGGAAGGCCCTTTGCAGCAACCCATGTTGTTTTGGGGTACTGCACAGGCTTCCAGTATGAACCATCAACATTCATTTTCTTTTCGAACCCAACACCCTCTTTCCTAGGGTTTCAGTTGAAAATATGTTTCTTAAGAACATCACACAGTGTCTGATGCCCTTTGTGGCTTTTGTACACACCTGTTTCAAGCAATGTCTTCAACCAAGAATTCTCATTAGCAATAGCAGTGGTTTCCTCAGTAGAGAGGTTAGTTACCACATCAACAGTTGAAGATATTGCAATTTCAGAAGTAGTAGAGCATTCAGGAACTGATGTAGCATTGTCATGCTCAAGACACTTTAGACAAGGTGGCACAAAATCTTCCTGAGAGGAACTAATCTGTTGGGCGAGTAGTGAATCATTTTCGTTTTGAAGATCATCATGAGATGCTCTAAGTTTCTCAAGGTCTTGCTTCCTTTGAAGATAATCACAGGAAAGCTTCTCATGAGTAGCTGAGAGAGTTTCGTGACGACTTTCAAGTTTGGTGTACTTAACATGATGATTTTTTATGTCTTCAATTAAGGACTGAGTTCGATTCATTTCCGCGTCCAACATATCATCACTTTTGTCTAGCAACTTTTGGATATGTTCCATAGCAGTTTGTTGTTCAGTTGCAATTTTAGCAAGGGTTTTATAAGTGGGTTTGGATTCACACTCAGAGTCATCTTCACTAGAGGTCTGAAAGTAGGCATCACGTGAGTATACCTTTGCACCTCGTGCCATGAAGCAATAGGCTGGAGAAGAGTCATCCTCATCATTTTATTCGGCGTCGGCAGAGTGACCATTATCATCAATGTTGAAGATGGATTTGGCGACAAATGCCGAGGCTAGAGCTAGGCTAGCCACGCCTGAATCAGATTCCTCCTCAGATTCAACCTCTGCCTCCTCAGAAGCAGACTCCTTCTCTGAATCCATTTCCTTGCCAATGAACCCTCGAGCCTTGCCAGATGAATTCTTCTTGTAAGACGAAGACTTTGATGAAGACTTGGAAGAAGACTTTGATTTCTTCTTCTTCTTGTCGTCAGAATCATATTCCTTGGTCTTCTTCTTTTTCTTGGATTCATTATCCCACTGAGGACACTCAGATATGTAGTGGCCAGGCATTTTGCACTTGTGGCATGTTCTCTTCTTGTAGTCACGAGAGGAAGCCTCATCATTTCTTGAGCTGGATCTTGAAGACTTTCCAAAGTTTTTCTTCTTTGAGAACCTTTGGAACTTTTTCACAAGCATAGCTAGTTCTCTGCCAATGTCTTTAGGATCATCAGAACTGTAGTCAGAGTCTTCATCAGATGAAGACACAACTTTTGCCTTCAAGGCTCTGTATCGACCATAGTTGGGGCCATAGATATCTCTCTTCTCAGATAGCTGGAACTCATGTGTGTTGAGCCTCTCAAGTATGTCAGACGGATCAAGACTTTTGAAGTCAAGTCGTTCTTGAATAATCAATGCCAAGGTTTCAAACGAATTGTCAAGAGACCTCAATAGCTTCTTCACAACTTCATGCTTGGTCATTTCAGTGGCGCCAAGTGCATGAAGCTCATTTGTGATATCAGTGAGGTGATCAAATGTAAGCTGGACATTTTCATTGTCATTTCTCTTGAAGTGATTGAAGAGATTGCGAAGAACGTCAATCCTTGAGTCTCTCTATGTTGAGATGCCTTCATTGACCTTGGACAGCCACTCCCATACCAGCTTGGCGGAATCCAGTGCACTCACACATCCGTACTGTCCTTTGGTCAGATGACCACATATGATGTTCTTGGCGGTTGAGTCCAGTTGAGCGAACTTCTTGACATCAGCAGGGGTGACACCTTCACCAACCTTGGGAACACCAGTCTTGACGACATACCAGAGATCATTGTTGATAGCTTGAAGATGCATGCGCATGTTATTCTTCCAGTAGGGGTAATCAGTCCCATCAAAGACAGGGCATTGCAGCGGAGACTTTGATTATCCCTACATTCAACATAACTAAAACTCCAGGTGGTTAAACTGAATCACACAGAACAAGGGAGCACCTTGCTCTGATACCAATTGAAAGTGCAAGTTATCGACTAGAGGGGGTGAATAGGCGATTTTTACGCAAGTCTTCAATACACGATATGTTTTGAAGACAGATAGATGAAAAGAACATATATGATAAGCAGCGGAAGATAAACGACTCTAGGCATACAATAGTCAAGTAAGCATCATAGTGAAAATACGAAGACTACTGATAGCTAGATAACATGGATCAAGATGGAAGACAGAATGAAGCTAAATAGGGAACAACCTTCACACAGTCAAGCCACATAGATTAGACAAGTAAGCAATGACTTCATGAAGACAGACTGGAATGTAAAAGAGTTGGAAGATAGAACCAGTAGCTTGGAGATGAGGGGAATTTGGTAGACCAGTTAGAGTTGCCGTGACAACTCTATGTCTGGTTAGGGAGGCTGAGATTGAACTCTCAAGACCGTGTCTTCACCTTATTCCCCTTGAGCTAAGGACACCCAGTCCTCGCCCACTCACTCTGGTAAGTCTTCAAGGTAGACTTCCAAACCTTCACAGACTTCGTTCACCGGCGATCCACAATGACTCTTGGATGCTCAGAACGCGATGCCTAACCAGCTAGAGGATACACAGTCCTCAAGTGTAACAAGTGTTTAGATCACATAGACAGAAAGACTTTAGTGATGCCTAACACTCTTTGGCTCTGGGTGTTTTGGGCTTTGTCCCCGCAAGGATCTTTTCTCTCAAAGGCTTCGGAGGTAGGTTGCTCTCAAACGACAAAAGCCGTGCACTAACTCTGAGCAGCCGACAATTTATGGTATAGGGGGTGGGCTATTTATAGCGAGGAGGCAATCCGACATGATATGTCCGAAATGACCCTTGGTCACTAAGGAACTTACACATGTCCAACGGTCAGATTTTGAACACACGCGGCAACTTAGCTTCAGCTCCAAGCAAAGCTGACTTATCCAACTCTGGATAAGATTTGCCCTCATTGTCTTCGCTCGAAGACATAGGATTTCAGTTGAGCATCACATTAGTCATGTGACTATGTATCACTTGGACCCCACTTAATAGTATGGTGGTTCCTATATGACTCGAGAAAGAAGAAAAAGAACTACGAAAGAAACTATTGTTGGGGAACGTTGCATGGGAAACAAAAATTTTCCTACCGTTCACCAAGATCAATCTAGTAGATGCTACTACAAGAGGAGAGTTGGATCTACGTACCCTTGTAGATCGCTAAGCGGAAGCGTTAAGAACGCGGTTGATGGAGTCGTACTCGCCGCGATTCAGATCGCTGAAGATCCAACACCGAAGCAACGGTGTCTCCGCGTTCTTCACACGTACGGCTCGGAGACGTCTCCTCCTTCTTGATCCAGCAAGGGGTGGAGGAGAGGTTGATGGAGAACCCGGCAGCACGACGGCGTGGTGGTGATGGTGGAGAAGAACTCCAGCAGGGCTTCGCCTAAGCACCGCGGGAGAGGAAGATGATATGGGAGAGGGAGGGCAGCACCGAGGCACGTACTTGTGTTTGCTGCCCTCCCTATGTCCCACTATATATAGGGGGAAGGAGGAGAGGGGGGGCGCCCTAGGGTTTCCCCTAGGGGCCGGCGGCCAGGGCATGGGGGGGGGCGGCGGCCAAGGGGCCAGGCCCTAGGGTTTCCCCCCCTAGGTGCCTTGCCCCCCACTCCAAAGGGGTGCGGCTGCCCTAGGGGGTCCCACCCCCTTAGCCGCATGAGGAGAGGGCCCAGGGGGGGGCGCACAGCCCCCTGAGGGCTGTGGTGTTCCCCCTTGTGGCCCATTAGGCCCAGAACTACTTCCGGACCCCCCCGAAACCCTTTCCGGTATTCCGCCGATTTCCCGATGCTCCCCGGAACACTTCCGGACTCCGAACACCTTCATCCCATATATCAATCTTCGTCCCCGGACCATTCCGGAGACCCTCGTCACGTCCGGGATCTCATCCGGGACTCCGAACAACCTTCGGTAACCATGCACTATTCTCACTAACAACCCTAGCGTCACCGAACGTTAAGTGTGTAGACCTTGCGGGTTCGGAAACCATGTAGACATGACCGAGACACTCCCAGGTCAATAACCAATAGCGGGATCTGGATACCCATATTGGTTCCCACATGTTTCTCGATGATCTCATCGGATGAACCACGATGTCAAGGATTCAGGCAATCCCGTATACAGTTCCCTTTGTCTCGTCGGTATGTTGCTTGCCCGAGATTCGATCGTCGGTATCTCTATACCTAGTTCAATCTCGTTACCGGCAAGTCTCTTTACTCGTTACCGTAATACATAATCCCGTGACTAACTACTTAGTCACTTTGAGCTCATTGAGATGACGTATTACCGAGTGGGCCCGGAGATACCTCTCCGTCATATGGAGTGACAAATCCCAGTCTCGATCCATGTCAACTCAACAGACACCTTCGGAGATACCTGTAGAGTACCTTTATAGTCACCCAGTTACGTTGCGACGTTTGGCACACACAAAGTACTCCTACGGTGTCAGTGAGTTACATGATCTCATGGTCATAGGAACTTATACTTGACATGCAGAAAACTATAGCGATAACTGAAACGATCATAAGCTATGTTTAACGTTTGGGTCTCGTCCATCACATCATTCTCCTAATGATGTGATCCCGTTATCAAATGACAACTCATGTCTATGACCTGGAAACCGCGGTCATCTTTGATCAACGAGCTAGTCCTGTAGAGGCTCACTAGGGACACAAAGTCTGTCTATTCATCCACACGTGTATTTGAGTTTCCAATCAATACAGTTATAGCATGGATAATAAACGATTATCATGAACAAGGAAATATAATAATAACTCTTTTATTATTGCCTCTAGGGCATATTTCCAACAGTCTCCCACTTGCACTAGAGTCAATAATCTAGCATTACAAGGTAATGAATCTAACACCCATAGAGTCTTGGTGTTGATCATGCTTAGCCCGTGGAAGAGGCTTAGTCAACGGATCTGCAACATTCAAATCCGTGTGTACTTTGCAAATACTTATGTCCTCCTCCTTGACCGAATCGCGGATGGAATTGAAGCGTCGCTTTATGTGTCTGGTCCTCTTGTGAAACCTTGGTTCCTTGGCTAGAGCAATGGCACCAGTGTTGTCACAGAACAGAGTCATTGGGTTCAGTGCACTAGGCACAACTCCAAGATCTGTCATGAACTCCTTCATCCAGACACCCTCTTTAGCCGCCTCCGAGGCAGCTATGTACTCCGCTTCACATGTAGAATCAGCTACCACGCTCTGCTTGGAACTGCACCAGCTTACCGCTCCCCCGTTGAGAATATATACGTATCCGGTTTGAGACTTAGAGTCATCCGGATCAGTGTCAAAGCTTGCATCGACGTAACCCTTTACGACGAGCTCTTGATCACCTCCATAAACGAGAAACATCTCCTTAGTCCTTTTCAGGTACTTTAGGATATTCTTGACCGCTGTCCAGTGATCCATACCAGGATTACTTTGAAACCTTCCCGCCATACTTATGGCAAGGCTGACATCTGGTCTTGTGCACAGCATTGCATACATGATAGAGCCTATGGCTGAAGCATAGGGGACGACACTCATCTTTTCTCTATCTTCTGCAGTCACTGGGCATTGAGTCTTACTCAACTTCGTACCTTGCAATACCGGCAAGAACCCCTTCTTGGATTGATCCATTTTGAACTTCTTCAAAACTTTATCAAGGTATGTACTTTGTGAAAGTCCTATCAAGCGTCTTGATCTATCTCTATAGATCTTGATGCCTAATATGAAAGCAGCTTCACCGAGATCCTTCATCGAAAAACTCTTGTTCAAATACCCCTTCACGCTATCCAAAAATTCTATATTGTTTCCAATCAGCAATATGTCATCCACATATAATATTAGAAACGCTATAGAGCTCCCACTCACTTTCTTGTAAATACAAGCTTCTCCGTAAACTTGTACAAACCCAAACGCTTTGATCACCTCATCAAAGCGAAGATTCCAACTCCGAGATGCTTGCACCAGCCCATAAATGGAACGCTGGAGCTTGCACACTTTGTCAGCATTCTCTGGATCGACAAAACCTTCTGGTTGTATCATATACAACTCTTCCTTAAGAAAACCGTTAAGGAACGCTGTTTTGACATCCATCTGCCAAATTTCATAATCGAAATATGCAGCCATTGCTAACATGATTCGGACGGATTTAAGCATCGCTACGGGTGAGAAAGTCTCATCGTAGTCAATCCCTTGAACTTGTGAAAAACCCTTTGCCACAAGTCGAGCTTTATACACGGTGACATTACCGTCAGCGTCCGTCTTCCTCTTAAAAATCCATTTATTCTGAATGGCCTTCCGGCCTTCAGGTAATACTTCCAAAGTCCATACTTTGTTTTCATACATGGATCCCATCTCGGATTTCATGGCCTCTAACCATTTGTCGGAATCTGGGCCCACCATCGCTTCTCCATAGCTCGTAGGTTCACCGTTGTCTAACAACATGACCTCCAAGACAGGGTTACCATACCACTCAGGTGCAGTGCGTACCCTTGTCGACCTACGAGGTTCGGTAGTAACTTGATTAGAAGCTTCTTGATCATCATCATTGGCTTCCTCTTCAACCTCTGCAGGCTCCACAAAAACATCTTTCTGTGTTGCGCTACTCTCTGGTTGAAGCAGAGGTTCAATAACCTCATCAAGTTCTACCTTCCTCCCACTCAATTCTTTCGAGAGAAACTCTTTCTCGAGAAAGGACCCGTTCTTAGCGACAAACACTTTGCCCTCGGATCTGAGATAGAAGGTGTACCCAACAGTTTCTTTTGGGTATCCTATGAAGACACATTTGTCCGCTTTGGGTTCGAGCTTTTCTGGCTGAAGCCTTTTGACATAAGCATCGCAACCCCAAACCTTGAGAAAAGACAACTTAGGTTTCTTACCAAACCACAGTTCATACGGTGTTGTCTCAACGGACTTAGATGGAGCCCTATTTAAAGTGAATGCAGCTGTCTCTAACGCATATCCCCAAAACGATAGTGGCAAATCAGCAAGAGACATCATAGAACGTACCATATCTAATAGGGTTCGATTACGACGTTCAGACACACCATTACGCTGTGGTGTTCCAGGTGGCGTCAACTGTGAAACAATTCCACATTTTCTTAAGTGATCGCCAAACTCATAACTCAGATATTCTCCCCCTCGATCAGATCGTAGGAACTTGATCTTCTTGTTACGAAGATTTTCAACTTCACTCTGAAATTGCTTGAACTTTTCAAAAGTTTCAGACTTATGCTTCATCAAGTAAATATATCCATATCTACTTAAGTCGTCAGTGAAGGTGAGAAAATAACGATATCCACCGCGCGCCGTTACACTCATCGGACCGCACACATCAGTATGTATGATTTCCAATAAGTCACTTGCCCGTTCCATTGTCCCTGAAAACGGGGTCCTTGTCATCTTGCCCATGAGGCACGGCTCGCACGTGTCAAGTGATTCAAAATCAAGAGACTCCAAAAGTCCATCAGCATGGAGCTTCCTCATGCGTTTCACGCCGATATGACCGAGACGGCAGTGCCACAAGAAAGTGGTATTATCATTATCTACTCTACATCTTTTGGCATCAATGTTATGAACATGTGTATCATCACTATCGAGATTCAATAAGAATAAACCCCTAACTTCGGGTGCATGACCATAAAAGATATTACTAATATAAATAGAACAACCATTATTCTCTGACTTAAATGAGTAACCGTCTCGCAATAAACAAGATCCAGATATAATGTTCATGCTTAACGCAGGCACTAAATAACAATTATTCAGGTTCATAACTAATCCCGATGGTAATCGAAGAGCGAGCGTGCCGACGGCGATCACATCAACCTTGGAACCATTTCCCACGCGCATCGTCACTTCGTCCTTCGCCAGCCTCCGTTTATTCCGCAGTTCCTGTTTAGAGTTGCAAATGTGAGCAACCGAACCGGTATCAAATACCCAGGCACTACAACGAGAGTTGGTAAGGTACACATCAATAACATGTATATCACATATACCTTTGTTGTTGTTGGCCCCTTTCTTGTCCGCCAGATACTTGGGGCAGTTCCGCTTCCAGTGGCCGTTCCCCTTGCAATAGAAACACTCAGTCTCTGGCTTAGGGCCAGCCTTGGGTTTCTTCACTGGATTAGCAACTGCTTTGCCACCCTTCTTAGAGTTACCCTTCTTGCCCTTGCCATTCTTCTTGAAACTGGTGGTCTTATTGACCATCAACACTTGATACTCCTTCTGGATGTCTGCCTCAGCGACTTTCAGCATTGAAAACAGCTCGGCGATGGTTTTATTCATCCCTTGCATGTTGTACTGCTGTACGAAGCTCTTGTAGCTTGGAGGGAGTGACTGGAGAATTCTGTCAATGATAGCCTCATCCGGGAACACAAGTCCTAGATCAGCTATGCGGGTATAGTACCCAGACATCTTCAGTAAGTGTTCACTGACAGACGAATTCTCCTCCATCTTGCAAGCGAAGAATTTATCGGTGGTCTCATACCTCTCGATCTTAGCATTCTTCTCAAAGATGAACTTCAACTCCGTGTACATCTCATATGCACCATGACGTTCAAAACGCCTTTGAAGTCCTCCTTCCAAGCCGTACAACATGGCACACTGCACTATCGAATAGTCATCCGAACGCGTCTGCCAGACGTTCATAACGTCCACAGAGGCTCCAGGAGCGGGGGGGTCACCTAGCGGTGCATTTAGGACATAAACCTTTTGGGCAGCTGTGAGGATGATCCTCAGATTGCGGAGCCAGTCCACAAAGTTGCTCCCGTCATCTTTCAGTTTAGCTTTCTCTAGGAACGCATTAAAATTCAGGGGAGCTACTGCGCGAGCCATCTACAACCAAAAATTTGCAAAGACATTTTAGACTATTGTTCATGATAAGTGAGTTATTACCTAATCAAATTATTTATAACTCCCACTCAAATTGACATCCCTCCGGTCATTCGAGCGTGACATGATCCAAATTCACCAACCCAAGTCCGATCATCACGTGAGATGAGGTGGTGTCAATGGTGAACATCAACATGTTGATCATATCTACTATATGACTCATGCTCGACCTTTCGGTCCTCCGTGTTCCGAGGCCATGTCTGTACATGCTAGGCTCGTCAAGTCTAACCCGAGTGTTCTGCATGTGCAAAACTGGCTTGCACCCGTTGTATGCGAACGTAGAGTCTATCACACCCGATCATCACGTGGTGCTTCGAAACGAGGAACCTTCGCAACGGCGCACACTCGGGGGGAACACAATTTTATCTTGAAATTTTAATGAAGGATCATCTTATAATGCTACCGTCGTCCTAAGCAAAATAAGATGCATAAAAGGATTAACATCACATGCAAATCATAAGTGACATGATATGGCCATCAACTCGTGCTTTTGATCTCCATCTCCAAAGCACCGGCATGATCTCCATCGTCACCGGCGCCACACCATGATCTCCATCATCATGATCTCCATCATCGTGTCGCCATCGGGGTTGTCGGCGCCCACCATGCTCTTACTACTATTGCTACCGTTTAGCGATAAAGTAAAGCATTACAAAGCGCTTAATGATTGACACGCAGGTCATACAAAAATTAAAGACAACCCTATGGCTCCTGCCGGTTGCCGTATGCATCGACATGCAAGTCGATATTAACTATTACAACATGATCATCTCATACATCAAATATATCTCATCATGTCATTGGCCATATCATATCACATAAATACCCTGCAAAAACAAGTTAGACGTCCTCTAATTTGTTGTTGCATGTTTTACGTGGCTGCTATGGGTATCTAGCAAGAACGCTTCTTACCTACGCACAACCACAACGGTGATATTCAAGTTGCTATTTAACCTTCTACAAGGACCGCCTTGTTCTATTCCGATTCAACTAAGATGGGAGAGACAGACACCCGCCAGCCATCTTTATGCAACAAAAGTCACATGTCTGTCGATGGAACCGGTCTCATGTACGTGGACATGTAAAGTTGGTCCGGGCCGCTTCATCCCATAATACCGCTGAATCAAGAAAGACTAAGGAGGGCAGCAATTTAAACATCAACGCCACAAACCCTTTTGTGTTCTACTCGAGAAAGCATCTACGCAAGATCCTAGCTCATGATGCCACTGTTGGGGAACGTTGCATGGGAAACAAAAATTTTCCTACCGTTCACCAAGATCAATCTAGTAGATGCTACTACAAGAGGAGAGTTGGATCTACGTACCCTTGTAGATCGCTAAGCGGAAGCGTTAAGAACGCGGTTGATGGAGTCGTACTCGCCGCGATTCAGATCGCTGAAGATCCAACACCGAAGCAACGGTGTCTCCGCGTTCTTCACACGTACGGCTCGGAGACGTCTCCTCCTTCTTGATCCAGCAAGGGGTGGAGGAGAGGTTGATGGAGAACCCGGCAGCACGACGGCGTGGTGGTGATGGTGGAGAAGAACTCCAGCAGGGCTTCGCCTAAGCACCGCGGGAGAGGAAGATGATATGGGAGAGGGAGGGCAGCACCGAGGCACGTACTTGTGTTTGCTGCCCTCCCTATGTCCCACTATATATAGGGGGAAGGAGGAGAGGGGGGGCGCCCTAGGGTTTCCCCTAGGGGCCGGCGGCCAGGGCATGGGGGGGGCGGCGGCCAAGGGGCCAGGCCCTAGGGTTTCCCCCCCTAGGTGCCTTGCCCCCCACTCCAAAGGGGTGCGGCTGCCCTAGGGGGTCCCACCCCCTTAGCCGCATGAGGAGAGGGCCCAGGGGGGGGCGCACAGCCCCCTGAGGGCTGTGGTGTTCCCCCTTGTGGCCCATTAGGCCCAGAACTACTTCCGGACCCCCCCCCCGAAACCCTTTCCGGTATTCCGCCGATTTCCCGATGCTCCCCGGAACACTTCCGGACTCCGAACACCTTCATCCCATATATCAATCTTCGTCCCCGGACCATTCCGGAGACCCTCGTCACGTCCGGGATCTCATCCGGGACTCCGAACAACCTTCGGTAACCATGCACTATTCTCACTAACAACCCTAGCGTCACCGAACGTTAAGTGTGTAGACCCTGCGGGTTCGGAAACCATGTAGACATGACCGAGACACTCCCAGGTCAATAACCAATAGCGGGATCTGGATACCCATATTGGTTCCCACATGTTTCTCGATGATCTCATCGGATGAACCACGATGTCAAGGATTCAGGCAATCCCGTATACAGTTCCCTTTGTCTCGTCGGTATGTTGCTTGCCCGAGATTCGATCGTCGGTATCTCTATACCTAGTTCAATCTCGTTACCGGCAAGTCTCTTTACTCGTTACCGTAATACATAATCCCGTGACTAACTACTTAGTCACTTTGAGCTCATTGAGATGACGTATTACCGAGTGGGCCCGGAGATACCTCTCCGTCATACGGAGTGACAAATCCCAGTCTCGATCCATGTCAACTCAACAGACACCTTCGGAGATACCTGTAGAGTACCTTTATAGTCACCCAGTTACGTTGCGACGTTTGGCACATACAAAGTACTCCTACGGTGTCAGTGAGTTACATGATCTCATGGTCATAGGAACTTATACTTGACATGCAGAAAACTATAGCGATAACTGAAACGATCATAAGCTATGTTTAACGTTTGGGTCTCGTCCATCACATCATTCTCCTAATGATGTGATCCCGTTATCAAATGACAACTCATGTCTATGACCTGGAAACCGCGGTCATCTTTGATCAACGAGCTAGTCCTGTAGAGGCTCACTAGGGACACAAAGTCTGTCTATTCATCCACACGTGTATTTGAGTTTCCAATCAATACAGTTATAGCATGGATAATAAACGATTATCATGAACAAGGAAATATAATAATAACTCTTTTATTATTGCCTCTAGGGCATATTTCCAACAACTATGTCTTCGCATTCCATAGTCTTCATTGAATGTCTTCATAGGTCATTATCTTCACATGGATGTCTTCACGAGCCACCATTGTCTTCAATGTCTTCACACATTTTTAGGGGTCATCTCTGGAAGGTAAACCGAATCAGTGAGGGACTATTACCTGTGTTATCCTGCAATTCTCACAAACACGTTAGTCCCTAAACCATGTTTGTTGTCAATACTCCAAAACCAACTAGGGTGCACCAGATGCACTTACACCACCTCCGTCTCAGCCCCATCGGCCAGCTCCAAACCTGCCACCCATCCGGACGACTCCAGATCGCTTTGTGATACTGACGGGTCACTTCTCTAACCTGTTGATAAATTGGTGGCGGCAGCTGCAAATCTTACAACACATCCGATTACGGGTGCAACCCCTGTGGAGGGGGAGGCTTTCCACGCCATGGAGTTGTTAAAAACTACAGTCGCTAAGCAGGCAAATTACTCTTACAGTCATGAACGCCTCCACTCCACCCCGCATCCTAATAGAAGTAGAAGTCGTCATGATGAGTCGCTGGCCGTCTCAAGTAATGCCCGACGGATACATGAGCAATAGCGTGGCCCGCCCAGGCAGGGGGTTGTAGATGCTCAGGAGATCGTGACTCGGACCAGACACGACGGGAAGCAAAGGCTGCTAATGCGGCGGCTTACCAGTCACCTCCTACGACCCCCTTGGCTTCTCAAGGTGTCGGGCCGAACACTCAAAATATCGGGATTTCGTTCTTGGTGCTGTCTTTACGTAACGAGCGCATGTTGTCAGGACCGGTTTTTCGGGTTACCAATTTCCCAAAAAATGGACCTTGTGCTCACCAGCCCCAGGATTACTGTTAGCTGATGAGGCACCAACTTGATACAGAAATTACAAGAAAATAAAATATATGTAGTACAGGACCATTCTGGTCTATGAGTACAACAAATGGTTTCTAGTGGCTGATGGCGGAAGCGGTTTGTGGTTCATCGGTGTCTATGGGACTCCATTTCCCACGGGAACAGCTGACCAGGATATCTCCTATCTTTGCGAGGCCGCTATCACCATAGCGTAGGTTCGGGGCTGTCATCGCATCGCTCCTCTCCGTGCAAGAAGTCTGGCAAACACAATAGCCAGGGACAAGCCAGTGAGTACTTTGAATGTACTCGCAAACAATATGAACACCGGTATAATATAAAAGATAATCATGCTTTGAAAGTATATCAAGATCACAACGTCAGCTACGAAATAATAATCCACTATGCAAGCAGGTTGTTCATATAAAATATGAATATGCGATCAGGGAGTGAAAATAAGATAAGGCATGCCACAATCGGGCGTCTGAGCGACACCACATAAAGGGCTTATAAAGAATTTAATAATAAACATGCTACTGTTGGGCGTCTGAGCGACACCACATAAAGGGCTTATAAATAAAAGAAATAACAAGCATGCCACAGTCGGGCGTCTGAGCGACACCACATAAAGGGCTTATAAATAAAAGAAATAAC
>LR738710.1:58120052-58220516 GCA_902687465.1 Secale cereale | reverse complement strand
ATAAATAAAAGAAATAACAAGCATGCCACAGTCGGGCGTCTGAGCGATACCACATAAAGGGCTTATAAAGAATTTAATAATAAACATGCCACAGTCGGGCGTCTGAGCGACACCACATAAAGGGCTTATAAATAAAAGAAATAACAAGCCTGCCACAGTCGGGCGTCTGAGCGACAGCACATAAAGGGCTTATAAATAAAATGAAAAATAGTGAATATCCAGGAGGTCGAACCGTCCCAGGGATACTTAATAACTCAGATAATATAACTGGTTAGTCCATAATGATAATAATAATAATAACAATCATCACAAGTCACAAGTCATGATCCATGATTTGGTTTAGTTGTCTTTCCTCCGAAGACCGACACTAAGACCGACACTTGACCCGTCCTAGACTGTAGTCCTTACCCATGGACACGGCTATTCGAATAGATATAATCTCTGCAGAGGGTGTACTTTTTACCCACGAGTAACGGATTCCTCTAGTCCATCGGGACTAATTCCATCCACGCTCTTAGGTGAAGTGGCAAAAGCAGGGTCATGTTTCATTCTGGCATTCAAAGACTTTTCTTTCAGCTTAGCTAATAATTTCTTAAGATCATATCTATCGTTGCAAGCAAGAAAGTCTCAAGCAGTTTCT
The DNA here is from genome assembly GCA_902687465.1 of Secale cereale. Taxonomy (NCBI): domain Eukaryota; kingdom Viridiplantae; phylum Streptophyta; class Magnoliopsida; order Poales; family Poaceae; genus Secale; species Secale cereale. Next base: position 58,219,876 of record LR738710.1, on the reverse strand, counting down.
TCATCCATAACATAACCTTCAGGAACAACAGGCAATTCATATCTATTGGGAGAAGCTTCATCATCACTTTCATAAATATTATCAGTTTCAATATTTGCATTCTCCCTAACCTTAGCAATTTGTTCATCTAGAAATTCACCTAGTGGCATAGTATTATCAAGCATAGAAGTAGTTTCATCATACATAGCAGAAGTGGCATCATCAAGAACATATGACATATCAGATTCAATAGTATGAGTAGGTGTCGCAAACTTACCCATAGCAGAAGGAGAATCAAGTGCAGAGCTAGATGGCAGTCCTTACCTCCCCTCGTAGTCGAGGGTAAGTTCTTGGTTTTTGAGTCCTGCAAATTCTTCATAGTGATCAACAGTATAAATCCCAAGTGACTTAAAGAATAGAGCTATGCTCCCCGGCAACAGCGCCAGAAAATAGTTTTTAATTGAGAACACACCTGACTGCACACACCAGCCTCACTTATCGGTGTCCGGATTCACCCGCGACACCCATTAAGCAAAACTCTAAGTGGGGAGGCTACAACCTCGACTAGCATGGGATCACAAAATTTATAACGCGCGCAAACTGGGGGAGCTACCCCCTTCGGCTCCAACCGAAAACACCCATGCCCCCGGACCAGGTGGCATGCCTACCGGATGCAGCCGGTATCTTCCACCATGGACTCTCTGTACGGCGTGTGCTAGAAAGGGGTTGACAACTTACTGAACCGTACCCTACCTATGGCATGGAAATTGGTAGTACGAAACAAGTATGGGGGTTACTGGAACAAGACTCGATATACGGTCGACTCAGGAGGTTTAAGTATTCCCTGCATGCTTAGCATAACAATTATATTTCAACCAACAGACAGAATTACCACCCATCATACCTCACCATGCCATACCGGACACAACCGTCTCGACGAGGAACTAGGGACAAGCTCGTGCCTACACAAGACAAGGGCTTTCCTGAATTCCTTCCGGTAGGCATGAAAGGCATACGAGGGTGACAACTATCACAAGCATATTCATTTCCCACAGCAAGGAATCCTCATCATGCACTCATGAGTATGATCACATCGTCACATAAAATAACGAAAGCTTCATGTCAAGGTGGTGTTGTAAACGTATCAAACAACGCACACACAAAAAAAAAATTATGCCAGGGTTCATAATGCTTGCCTTCAAGTTGTGGAGAGGCAGGGTGCATTCCAAAACTTTTGCAAGTTTCTTCCTTCTTTCAAAATCCTATTTAGGAAAATTTGGAATCAACTCATAGTTTCAAAACAGTACAAAAAAGTTGTTTGTAAAATTTTCAAATAAATAGGAAAATAAACTAGACCAAATTTGAGGAACAACCGAAAAAGAATCGAGTCATTTGGACTTATATTTAAAAAGTTATAGCCAGTCAAAGTTCTGTTTTTAAATAAAAACCAGAAAAGAAAACGATTCGGAGGAGAATACGCTTTCGAGACGGGGAAACGTACTTCGGGGTTCTGCGCTTCCACTTAAACCAGCACGGGCCGGTGCGGGATCACTGACAGTGGGTCCCTTGTGCCCACTGGTCAGGTTTGACCAGTCACCACGCCTTCTTCCTCCTTTGTTTCGGGCGGGTCGGGGCTCCGGCGATCGCTGTCGACGAGCCACGGCTCCTTGAGGGGTTCTGAGGGCGGGGATGGATCCGCAAGACTGGGGCGGACCTCCCGGTAGTTGCTAGGTCGGCGGGGTTGGAGGGAGTCGCCGGCGGTGAGCTCCGCGGCGGAGGTGGCCTCGGGTGGAATTGGGGGTCTCGGCTACGGTGGTGTCTGGTCGCGTTTGAGGGCATGGGCAGCTCCGCACGAGCAAGGGGAGTCTGACGGTGGTGCTGGATGGACGGGGGAGGGTCTGTATGCTGCGAATGGAGCTGGGATGCGGCGGCGGCCGAACTGGCCGGAGACGAGGAAGATAGCTCTTCCCCTAACATTTGTTGGCCACGGGGCTGTAGGGAGGTGGCTTGAGGTCGCCTGAGTGCTTGGACGAGCTCGGGGCCTCCTATATATAGTGCCTGAGGTCGGTTCCGCGGCGGCCGGAGATAAGCTCGGCGAACCGACGTTCCGTAGCAAGGGGGGCGCGTGGCGATGGTTGGCGGGGTCCGGCAGGTCGACTGGATGAGAACGGGTTGTTCCAGGGGCAGCTGGCACGCTGGGGTGGCTTGGGCGGTCCCGTCCATGGCAGAGGCTCACTGTGGCCGCGGCGTGCCGCCAAAGAGCTCTGATGGCGGCGCTGTAGGGCGCCAGAGAGGCTTGGAGGTTTCCGGCGAGTGGAAGGGAGTGAGGCGTGGCCCTGCGGACGAGTGAAGGCCAAGGGGCAGGACGCGGCGACTCGGTGCGCGCGCGTGCAAAACGTGCGCTCTGGACGCGCCCAGAGCACGCACACTAGGTGCTCGACAAATTGTCAAGGCCTACCAGGAGGCTCCAATCCACATGGGGTTCAACAGGGTGGGGTTATAGGCTAGGTTAGTGCCATGAGACATGCTGGTTAGGCCATTGGAGTAACTTCCTAATGTAAGTCCAAAAATGTGCCAAAACTGACCATGCTCCTAACCTGTTTGGTGAAATGCCAGAGGCATCTAGGCATCTCTTGGGTTGGTCAAACTCTCCAGACCAATGTCTCTTTAGGTATAGGAGATGGTGACAAGGTTAGTTGGGCAAAACTAGAAACTTGCAAGTGTAAGTTTTTGAGAAAATCAATCCTGGACAGAAACTAGAAGGCATTATTTCATGAACCAAAAATGCTCCAAATGGTCCAATCTCCTGGACTTAAGGGTTTTGTAGGGAGGACTACAAGTAGGAAAAAGCCCATTGTTAAAAGAGCAAGTTAGCACATGGTTGTAGTAGAAAATGCCAAACTGGACCAGATAGCAAAAGAGGATGTTTTGCTCAAATTTCTCAAAGGGCACCAATGGGTTTTTGCATAAAGGTGATGTAGGGACTTCACATGACATCCCCAAATTTTGGTGGGATTTTTAAATAAATTTATCAAAGGGTTGTAGTGCAAATAGAGCTTTAAAACTAATGAAAATTCATTTTAAGTGAAAAAAGCTCAGGGGAAAATAATTATGCAAATAAATCCACTGATAGAAGAAATGTTTTTCTTGGGTAGGGCAAACAAGTCCAAATAACATATCTGAAAAGTTTTCACTAGGGCAACAACTCCATAAATTCAAAAGAAAAAGTGGTCCTGAAACCAAAGGAAACCCAGAGAATGAAAGGTTTAAACTCCTGGTAAATTTTTTGATTTATAAATCAAAGTCAAATTTTTTGGGGTGTTACATATGCCCAAGGATTTCAAGGCCTCCCGGAAAGTACCTAACTATACACCCGACCTTGAGCCTGCGGCTTGGATCGAGAGTTATGAGATTGCCATGGATATGCTGGATTTCAGTGATGCAGTCTATGCCAAGTACTTAACAATGATGCTGGAGGGGGAGGCTCATACCTGGCTGAAGAACCTACCTCCTAACACCAACACTTGGGTATAGTTGAAGGAGAGATTCATCAAACACTTCCAGGGAACTTGCAAAGTGTCCCATGACGATTGTTGGTCTACATCACTATGTCCAGCATGAGTGCGAATCGACTCAGCATTGGTCTCACTGGGATGCGGATATCATCAACTCCTCAGATGGGATTTTGGAAACTCAAGCCATATTGGTTCTGGAGAAAAACTGTCACTTTGACCCTCTCATCCAGAAGCTTGGTCGGCTCAAAAGGACAATTACGGACATGGGTGAGCTTATGGCCATTTTAACCTGGTATGCGGACTCAGACAACACTAAAGATCCTAACCCGGACGATGATCAGACCAACAAGGGTAATAAGAATGGTGGTGGCAAAGGACAGCAGCAAGGTAACCTGGGGCATGATGGCAACCATGGTGGTCAGAATAATGGTGGCAAGCACAAGCACCCGGAGGGTGGCTCAGATCTTGTCGCTAACACCAACATTGGTTTCAAGGGCCAGAGGCAAAATAACTCCGGGAGACCATTCAATGCTAATAAAGCTCGTAATTTTGAGGAGGTCCCAAAGTTCCGTTGTCGGTTCTATATCCGACATATCTCGTAGTAGGGGCCCTAAGCTAGGCATCTTGGAGCTATGGTAACACGGACACGGGGTTTTACCTAGGTTCGGGCTCTCTCGAAGAGATAATACCCTAGGTCCTGCTTTTGATTGTATTGATATGGGTGTAGTACAGGGTACATGTATCTACCACAAGATTGTTCTAATGAATATGAGATTATCTATTGACTAGCCTGGCCTCGACTTATATAACATAACGAAGGACTAGGGTTCAGAAGAGTCCTCGTCTTGGGCGCCAAGTCTTGTGGAATCTCCCTTGTATGCGGCATGGGCTACCCGAAGTGGCCCATAAGTGAACCGCCCTGGGAGTCCTCGGCCCGATCCACCTGTTCGGGAGACGACTTAGTGAGTACCCCCTAGTCCAGGACACCATCAGTAGCCCCCTAAAACGGTCTTCAAGTTAGAGACACTCCTCGATTCTTCCGAACTATTCTTCATCTTCGGTTGTCGGTCTTGAAAACTGGTTCAACAAATCTTCCCGTCTTAGATCTTGAGGATTACCGAGCTAAATCCGAAGAGTTCACACGTCCGGCATCCAAGGAGCCCCTTAAGTCTTCATGCCACACCTCGGGTTTGAAGTGTTTCCTGTGCGGTAGTGTCTTCTTGCGTCTGAGCTCTAACGTCGGACTGTATCCAAGCTCCAACGCCGGACTGCATCCGAGGCGTCTTTTTGCAGCCGAGCTCCAACACCGGACTGCATCCAAGCTCCAACACCGGACTATATCCATACTCCAACGTTGGACTGTATCCAAGCTCCAACACCTGATTGTAACCAAGGTCCAATGCCGGACTGTATCCGAGGTTTCATAGATGACCTTGGCTTGAAAAAGTCGAAGGAGTTTAGCCGAGCTTAATGCTGGAAATGCCCTCTATGGAGCCAACCATCTGTATTCGAGCTTTATGTCGGATTGCATCCAATGTGGTGCCTATTGTTGTCCGAAGACGCGTTTACTCATAGTTTGGTCAAGCCAAACATTGAGCACTTTGAATTGTCTGCATTGAATAGGCAATGCAAAAGCCCCCGAGCCACTGGTCAGGTGACAACACCAGATCAGGGGATCGATGTGCCCCTTTAATATTTGTAAATGATAAGAGTGAAGCCATGTAGCCCCCGAGCCATAATGTGGGCACGGGTCGCCAAATTAAGGGTCGATATCCGTTTGACAAGAAATTAAATTCCGGCTGCTCGGCTGTCTCAACAAGATTGTGCCCTCGACTTTTTAATAGACGACTTGAAGTAAATGAACTTTGTCCAATATGTGTAATAATTCTATGTACCAAAGTACTTTACATCATTAATGCTTAGATCTCCATTGTACAAACTTTGTTGACCGACCATCGGCTTCAAGCTCCTCGGCTAGTAGACGAGGAGTGTTTTCCTACTTTATGAAGTCGTTATAAAGGCAAAGATTTATGGAAAACAAGGCAATCTGGCCATACGGTTTTATAAACAAAGGTACGCAGAGAGATATGTTATATTACTATTTAATGTAGAAACATCTTCCAAAGAAAATAGTCTCGTTATTAGCTCCTTTCTTTGGGCTGTCATGCTGATCATAATACTGAAACCTCACCTCTGATCAATGTCGGTGGAAAATATTGAGGATTTTTAGTTTGGGGAAAGTTCCCGTACTCGGTGGTCTTTAATGAACCTAAATTTTCAATTTCCTCGTTGCCGACCAATTGTAATCTTAAGGCTTCACCCAGTCTGACGTACTACCCCAGATGATCTGGAAGTAATAATCACAGAGGCGCTCCCTTTACCCCCAAGCCGAACAATCAGGAACGTAGGGTGTAGACACAGAAGCCAAGCAACCCAGCTTGGCAAAAATCTTAAGTCAAATTGGTGCAGATTTAAGGCTTTATAACGATGATTACGGAAGACATCGCTTGTATAATGAATACAAACGCTTATGCTATCTGTTTATTTTGACTCTGTTGCAACCGTTTATCATTTGAAAGTGGCCCATCATCGGCTTCCACCTGTAACATCCCAAAATTCTAAAATTTGTAATGTTATATCAAATAAATAGTTTCGATTATTTGTTCGATTGTGGTGTGGTTGCTTGTGTGAAATTGAGTGAAATTTGAAACTTTTTGAAAGTTGAATGAGAGGGACTAAAATGACTTTCCCAAACTTTCACCTTGCATTTATGATCTCCATGAATTCAAATATATTTCATTATCAAACCCTAGAGTGAATATGATATGACTTCTTCCATTTAATAAAATGAAAAGGGTTTTGAAAAGATTTTGAATTCCATCTGAAAATATTTCAAATTCAGCAACTTTATGCAACTCAATGATTTTCATGAGAGAAGATGAAATGACTTTTTAAAATTATAAGAAATATGAGTTGGAGGTTAAAAAGAAACAAATTGAAAGTCCATTTTGAAGTATTTTTTGAAACTCACTTCCAATTTGGAGTTATTTGGTTTTTATTCAAATTATTTTTCTCCAAAAATAAAATATATGGAAAATAGGGTAAAATGATTCCCTACAGTATAAAAGTGGAGAAAAATGACTCTTAAATCATTTTGGTATTTTAAAATATTTTTATTTAGGTTTTAAATGAACCAGTAGCATTGTTTGCTTTTTTTGAATTTATTTGTTGGTGAAAATATGTTCATGTTTTAGAAAATATTTTTCTGAAAATTTTGAAATATAATAGGCCTATGGAAACTTTTTATTTTATTTTTCTTATGCCGTTTTTATTTTCTCTTTTTATTTTTTAAAAAAGAAAAAACTGTCCGTGTGTCCCATAATTAACTGTCGCCGACGAGCGTAGTTTAGTAGCAGCAAGCAGGCCCGTTTTTTTATTCTTTTTCTTTTTTTATTATTTTCATTAACGTTTATGATTTTTTTTCGTAAGAAATTTCAGGGAAAAAATATTTAGAAAAATACTTTGCGCGTGCGCGCCGCCGGCCGATGAAGTCTTTATTTGGGCCATGCGTTTACCTTCATTTTATTTATTCGTCTACGTTTAGTCCCACATTGCCTTGCTTTTGACCCCTAAACCTCTTTTCCACCTATAAATATAGGCACATATAGCCTTTAAAAATCATCTGATTCGGGCTTAAATCAATATTTTGGTTTGACTAGATTCACAAAAGAAAAATATATTTCTTCTCTCCGGCGGGAATTCTGGAAGTTATCTCCTATTTCTGAAGTCGTCTTTTCTCTACCTTATAAAGGTATCTTTATTTGTATTTTTTATACTCCCGTAGCTTATGATTTAAAGACTAGTACAGTAGAATAATTAGATTAGCAATTAGTCTCTGTATTTATACATTAGACATAGAATTCTTTTAGCCGTAGCTATTTTGCTTACGTAAAACAGCTTGGCCCTGATTATTCAAATAGCCATAACGTTTTACTCGTTCATTCAAATTAGATGAAACGGACGCCTAGATTTTTATCTTGATCCCATCTATCGAGTGGATCTATCAAATAAACCTTTTGCAACTTTAAATTCGAAATTAGTTCAGATTCATATTCAAACTTACTTTGATCCCATCTACGTGTTTATAATGACTTCCTACATCCAGTAGCATTATTAGTTTAAACTTTTGACCTTTTCACAATTGAACGATTCAAATTTGAACTCAAAGCTTCAGTTGATCATATCTTGTAAACTTTAACGCTTTTTCAATTGATTCTTTTTTCAAATTGAATTCCTAGGCAAAATCTAACATCTTGAGCCATCACCACACTTTTTCACCGAAATTAGGATATGATCTTGCAAAATAATTTGATTTGGTTCTTTTGGAGTTTTCGCAATCTTCCTTTGCATTTTCTTTTGGGTCTTTGAGTGATTGCTTATGTGTGGATAAAATTGCTTTCTTATGATAGATTGATCAGAGTGTGACGAGTAGAACTCTCAGGAATTATGAGTGCGGAGAATCTTCATCAACATTACAATGCAAGTTCACACTGAAAGGATCGATATGGTTGACTAGAGGGGGGGGGGTGGTGAATAGGCAACTAATAATTTTTAGCTTTGCTTGACCAAATTAAACTTAGGACCAAAATAGGTTGTCTAGATGTGCAACTAGGTGAGCAACCTATATGATGCAACAAGTAAAAGAAAGCAAGCACAAGAAACTAAAACACTAAAGCTTGCACAAGTAAAGGATAGAGATAACCAAAAGTGGAGCCAGTGAAGACGAGGATGTGTTACCATAGTTCCTTCCCCTTTGAGGGGAAGTACGTCTCCGTTGGAGCGGTGTGGAGACACAATGCTCCCCAAGAAGCCACTAGGGCCACCGTATTCTCCTCACGCCCTCACACAATGCGAGATGCCGTGATTCCACTATTGGCGCCCTTGAAGGCGGCGACCGAACCTTTACAAACAAGGTTGGGGCTATCTCCACAACTGAATTGGAGCCTCCCAACGAAACCACGGAGCTTCACCACAATGGATATGGATCCGAGGTGACCTCAACCGTCTAGGGTGCTCAAACACCCAAGGGTAACAAGATCCGCAAGGGATTAGTGGGGGGAATCAAATTTCTCTTGGTGGAAGTGTAGATCTAGGCCTTCTCAACCAATCCCTAGAAAATCAACAAGTTTGATTGGCTAGGGAGACAGATCGGGCGAAAATGAGCTTTTAGAGCAACAATGGAGCTTGGGGGAGAAGAGATGAGTGTTCTAGGGGAGGAAGAACACTTTATATAGTGGAAGGGAAGAGTGAACCGTTACACTCTTCTCAGCCCGCACAGAGCGGTACTACCGCTGGGCCGAGTGGTACTACCGTGTCCCCCAGCGGTACTACCGCCCTGTGTTAGGGACGAGGTTTGGAGGAAGGGAGCGGTGGTAACCGCGGTGGTGGCAGCGGTACTACCGCCTATAGGCGGTACAACCGCTGCTACTACCATTGTTACCACTGTAGAACCTGACACGAAAATTTTTCGTCCCGAATCGACGCGGAGGTGGAGATTAGCCTCGGCGGTACTGCCACATATGCGCACAAGCGGTACTACCGCACTTGTGCAGCGGTACTACCGCTTGGAGCACATATGCGGTACTACTGCGCGGGCTACGGTACAACCGCGCCCACAGAAGAAGCTAGGAAAGGAAGAAGATGAGGGTGCAAAAATGAGTGTACGTGATCATTCCACCCTGGCCTTTCCAATGCGGACCCCCCCCTTGATAGTACGGTGTCTCGTACGACTCAAGTCCACCAAACAAAAGCCTAGCATGACAACCCGTCTTGAGCTGAGAACTCGGAGGGTAGATAATCGTTTCGTGCCTCTGGATGTATATCTGAAATACTTGGCTCACACGATTAGTCCGCAAATGCATTGTCATCAATTACCAAAACCACAACGGAAGGGACATGCCCTTACAATCTCCCCCTTTTTGGTGGATTGATGGCAACACGGGATTTGCACAATAAGTAAGAATAAATGAGGAGTAAGCAAACCCCACGGACTACAAAAGATAGACAAGCTCCTCCTAGATGTGTGCTTAAAAGGAGTTGCTTGTGGAAGGCAAAGCACACACTCTAGGATCAATGCTCCCCCTATCTTTTATAATCCGATAACATCTAATCAATGAGGAGACATAAGTAAGGAACACTGTAGGTGCAAGAGGATATAATCATGAGTTAAGCAGCATATACTAGAGTACTTGATATAAAAGATAGCATAGGTCTCACACAAAGAACGGTGGCTGAGTCTCACGAACACACCAAACCAGAACAAAAAGCGAAAAGCAAAGCACTAAAACACACGACAACGCAAATCACTTCCCCCCCTTTGGCATCAAGACACCGAAAAAGGGGAGGGGAAGACACAACGTCATCACACCATTGCAGGGTCATCTGCACCTCCGTCATCGGCTGGGGGCTGCTCGAGGTCAGAATTAGTCCAGTGACAGTGATGACGAACCCAGTCGTCCTCATCAGTGATCCTGCCCTCAGAGCCGCTATTAAGTGTGGCACTGATCTGACGCATAAGCTCCTTGTGGCGAGTCCTGGACTTCTTCTCAGCGACATGGGCCATGTACTGACCGTGGGACTCCATGCAGAACATCTTCTTCATCTTCTTCTTTAGCTTCTTGGCCCAAGATGGCTCAGCTCCAGATGGCATATAGTCATCATCGTCATCATCATGGTCAACCTCTGCCTCAGGACTATCAGCATCAGCCGGAATGTTAGGCTGAGTAACCGGAGTGTTCCAGAGATCCTTCCTCCTGAGCCTCTTGACCTCATGAGAGGCCAACTCGTCAGTCTGTAGAGTGTATCCCGCGTAGGTGTGCTCCCACGCCTTCTAAATGAGGAGCATGATGTATGGAGCATAGATGAGACACTTATGCTCTGAGATGGCAGACAAAAGTTCAGACCACATGACATGAGATATATCCATAGTTTCTCCAGTGTTCTGTTCCTTCTGGCACTGGCAGAAAAGAAGCATATCCACAAGGTAAGAGTGGACCATATCGTGGTTCCCAATGCGAGTGAAAAGAGTCTTCCTGAAGATGCGGTGAAGGATGTCCAGATACACAGGCAACACATATGTCTCCTTCAGGGTCTCTGGGTTGACCTTCTTAGTGCAGTATGGCCACAGATTCTGCTTGTGCGTGGAGGTAGCATTCTGATGAGGTCAAAAACCGACTGAGCTCTCCAGACCAAGATCTTCAACACCAAGAAGTTCCATGAACGCTTTCCACCTAACTACCAGACGCCTTCCATTGGTCATCCACGTCAAGGTCCTTTTTGCATCAGTGCCAAGGTGAATGGTGGCATCGAACTGAGCCACCAGATCAGCATCAAAGTCCTTGTTGAAAGATATGATGTTGACAATGTTCATCTAGTTGCACATTTCCAGAGCTTCGCCGAAATACTCTATGTCCTTCTCCAAATAAGCAATATCGATTGAGCGCACATCAACATAGAGATTCTTCTTGGCCTTGATCACATCAAAGTAAGTAGCATATTGAAACCTGTTCCAGAACAACTGGTTGACAAGGGTGGGCTCTTTGCAAACTCATAGGGATTGCGCCGACGCCTCTCCCAAAACTCCTTGTTTGACATCTCCGTGACAGTCTTGGCCTTCTTAGCTGGCTTCATGGCAGTGCTCTTGGCCGGATGTTGTGACTGGGAGGGAGGAGCACTGGACGACGGAGCCCCTACAGAGCCACTGGCAGACCCGCCTGCTGCCTCAGAGGTGCGATAGCGCTTTGAACTGGCATGCCCGAGGTTGATGCGACGAGCAAGGTGTTCCGATGGGTCATCTCCTGAAGACAAACACACACACACAAGAGACACAGAGAACGAACAAGCATAAGACACGAGACAAAGAGCAAAAACAGAATCAAACTTTGGTAGGGATATGTTGGAGGATGGTCTCTCCGCGGTACTACCGCAAAAGGAAAGCGGTAGTACCGTGAGAAGCGGTAGTACCGCATATGGGAAGCGGTAGTACCGCTCTCAGCGGTAGTACCGCATATGAGAGGTGGTAGTACCGCTCTGAGCGCAGGAACAGCAGTTCCACCGCACGGTGGCAGATCCGGTACTACCGGAGAGGCAAAGAACAAAAATAGCCCTATCAAAGTTCAATCCTAACAGTATAAAGGAGTTCACCATCCTACTCAAGCCTTGATTTGGCCAAAAATCAAGGAATGCATGCCCATGGCCCCTAAGAATCTAGATCTAAAAAATAGAGGCAACAAGAGAGAAACGAGGGGCAATACTGGCATCCATGGCTTGAGGAAGGGGTGGGGATTGATCCCACCGAAGGAAAAGGTGAAACACCGCCCAGAGAAATCACCCCACCAGCAACCTTGTTGCTGGAGCTTCGTTGGAGAGGAAGTGGAGAGACGGGGGAGAATGGGTGTTAGAAGAAGTAAAACTTCCCGACCCCCCACTTAACCCCCAGACTCGCGCTCCAGCGGTAGTACCGCTTCGATCGGGCGGTAGTACCGCTTAGGTGAGTAAGCGGTAGTACCGGGCTATCGAGCGGTAGTACCTCGCAACTTGGGAAGAGGTCTCCGGAACTGAAAATTTGCTCCCAAGAGTCCCCTAGCGAGGAAAAAACACCACAAAGAGAAGAGAACCACAGGAGAACGAAAGAAACAACAACTCTCATGACTACAAACAACCAAGACAAGAAACACACATCTCTTGAAAGAGAGAGAGAGAGAGAGAGAGAGAGAGAGAGAGAGAGAGAGAGAGAGAGAGAGAGATGGCGGTGGCCGAGGCCACCTATGTTTGAGTCAAGTGGTATGGCATCGCGAAGATTTAAACCTTGAGCCCATGACCACTACTCATCTTTGAAGCACATTAGCACCAACAAAGGTTGAATGTGAAAGATATGATCAATTTGTGCATAATGGGGGGAGAGAGAGTTCATTGAGAGAACAATGCTCCCCCTATTTCCATGCCTATATCTAAACAAGATACCATGGTGTGAGTGGAGGGTGTGCACAACTTCAATCAACATTGCTCAAATCTATGATATTTAGCTCATGCCTTAACTCGTGAAATCTTGCTTCATCCAATGGCTTCGTGAAGATATCTGCAAGGTTATCATGAGTGTTAACATAATGAAGATCAATTTCTCCTCACTGAATATGGTCCCAGATGAAGTGATACCGAATCTCAATATGCTTCGTCTTGAAGTGTTGCACCGGGTTGAGAGAAATCTTGATGGGGCTTTCATTGTCACACCAAAGAGGCACTTTGTCACAAGTGACTCTGTAATCCTTTAAGATTTGCCTCATCCATAAAATTTGTGCACAACAACTGCCGGCCGCCACATACTCTGCTTCAATGGAAGAGAGAGACACACAACTTTACTTCTTGGAAGACCAACTCACCAAAGAGCAACCAAGGAATTGGCACCCTCCGGAAGTGGACTTCCTATCCACTCTATCTCCTGCCCAATCTGAATGTGAGAAACCTACCAAATTGAAGTTTGCTCCTCTTGGGTACCATAGGCCAAAGTTTGGGGTATGAGCCAAATATCGAAAGATTCGCTTGACTGCCACAAAGTGACTTTCCTTAGGTGAGGCTTGAAACCGTGCACACATTCCCACACTCAACATGATATCCGGTCTAGATGCACAAAGGTAAAGTAAGGATCCAATCATAGAATGATATACCTTTTGATCCACAGCTTTACCATTGGGATCAATGTCAAGTTGGCACTTGGTAGGCATTGGAGTAGTAGCCGGCTTGACTTCACTTATATTGAACCGTTTGAGCATGTCTTTAGTGTATTTGGCTTGTTGATGAAGATTCCTTCTCTTCTTTGCTTAATCTCAAATCCAAGGAAGTACTTCAACTCTCCCATCATGGACATCTCAAAATGCTTCGTCATGAGTGCTGCCAACTCATCATTAAAAGCTTTGTTAGGTGAACTAAAGATAATATCATCAACATACAGTTGGCATACAAACAACTCCCCTTTGACCTTCTTATTAAAAAGAGTGGGGTAGATTTTCCCAATCTCGAACCCACGATCTTGCAACAACTCGGTAAGATGCTCATACCACGCACGTGGGGCCTGTTTAAGGCCATAGAGCACCTTATCGAGTCGATACACGTGATCGGGGAACTTAGGATCCTCAAACCCTGGGGGTTGTTTGACATACACCAACTCATTAATAGGACCGTTAAGAAATGCACTTTTCACATCCATTTGTTGCAATTTAAAGTTATGATGAGAAGCATAAGCAAGCAACAAACGAATAGATTCAAGGCGAGCAACGGGGGCAAAGGTTTCACCGTAGTCGATACCCTCGACTTGGGAGTAGCCTTGAGCCACCAAACGCGCCTTGTTGCGAATGACAATTCCGTGAGCATCTTGCTTGTTCTTAAAGATCCACTTGGTTCCAATGACATTATGGTTCTCCTTAGGTCTTGGCACCAAACGCCACACTTTGTTGCGCTCGAAGTTATGGAGTTATTCATGCATGGCGTTAAGCCAATCGGGGTCCTCGAGCGCCTCATAGACCTTTTGAGGTTCAACACAAGAGACAAAAGCTTGATGAGCACAATAGTTTGCTAATTGTCTATGAGTGCTTACTCCCTTTGTGATGCTTCCAAGGATGTTTTCCATATGATGCTCTTTAGAGGCGAGCCTGGAAGCAACTTTGGCTGCACGACGCTCCAATTGTTCTTCAAGAGATAATTGAGGAGCTATGAGTTGATCATCTTGAGCGTCGCCATGAGCTCGATCTTGATCTTGAGCTTGCTCTTGATCTTGAACATGCTCGGAAGAGGGAACTTGGCCTTGTGTATCACTTGATGGCTCACCACCATCTTGTGGTTGATCTTGCACTTGGCCTTGTTCATCTGATTGAGGGCCTTCACTTTGTTCTTCAGAAGAGTGTGGGTCTTGGGTTGGTGATGGTTCCACTTGAGTGGAACATTGTCCTTCTCCTTCAGCCACAAGGGGTTCCTCAATGGGTAGGATTTAACCAACACCCATTCTTCTTATGGCTTGGGGAGGAATTTCATCACCTACATCACAAGTACCACTTTGCTCCACTTGGGAGCCGTTATTCTCATCAAACTCTATGTTACACGTCAAGTCCAATGAGTCCATTGGACTTGTTGAGGACACGGTAAGCATGAGAGTTTGTAGCATAACCAACAAATATGCCCTCATGAGCTCTAGTTTCAAATTTAGACAAACGAGCACCTTTCTTGAGAATGAAACACTTACAACCGAACACTCGGAAGTACTTGAGATTGGGCTTGTTACCGGTAAGGATTTCATATGTTGTCTTGTTCAAGCCTTTGCAGAGATAGAGCCGGTTGGATGCATGACAGGCGGTGTTGATGGCTTAGGCCCAAAAGTGGTACGAAGACTTGAACTCCGCCATCATGGTTCTAGCAGCGTCCATCAATGTCTGATTCTTCCTCTACGCTACACCATTTTGTTGAGGGGTATAGGGTGCGGCATATTGATGTTTGATCCCCTCGTCACTAAGAAACTCGTCCAAGGTGTAGTTCTTGAACTCGGAGCCGTTGTCAGTTCGAATCATCAAGATCTTTGCATCATGTTGACGTTGAGCTTCATTGGCAAAGTTGATGACGGTTTGTTGGGTCTCGCTCTTCTTCTTGAAGAAGTATACCCAAGTGTATCTTGAATAATCATCTACAATCACCAAGCAATACTTTCTTCCCCAAGACTATCATAGGATGGAGGCCCAAAAAGATCCATGTGAAGGAGCTCTAAAGGTCTTTTTGAGTAGATGATAGTCGTGGGAGGGTGAGCCTTCTCATGTAACTTTCCTTCAATGCAGGCACTGCAAGCACGATCTTTGGCAAAGCTAACATTTGTTAGTCCAAGGACGTGGTCCCGCTTGAGGAGACTTTCCAAAGATCTCATACTGACATGGGCTAGCCGGCAATGCCAAAGCCAACCCACATCAACTTTAGCCATTAGGCAAGTCGTGGTCTTAGTGGGTTGCTCCGAGAAGTTAACCACATAAAGACCATTCTCGACATGCCCAACATAGGCTACTTTAAGAGTCTTGCTCCATAAGAGGGCCACGGTGTCAATATCAAAGAAGGTTGCAAAGCCCATGAGTGCAAGTTGATGAACGGAAAGTAAATTGTATGCAAGGGACTCAACAAGCATGACTTTCTCGATCATTAGATCATGAGAAACAACAACCTTACCGAGCCCCAATACCTTAGAAGATGAAGCATCACCCCATTCGACGTTGGTGGCCATAGATAAACCTTGGTGCACGTCCACCACCAAGTCTTTGCTTCCGGTCATATGATTTGTGGCTCCAATATCGAGCAACCATGATCCCCCACTTGAAGCAAACTCCTACATGAGATCAATGCTTGGATTTAGGTACCCATTTGGTAATGGGTCCTTTGAGGTTAGTAACAAGGGTCTTAGGAACCCAAATAGACCATTCAATGTACTCATAAGAAGAACCAACAAATTTAGCAAAAAACATGACCATCGCTAGGACGACATAAAACATATGAAGGATTAAAGTCGCCGGCTATGTTTGATGGCATGGCGGGGTTTTTTCTTGACTCCACCACTTTTCACATTGTTCTTCTTCGTAGAAGCACCCTCTCCCTCTTTCACAAAGGTTTGTTTGAGAGGATGAGGTTGCTTGGTCTTGTCGTTCTTCTTCTTCTTGGGCTTGGGAGCAAACCCAATTCCTTCCTTTGCCACAACTTCCTTTTGATTGCTCAAAAGATCATTGAGGTTCTTCTCACCTTGTATACATGACACAAGGCCTTTCTCAAGCTGCTTCTTCAACTAGGCATTATCTTCAACAAGATGCACATGCTCGCAACATGGGTTAGTAGCATTTGCATTATCAATCAACACCATGCGAGGAAAGATAGCTTTCTCCTTGGTTAGCGAAACTTGAAGTTGATCATGAGACTCCTTGAGAGAAGCATGTACACCTTTCAAGGCCTTGTGATCCTTGTCAAGCGTAACAAACTCCTCCTTGAGTCTAGCATGGTCAACCACAAGCTTCGCCTTCTCGGAATTAATCACACGAGAGACAACTAAAGCACGATCAAGATCTTTCTTTAATTTAGCATGATCATCATTGTGTGACTCCTCAAGAGCCAAACGAAGACCACGCTCTTCCTCTAGAGCATTAGAGAGATCTGATATCTCATCAGCATAGTCTCGACTATGACCTTCCATTTTAGAAATGGTCTCCTCGTGAGCCTCGATCATGTCATTGGCCTCACTGAGTTGTTCCAAGAGAGCAACGAAGTGCTTCTTGGGTTTGCCCTTGAGTTTACTCATAAACAACTCAAATTCATTTTCTTCCTCCTCTGCCCCCTCACTCTCATCAGTACAATCTGTCAATGAAGGATTAGAGGTGATGGTAGTGTTGATGTTGGGAGTTACCTTGTTGGTGGCCTTAGCCATGAGGCACTTTGCGGTGATGTTCTCATTTGGTGAGTCAAAGAGAGATGAGCGTGGAGTAGTTGCAATAGCAATGGTGGCCATAGTGACCATCTCATCATCTTCATCATCATCATCATCCTCATCATATTCTTCTTGGGCGACCAACCCTTTGGGAGGGGTCTTCTTGTTGAGGTTGTTCTTGTTGGGATAAGACTTCGCCTTGTCCTTTCGGATAAGCTTGCCTCCATTGTATTCTCTTTTCTCATATGGGCAATCTACAACAAAGTGGCTCACATTACCACAGTTGTAGCACGTCCTCACTCGTTGCTTGCCCTTGTTGCCACTTGAGTTGTTCTTGTTGAAGTTGGGCCTTGAGTTCTTCTTGTTGCCCCAAAATTGCCGTGATGCAAGAGCCATGTGCTCATGATAGGCATATTAGGTGTCCTCGGGGCAACTCTCATCATCATCCTCTTCCTCCTCTTCTTCCACACAAGCCTTGGCCTTCAAGGTAAGGTTAGGCTTCTTTGATCGTTGAGCTCTAAAAACCGCATTGTCGGCGGTCTTGTCCAAGATCCTCATGGCAACGAACTCATCCAACACTTCACTTGATGACAAAGTGTGGATGTCTGGTCTTTGGCGAATGACGGAGGACATGGTCATGTGGTAAGGCATCATGGCCTTGAGAAACTTGCGCTTGATCCAATTATCATCCGTGTCCTTCCTCCCATGACCTCGAAGTGAAACCGCAAGAGTGGTTAATCTCCGATAAAGTTCACCGGGATCTTCATCTTCGATCATAGCAAACTCATCGGCTTCATCTTGCACAACTTCATAGTTTGAGCATTGAATGCTTGCGCTTCCCTTGTACAAGGAACTAACATGCTCCCATGCTTCCTTGGCCACAGTGAAGAGTCAAAGATGTGCAATGTCTTCGGGAGGGATAGCATCTTGAAGTATGCAAAGAACGGACTCATTGAATTGATGATCCGCAGCTTCTCTCGGAGTTAAGTTGTCGGGATCATGTGGGTAGAAAGCTTGCTCAATGATTCTCTAAAGATTAGTAGAACAATGATTTAAATGACATCTAAAGCGAAACATCCAAGTAGCAAAATCAGAATTTTCCACAAACTTAGGAGGAGGACCAACGGAATTTAAATGCCGAGTAGGAACGGGTCCTCCATAGTGGGTAGGAGGAGCGGAGTGGGAAAAAATTCCACTCCCAATCTTAGTAATCGGGACTTGCTCACTACTAGCTTCTCCCTTGTCAGGATAGCCTCCGACACATTGGTAGCGGGATGAACCACTTCCAACGGTGTGGTGGATAATTTGAGTCCCTCAAGTAATTCCTTAAACAAGCCTTTGACTTCGGTCGCTAGTAATTCTTTCAATGTGTCCATTGCCACATTGAAATCCTCACGAGAGACAGCGGTTCCCCCATCGGACGTAGGCAAGGATGGAGTTCCACCGGAGTGTCCCTCCGTCTTGACTACGTTGTCACCCATACTCCTTGGACGGTAAAGTCCTTATAAAGAGACGAGGCTCTGATACCAATTGAAAGGATCGATATGGTTGACTAGAGGGGGGGGGGTGAATAGGCAACTAACAATTTTTAGCTTTTCTTGACCAAATTAAACTTAGGACCAAAATAGTTTGTCTAGATGTGCAACTAGGTGAGCAACCTATATGATGCAACAAGTAAAAGAAAGCAAGCACAAGAAACTAAAACACTAAAGCTTGCACAAGTAAAGGAAAGAGATAACCAAAAGTGGAGCCGGTGAAGACGAGGATGTGTTACCGAAGTTCCTTCCCTTTGAGGGGAAGTACGTCTCTGTTGGAGCAGTGTGGAGGCACAATGCTCCGCAAGAAGCCAATAGGGCCACTGTATTCTCCTCACGCCCTCACACAATGCGAGATGTCGTGATTCCACTATTGGTGCCCGTGAAGGCGGCGACCGAACCTTTACAAACAAGGTTGGGGCTCTCTCCACAACTGAATAGGAGGCTCCCAACGAAACCACGGAGAATCACCACAATGGATATGGCTCCGAGGTGACCTCAACCGTCTAGGGTGCTCAAACACCCAAGAGTAACAAGATCTGCAAGGGATTAGTGGGGGGAATCAAATTTCTCTTGGTGGAAGTGTAGATCTGGGCCTTCTCAACCAATTCCTAGAAAATCAACAAGTTTGATTGGCTAGGGAGAGAGATCGGGCGAAAATGAGCTTTTGGAGCAACAATGGAGCTTGGGGGAGAAGAGGTGAGTGTTCTAGAGGAGGAAGAACACTTTATATAGTGGAAGGGAAGAGTGAACCGTTACACTCTTCTCAGCCCGCACAGAGCGGTACTACCGCTAGGCCGAGCGGTACTACCGCTAGAGCCAGCGGTACTACCGTGTCCCCCAGCAGTACTACTGCCCTGTGTTAGGGACGACGTTTGGAGGAAGGGAGCGGTGGTAACCACGGTGGTGGCAGCGGTACTACCGCCTATAAGCGGTACTACCGCTGCTACTACCGTTGTTACCACCGTAGAACCCGACACGAAAATTTATCGTCCCGAATCGACGCGGAGGTGGAGAGTAGCCGCGGCGGTACTGCCGCATATGCGCACGAGCGGTACTACCACGCTTGTGCAGCGGTACTACCACTTGGAGCGCATATGCGGTACTACCGCGCGGGCTACGGTACTACTGCACCCACAGAAGAAGCTAGGAAAGGAAGAAGATGAGGGTGCAAAAATGAGTGTACGTGATGATTCCACCCTGGCTTTTCCAATGCGGACCCCCCTTGATAGTACGGTTTCTCCTACGACTCAAGTCCACCAAAACAAAAGCCTAGCACGACAACCCGTCTTGAGCTGAAAACTCGGAGGGTAGATAATTGTTTCGTGCCTCTGGATGTATATCTGAAATACTTGGCACACACGATTAGTCCGCAAACGCATTGTCATCAATCACCAAAACCACAACGGAAGGGACATGCCCTTACACACACTTTAATCATAATTTTCAATACCCAGTTTTTACTATACATTAGTTTCACCCTCATAGATTTGCATTAGTAGGACTTGGTTACATATGGGTTTGCTATGTAGTTCATGAGGTAGGAACCTATGATCCTTGTTATCACCCCGGGATTATACATTTTGCTACTTATTGCTTAGCCATGCGTAGAAGGGGATTGGTATGTGAGATTCATGGAAGGTTTGAGAGTAATATTAACTCAGGGAAACTTAAGGTGGCAACATTAATACACATCTGGGTGGAATGGTTGGGGCACCTTGGAGAAACCAGTGGCTTGCTTGGGCACCTGGAGAAACCAGTGTTTGTCCTAGGGGATCCTGGAGGACCCGTGTGATCACCCTATGGGATGCCACCCAGGCTCAAAGGGATCATATGATATTTCATGCCTACAAACTTCCATGTGCAGCCACAAGCCGTTATGGGCTCTGGCATAGTTGAGTAAGTTGTGGGATAACTTTCCATGATGGGCAAGCAGATGTAGTGGGATTGTAGGTGCACCGGCCTACCTATCCATTAAGGGGACCTCTTCAGAAAGACTGTGTCTCGATCATCCGGTTCTCAAACATCAAGCAGTGCGAGGAATTCAACAGAGGAGATCGAGTCTTGTGGGCAAAAGTGCGCAAACCTCTGCAGAGTGTGCAAACTAATAATGAGTAGCCGTGTCCCCGGTTATGGAAAACTTTGAGTATTTAGAAGTGAATTATTTGTTGATCCCATCACTCTATATAATTAATTTGTTGGGTTACTAATTTTATTGGTTTTTGTAATTGAGATGGAGGAACAACTCTCAATATTGATTAATTTAACTAGAGTAGTAAATAAAATTTATTCCTTTATTGTAGGGAAAAACTAGCTTTATGCAAAATTTACCTTACAGCCTCCACCAGCCAAATATGCATGTAGTGATAGATATTGTTCATCATTATTCTATGGTGTGAATTTTCCAGTACATTCAATGTACTGACCCACACGGCTGCAACGTCTCATGTTGTAGGAATTATCTGACGACTAAGTGATATGTTAGGGTTGCGATGTGTACACTCAACTTTGCCGTTGGTGTTGATGGCACTCCACAACCTTGTTGTTACTTCCGCTATGTTGATTGAGGTAATAGTATTTCCATTACTTTATATATGTGATTTACCTCTGTTATAAATCCTCGAGTACTGTGTGTGTCAGCATACCGATCCAGAGATGACACTTCAGCCGAGAGACTTCGATCCATTCGGGTCGGGCCGCTACAAGATGGTATCAGAGCACATGTTGACTGCAGGACGTGACCCTTAGCAACTGGCAAGCCCATAGGAAATGATTGCTCTAAAATTTTGTTTTCAAAACGATTCTTTACCTCTCATCTTTTCTGAGCTGTACCAAATTTTCCTCTCACCTCAAATAGTTAGACTATACCCCCTTTACCCTTTTGACCACACGAAGACCCGACCGATGGGACCACTCCGATAAGAACAAGAGCTCGGACGACAGTGACCACTTCAGATTAAAGAGGATTTACCATACATTAGATTAATTGAAACTACAACGGTTGAAGACTCCGAAGACTCGGAGAATTTGAAGGTTCTGAAGAATTCCTAGAGTGAAGTGACTTGGAAGGTTGTGATTGGATCCACTTAAGTTATTCTCGTACTCTTCCGAAAATCCTTACTGAAGAAATCCCTGACTTCAAAATTTTAGATGAAGAGCTTCACCATGAACCAAAGACAACACTACGAAGACATTACCGGTGGTCCAGCCCTTATGGAACTTGTCAAACTATTGAAGCTGCCGATACCCATGATCAAGGTGTGTCAGAGGAAGACCTGAACCTGGAATGTCAAAACTCCAAAAAAAATCATCAAGAAAACCCCAAGACAGGAGATATCAACTATGGAATGATAACTCATGGCAAAGACATGGGCATAAACACGGCTGTCCATGATGCTATTGCCCGCTTGTGCCATCGTCAGCGTGCTGAGTTAAGCATGCATTCTTCGGAAGGATTGGATGGCAGAAGGTTGATGGATCACCTATCACCTTGACGAAAGAGCATAAGATAAAGTTTTCACCTCAGTTGGTGTATCACCAGGATATGGTGTATTACATCAAGAATCTTCAGATGGACCTTTTGGAAGCCTTATTCGACAAGGAAGAATTTCGCAAAGACTTAGGACCCAGAAACTGAAAATAGCCAACCCGGAGGAGCAAAACCATGAGATACTGAAGATTCTTCAGGAACCGAAGGACAATAGGACAATGGTTCATGCCAAGGATGTTGAAATCCAGAAGCTTTGAATGCAGCTCCAGGATATTTAAGGACGTCACAAGAGACTTCGTGTCAATAGAGATGATCTGGCTGAAGAACTTGGGAAGATCAAGCACGAACAGAAGAAGCCCATCGAAGATATGAATGAAGACATGAAGAAACTAGTTTAGTTGTAGTCCACCGTGAGTGAATAGACCCACGTTGTTGCGATTTGAGTATCTGACCATACCAACTTTGTGGGTGGCAGTACTATAGGATTGTTTGATTTGATTGAATGTGTGGAGTTATTCTATATATTAGCTGTTGTGTCTTTTGCTTATATGGGTACCCCCTTTCCCCTCTCTCTTAATCTTATCTCGTCCTTAGCTAAAACCCTTTGACCCACTAGAAGGTGTATGGAGATGAACTCATATTTTCTGGATCGATAAGTCAACTGAAGATGGAGCAATGGATTCAGAAAATGGAAGATCACATGAAAAATAATGCTATAATCGGAAAGGATAGGGTTCAACATGATCTTCTATACTTTGCAAAAGGTGCTGCTACTTGGTGGAGGATGTACCAAGCCATCAATGGGTGGCAAGGAGCAACCACTTGGGAAGAATTTAAGTTGACTCTGCTAAGGTCTCGTTTTGTGTCCCAGAAATTGAAGCCTTATGGAAATGATATGAAGAAACCTTGTGCATGCAAGCTTCATGGAGAAATAGGACACAACCATAAAGCACACCAGGATGAATGCCCTCATTGTGAAGAAAGTCACCCAGCTGAAGAATGCCCAACTAGGAAGATTACTTGTTTCTTGTGTGAAGGGACTACCCACTACCCTGCTCAGTGTCATATTTACCCCATGGTACAATGACCTATCCAGCAGAAGAAAGAAGCAATGAAAGAATCACTCATGGAAATTTTAGCAGAACTTGAGATGAAGAATTTTTTTGAGGGAACACACGAAGAAGACTCAATTAAACTTTGCACCAAGTCATGCTATTCATGTGGAGAAGAAGGACACATTTCCAAGCATTGTGCAAAGGAGTATCTAGTAGAATTCCCGACAATGGAAGTAGAGTATGGCCCACATGAGATAGAAGCCCTGATTGGCACGAAAAGTCCAGGAAGAGAAATAGAATGGATTCCAAGAACAACACAATTCCTGCAAAGAAGGACCTGAGTCATATCACATGCTTCAAGTGCAAAGATCCAGGGCACTACCTCAGCGGTTTCCCAAAAAGGAAGCCGAGGACCCAAGGAGGTTATGTAATCACAAGGAAATCCTGAGACTTTTCAGAAGTAATATGTTTCTGCTGTAATGAAGCAGGGCACTTTGCTAGAGATTGTCCCAATGAGAGGGAGATTTGTGCTAAGTAGTTGAGTTGAGACATGTAATAGAAATGCAGGAGATTGTAACAATTTGAGAATCAATAAAGTTAGCATCATTGGTGTTAATTGGAATTTTACGAGTTGTTACTATATAGGCAATGAGTGAAATCATGATACGTGGAATAAGATTTTGTAGAGAACTAGAGATTTTCATTTTAAGGATGGTATAACCCAACATAGTTATCCGAATAGAAGAGCTAGTTACATCAGACCTTGGAATGGATCAGACAAAGATGAGTCTGAGTAATTATATCTTAGTTTGTACTGACAAGAGGAAGGGATACAATACAATTGGATGGACTTAAGAATGCTAGGAAGCTGGATGTTGGAATACTGACCACTTACAACCCGATGATGAGTTCAAGCTTTACAAGTGATGAGACGTGCCATAACCCACAGGCCCCCACTACAAAAAAATACACTTTCGTGATGATACGTGTTTGACACTGTAGGTCACGTTTTCTGTCATGCATGTACATCCATGACAAATTTATGACAGAATCAAGATAGTCATACCTGTGCTGTCGTAGAAGTGTTCCATGACATTACCAAAATTATCATCACGGAAGTGTCCACTTCCATGACGATAAATCGTGTGTCACAAAAGTGCTTTCATCAAGGGTGACCGACACGTGGCATCCATCGTAAAGGAACACCGTTAAGCTATCGGGTCGGGTTTTGGATCCGATAACCCGTTAACAGCCCCGACCAATGGGGATTTTCGACATGTAAAATCATCATTGGCTGGAGGAAACACGTGTCGGCTCACCGTTGGGACATATATCATCCCCTCATTGGACCCAAAGCGCCTATGATACATCGACACGTGGCACGGCCCAATAGAGGCCCATTCCTATGAAAAGGCCGGCCCGTTTGACTTGGTCAAAAGGTGGCGGGCCGGCCCACGGCAAGCTTGTGAACGGCCTGTTCACATATGGCCCATTTACAGCCCGCTAACCCAGGTCCCGTTTACGGCCTATCCGAATTAGGCCCAGTAGCGTCATCCAGGCTATCCAATATAATTCCAGCCCGTTTTAACTCCCGGCCCATGTATGGCCCATGACGTCTTTCGGCCCATATGAGGCCCTTATTACTCTCGGCCCATTAACGACCAGTGGTAAAATTGGCCCGTAATGAACAATGCATCACTTTATACCCATTAACGGCACGTGGTGAAACTGGGGCGTAATGAATAGTGTATCACTTTATACCCATTAACGGCCCATTATTCCGTTGGGCCGTTTCCAGCCCATGTTATCTTTCGGCCTTCTCGGGGCCCATTTATTCTTGGGCTCATTTCCACATTTGTTTACTTACAGCCCGTTACTGTCATTTTCTACTTGTGGGCCAAATTCAGCCTGTGGTGACAGTCGGCCCGTTTGTGGCCCGATAATGCATTGGGCCATTTTCATGTCAAAAAACCCGTTGGGCTGTTTTCATAAAGTTATCAAATACGGCCTATTAACGGCCCGTTATTGTCCACGAATAGTATGGCCCATGATTGGCGAAATGATGATACGCCCCATAGAAGGCCCATGGATCCTACGAGCCGTAAAAGGCCCATGAATCGTACGGCCCGTAGAAGGCCCATGGATCCTACGGCCCGTATAGAAGGCAAATGGATCCTACGGCCCGTAGGAGGCCCATGGATCATACGGCCCGCAGGAGGCCCATGGTTACAACAGTCCGTGTGTTGCCATGGTTATTTTGGCCTAGTTTCCAAAGATAGGTTATTGTGGCCACTAGAAAAACAGAAAAAGAACTGCAGTGACTACAAGCAAACAACTAAACAAGACAATAAGGAAATAAATAAGCAAGCAATTAACGCTAGCCTATTACCGCTATTACACATATTACATCCACTGAGCATCAAAGTTCGCCACCAGTGCAAATATAGGGAACAAAGCAACATATTACATACATTGGTCGTCAAAATTGGCCACCTGTGCAAATAAACGCGGCAGCAAAACAGGAGCATAACTGAAATAACTTCAGAAGAGCTCAAGAAACGTGGTATCCACCATGCTGGCAATGAGCTTAGCAAGCTTATTAGCTTTGTCCTGTTTGGCGCTAAAATCATCCAACGCTTGCTGTTGCTCCAGAAAGTGTGCATCTGAATGCTCCAGGGACTTCCGCAGTCCTTCCGCTTCTTGTCGCAGCACAGCTGATCGATGTCTTTCAGCTTGTAGTTGAGACTCAAGAAATCGAACTGATTCAGACAGTGCGTTTGAATAGCTTGTGCAAGCGGTAGTGGCCAGTAACTCCGACACTAAACCAAGACAAGACTTTGGGGTTGTCTTACTGTCTTCGAGATAGTCTTCCTTAGCTATTTTATCAGCTTTGTTGGAGACCAACAAGGATGTGTCACTATCCTGTACCTTATCTGCATTACTTCCTTTACCATTGCTTAATAAGGCACTCTTCCCCAATATTCTGTCAGCATTCTAAAAGAAGAAACAAGCAGACACATAACAGTTTAGCATGTACTAGTATATGAAACTCATTTCGATGAACTAGATCATTAGTAAGGTGGACATGATTAAACTACCAAGTCTTCTATTGCCAAGTACTAGTACATAATAAAAGCATCAAACAAACATATATCTATGTCCTATGGTCACTGCATTGTCTTGCCAAATCAAAATAGAGACACGGTTCAAATCATATCAGTTCAAGACAAAGAAGTAGTGAAAGAATACAAAGCGTCGGAAACTACACGGCACAACAAGATTTCAGATGGGTACCACGGGTCTACATGTACAACAACACAATTTGCTTTGTTGTGATGCTAGTAATGTGCATGATATGAGAAGTCAACTGTATACACAATTGAAATTGAAATCAACAGAGCTATTGATAAGAGCAAGCCTGTTAAAGAAACATGCGTGAACATACCTGCTGTGCCATTGGAGTTTCGATTGGATCCTTCAATTTAAAAATAAGTTTGTGTGAGTAAATACAGTGATACAAGATCAAAGTAGTATGCACGATAGCAATCATAGTTAAAAAAGGCGCGCCTAAGAGAGCGCTTAAGTGCGCCTAGGCTCTAGGCATTGGCGAAATGCATTGCGTATAACTACACTTAATCTGTGCATAACTGCGCATAAGCATGCACTTTGGTCAGTAAAGCGCAAGGTGGTGGCAAAATGCACAATTAACGCCTAACACTTTCTGGAACTATGATAGCAATGGAATCTTAAATTAGAAGAGTTGTTCTTCAGGTTTAGGCACTTGTTCTACTTGAACAGATTACAGTAAGACACAAGAATATAGTACTTAAAAATAGAAACTGAGCTCATAGACCTTACCACATTCTTGGTCCGGGACCAGTACAGAACAAGGCGTTCCCAGTCATCGTCCAGTAAATGTGTCTCAGGAGAACGTAAGGGAATTTGCTGAGTTTCTTTGCCGGTGAAGTACGTTTTCTTCAGGTAATTTCGATACTGCCACCAAGCATTCTTGAAGATAGCAGAGGTATTAGCACAGGTTACCTCATCCTGAGTTTCCAAATCGGTCCTTCTCTATAGAGAAAAATGGGAAAATTTGTTGTATTATAACCATCATGGAGGTAGGATGTATGGGACAAAGCAAAGTAATTGCCATGAATAACATTACATACACATAACTGGGGGACAAACACCCGCAATTGACATTTTCCTTCATCTCCAGTATAATATTTCCAAGATGGGAAGATACGCACATACGATTTAACAACATCAAATGCGATAGATGCTAAAGTACGAGTTGCTGGTTGTGCTTCCTCCACAGGAATAGGCGTATTAACTGGTGGAGTTGGGGTTCGTCGTGGTAGTACTGGCCCTTTGGGCACTGGAGCTGCCTTACTAACTGCTCTTGTTTGGGAGCTCTGTGGTAGAGATGGTGCTGTGTCAATAGGAACTGGGTTACTATCTGCTGGGGTTGGGGTTAGATTGGGTGAAGCTGGTTCTCTGTCCATCGCAGTAGGGGTACAATCTGCAAGAGTTTGGGTTATGTGTGGTAGGGCTGGTTCTCGTGCATGTACAAACGGGGTGCTATCTCCACCAAGAGGTAGCACTATTTTATTTGAAGACCGTGTTTTTAGTCCGCTAGATGCTGGCCTCACCCGCTCCAATTCAAATGGCTGATAAACAGGAAACATAGTTGAATGTACAGACATTGTATGACAGATAGATGCAATAGATAGTGTGGAAAAAAGAGGACATGAAATAGTTGACATGTATATTGTTTAACTAAAACGGATAGCATGACATAATTTCACATATATGATGTCTATCTAAACTGGATAGAATAGCATAACATAATTCAAAGATATGATGAAGAACTAAAACACCGTACCAAGTAAGAGCATACACCTCGATGGGGGAATAGGACTGGTCATATGTCTCGAAATCCATCCCTAAGGAGCTATCGGGACCCAACAAGAGATCTGCTTCGACATGTAGCACTGTCTGCTCTGAAGGCCTTGTTTTCACTCCTGATTTTTCAATCTCACACCCAAATGGCTGATTCACAGGAAGAGTAGTTTAATGTACAAACATTGTCGACAAATCGAATTGTAATGAATAAAAGGATGGGCAAGATATCATTCAAATATATGATGCCTGGTTAAACAGGATGGCATTGCACATTTCACATATATTATGGCTGGCTAAAAGACATGAGACTGCATAAAGCCCATATATGATATAGAAACTAAAAAGGAGGCGACAGAACATGTCTAAGCTAAGCAGATGACATATATGATGTCAAAAGTAGGCACTGCAAGGCAACATATGCATGATATGACTAACATCATCATGCCAAGGTAGAGCAAACACCTTGGGGGGTAAATAGGAGTGGTCAGCGGCGTCTGAATCTGCCTCAGAACAGATATCTTCCTCTGGATTACATTCTGGAGAGGGGTGGGGAGGGTTTGCCATTGAACCCACCATGGAGCGATGTCTGCATGACATTGTATTGCCGCGGAAAACTCTTATCTTTTTCTCTACATGTTCGGCATGACTGTGTACAATATCTGACATGCATACAGAAAAAATATGGTGAGATTATGTAAGGAGAGCATGCAGAAATTTAGAGTGATGGTAACAACCAGTGGATGGATCCAAAAATAATGATAGCAAGTAGATGATTGCTTTAATTTAATAAAAAGACAGATGATGATTGCTTTACTATTTGTTTCCCACCCAAGATGAACAACATAGGCATACCCTAGGTGAACCAGATATTAGACAGAGATACTATTCATTGCTTCCTCGATATGTGCCCCACAACTAATTTAGAACTCAAGTTTAAAAATTAATTTGGACCTGACTTGGAGTCCAAGAGGTGAACAGGACGATAAAGTAGCAGGTAATTTTAAGCAATGCATAACATAAGCAGAATCAAAAGAGTGTGACCTCTCTTGTGGACCCGTGTACTCCTCAGGTTCATGTTCTAAGTCGATGATGGTGATGCCGTTGCGGTGGGTGCCGGCAGCAAGGAAGGAGATCTGAGGCGGCAAATGATGGTCAGGAGTCGTGATGTTTGGTTTGGTGGATGTTTCTATTGATGGAGCACCTTAGGTGAGGTGGACGACGTCGCGGCAAGAGCAGGACAAACCACACAAAGTTCCCTTCGACACCTACCTGTAACTGAAGTAATTCTGTAAGGGCTCATTTGGCTTGCATGATTCAAAAAACGCAGGGATAGGAAACCACCAGAATAGGATAGGAATGCACATGGTAAAGAGAGCATTTGTAAACACATGATTTCTGTCAACTTGGGTGTTTGGTTTACAGGAATTGGAAGAGCAGAGGAATGAAAAGAAACATGGCCAAAATAAATTGAAACCATATGAAAGAATGTACAGTTAGAATGTTATTCTGCCACTAATGCACTTGGTCTTGTTTTCATGCATAGGATATTGAAAAGTAGGTCCAGGTGGATGTTTTGCTTCATTCCTTTCAACAAAATGCATGAATAATTGAATAGTAGAGTGCCATTGGAAATTCCCTATTGCTATGTTTTTTTGTCGAACCAATGTAGCCCTAATGGATCGACATGAATGTATAGTAATAAGTGATGCAACAAGTGTACAACCTCTTTGCCGTAGCCGTGTTGACGTCAGCGTCATTGGGTTGGTCGCTAAAGCAGTTGAGGCAGAGGTGGCTATCGGAGGTGTGGCGGAAGATCTGAGGAATCTGTAGACGGTGTCCAGGGCACTGCTCTATTGTGATGGATCGTTATGTTGCTGGAGCATCCCTGGTGAGCCGTAAGACGTCAAGGCTGAAGCAGCACAAGACAGACACCGTCAATCTCAAGTGGGATTCTAATAGCATCTCCAATAGATGATGTAAAATAGATGTAAAATTTACATCATCAAAAACCACCTGACTACAACAGATGAGGTAAAAACTGTTGACTCTGAACTTAACTATCGAATCTGAAATTTACTGTGGAATCTTAATGTTACTGTCGAAACTGAACGCAATGGTAGCGGAGAGGCACTTCACATGTAGTTTAGGGAGGGCCTGCAGTTCATCTTCAACCTGCCCCCACCCCCCCGAGCCGCCAGCCACCACGGGCCGAACCGCCGGCCCCAGCGCCGCCTCGCCGCCGCGAAACAACTCCCCACCGCCTGTCCGCCGCCGCCCCGGCCAGCCCTATAGGCCCCCCCGCCCCGACCCTGAACCTTAAGATAGATAGTGGGGTACCTCTCCGGCGAGCCCTCGTCCCCGCTACGGGTGGTTCTGCCTTAACTCCGGCGAGCCCCCCACCCTCTGAAATCGAGTGACCCAAAATTCGATTCAGTCGACTGAAGTGTAGCTAAATTAGAGCAGAGCAACAGCACAAGCGAGGGGGGAGTAGAAGCAGCAGCACGAGCGAGCGAGCGAGAGTTGGAGCAGCAGTAGCTGGGCGAGCGAGCGATCGAGCGAGAGCCAGAGTAGCAGCAGCAGTGCGAGCGAGCGAGGGAGAGACGGAGCAGCAGCAGCAGATACGGCTGGTATGGACGCCGCTGCCGCGGCGCCTGATTCAAGGTAGCCGCTCCATGGGGGTGCGGGATGGAGCATCGTTGGCGCCGGGAGGTCAAGCTATGGAGAAGGTGCAATGCGATGAGTGTACAACCTCTTTGGTGGCACGGAGTAGGCGTCGGCTTCGTCCGAGGAGTCGGTGAGGATGTTGTGGTTCCGATGGAGTAGCTTAAGGCGGCGCTGTGGGGATGGAGCAGCCGTGATAGATGAGGCGATCGTCGAAGCAGCTCCTTGGAGGTGGAGGACGAGGCGGCTGAACCGGCGGGACTACGAGATGGACGACGGATCCTCATCCGGGGAGGTGGACGAGGGACGTCGAGC
Source organism: Secale cereale (assembly GCA_902687465.1). NCBI lineage: Eukaryota > Viridiplantae > Streptophyta > Magnoliopsida > Poales > Poaceae > Secale > Secale cereale. The sequence continues at coordinate 58,188,929 of LR738710.1, read as the reverse complement.
TGTTGCGGTGGACGACGTCGTCGGGGAAGAGGCTCCGGCTGGGCAGCGGTGATGTGGCAGACAGAGGAGGGTGGGGTTTCGCGGCTGGAGCGGAGAGGTTTTGGAAGCCTGGGATTTCGAATGGCAAAAAGGAGGCGATGGGAGGGGTTGAACCATGACTCAGGGACGCGCTTGTCCAAAATGTAGGGTGTGTTACAAAAGTACCCCCCACCGATTTGAAGTAGCGGCCCTTTCGGCTCAGGGTTAGAAGGGGGATTTCCTGTGTCGGGACTTGGCAGCTGGAGGGAGTTTCGCGCGCGTTGTAATTTTGGGATAGCAAGGCGCGGGTTGTGAAGGCGCTAGTTTTGGGAGCATGATATCTGAATTTTCGGGATATAACAAGGCGCGGGTTGAATTTTAGGGATAAGCCTAACGTGTAATATTGTACTTGTACGTACCAAATCAATTCGCACTTCCCTCAACCAAAAAGAAAACAAAAAAATAAAACTATTCACACAACACAAAGAGAGAGTCTTGCCCCGTTTTACTATAAAAATGCTATTTAAAGCTACTCATACCAATAATTTAGTGCAAAGAGATGCTATTCGGTAGTATGAATCCATGTTATGTCCAATTAAATTTTTTCGCTTGCTGTATAATGCATGTAACCTACTCATACCAACATTTTAGTGCATTCCAAATGTCTACACTACCGCTGCAATTCGAACTGAATTTGAATTCGTTTCTCCATTTCAATAACAATCTACAATCATGATTGTTGCCAACTTCAACCATCATTCGTGTATTACCTTAATAACACACCACATGATTACTATAGAGATATATATGAACTATGTGTACTACATGAACTCGAATTCTATTTTTTGAATACACTTGATGTTGATTCCAAATAATAGTACATTTGATGTACTAACTATATATTCATAATCTAAACCATGTTCCATACGTGTACACTGTGTTTATCACACATAGTATAGTGCCCCGCCCCCTACATTATGACAAGTATTGAGACCTAAGCTGCAAAAGCCACACATTAGCCCAAATTATGATCTATGTTTTATATATTATACGTAGTACTAGCAAGATTCCCAAGCGTTCCACAGAACATCAACATGATCAAGGGGAGGCCTAATTTGCAAATATGGAGAGGGGTGTGGGTATATTTTTTCAAAATTTCCATAGTTTCCTTCCTATTCGTCAGATATAAATTGGACGGCCTATATTGAAGGATGGCAGGCACACCATCATCAACAACTCCGTTTTTATAAGAGTAGAGATAAAATATACTATATGTAGTATAACATGTTCATAACCACACCATGTGTATCATCGTTATATATATTCACACATGCGTCTGTTTAAAACACTATGATAAATTCTTCAAATATCCAAATTCGCTTATTATAATTAAGTATGATCTCTGTTCGTCTTTTACACCCACACAATCCTCTTATCTTTGTAGCTAGCTAGCTCTAACTTTCTCTCGTGCATGCACACACCCGCATCCCTTTCACCCTCCCTCAGCATTCTCTAGCTCCATCGCGCGAATTCATCTTTTCACTTTAGGTCGTTCACCCATGGTGTGTGTAGTCCCCCCAGCTCCTTCTTTACGGCATACATCGATCGATATGCCTCTCTAGCCAGGTGTGCCTAGCACAAACACAAGCTTCCCCTCTTCTCTTATCACCATCCATGCCTCACTCCCACCACTCTTTTCATCGATCTCGTACTTGCACGCTCCTTCCCCCTCGATATAGTATGACTCTCGCACCACCTCCTAGATGCATCCCTCTCTATATCCTTCTCCCCGTGCCTTATTTGCTTCTAACACACACATGCATGTATACCGATCGATCACCCAACATATACCTAGGTCGACTTTAACTATTCCCCCCATCGATCGACGTACCTCACAAGTTATGTATCTCCTTTCTCTGACAAAGGACAATTGATATTCCTATGTAGTTATGTCTGCTTACAACAGCCATATCGTCCCCACTCATCATTCATGCATGCCTCCTGACCCGTCTCTCACACGCACATGCACAGACAGGCAGCCATCCCCTCTCTTATTGATATTGCAAGCGTGCCCTCCGGTTGTCTAGCAAGCCTATCCCACCATTTGTTAGAAGCAACTCCCACTACAAAAAAAGACACATCCATGACATTTTGGGCCGAACGAATTTTTTTTCTGTCATACTTATGACACTTCTATGACAATAATTGTGACAAAACACGGTATCATCATCGATGTGGTGGGGTCCTACTTCTATGACAAAAAAATCATGACAGCAAATGGGCTTTTCGTCCTGGGCGGGCCGGAGACGCAGCTGCATGACATTCGTTGGGCCGTCCATGATGGCAAAAACCATGGTAGAAGCAAGTGCAACGAAAATATCGGGGTGTTCCCGGTTACGGTGGGTGGTCAGGGCCGAGCGATGCGCGTTTCTCTCGTACACGCACGCGGGTGGGTGCGAGGCGTTGGGCTCTAACTGAACCCGAGAAGGCGTTGGGCTCTAACTGAACCCGAGGGATTGCACTGCAGGCTACACATTACTGAATCCGAGCGATCGATCGATGGCTGTTAACTAAACCCGATCGAGCGATTCCTTCGCTACTGCTGCTAACTGAAGCCGATCGATGTTGCCTCCGGATGAACAGTGAGCGTTGCTGGGGGTTTGGATGAACAGTTACCGGTGGGGGTGGATGAACACGACCCCGTGGTGTTGCCTCTGGATGAACAGGACCCCGATCGATCGAGCCAGTTGGGGCTGGATGAACAGGACCCCATGGAGGACTGGATGAACAGGACCACCCCGTGGAGGGCAGGATGAACAGTAGACGGTGGAGGGCTGGATGAATAGTATCCCGTGGAGGGGTGGTTGAACAGGAGCCCGTGGAGAGGGCTGGTTGAACAATAGCCGGTGGAGTAGCGCGCGGTGGAGGCTGGATGAACAGGAGCCCATGGATGAACAGTCGCAGGTGGAGGCTGGAGGAGGTCGACGGTGGATGAACAGTAGCCCATGGAGGCTGGAGGGGGTCGACGGTGGAGAGGAACAATATCCCGTGGAGTCCCGTTTTGCGGTACGCCACACCCCTCCCGATGAACAGGACCCTCGTTTCGACCGTAGCGCTCCAACACAAGTTTGTTTCCTCCATTTTGCAGTACGCCACACCCCTCACGATCAACAGGACCCCCGTTTCGACCGTAGGAGGTCCGTTTCCTCCGTTTTGCGGTACGCCAGACCCCTCCCGATGAACAGGATCCCGTTTCGACCGTGGCCGGTCGAACACAAGGCCGTTTCCTCTGTTCTGTGGTACACCGGGCCTCGTTTCCATCGGCTATTCCATCCAAGCCGGTTGGCTCCCACGCGTTCCGTTGCCTCCCGATGAACACGACACATTCCATTGCCTCCCCATGAACACGACGACGACGCAGTTTATCCGTTCTGACCCAGCCATGTACACGATCCCTGGCCGTATATATGCGCGAGTAGGCGTTCGAGACCCTGCCCGTATGTACGTACGTGGCCGCATTTTCTTTCTTACACACTGGCCGCTGTACGTACGTGTACATGCTACGTGCGCGCTTCTACTACGACACATGCGTGCCTCTACATTGACCAGTATGTACGTACACGTTCGCGACCAGAATGACAACGCTACGTACGCTTCGACCAGGTGGGTCCCGACTATCAGGCACTTCCTTGCTTGTGAAGATGTAGCTGGTGGGTCCCAACAGTCAGGGGGGCGAATCGTATTTTTTTCCATGACATACTTCCTCGTGTGCGAAGATGTAGCTGGTGGGTCCCAACCGTCAGGGGGAAACGTTTTTTCGCGAAATATGGTGGCCCATCCGGTGGGTCCCCGCTATCAGGTGGAGGAATAGTTATTTTGCATGTAATAAGGAGGCACTTCCTTGCTGCGGCCATGGACCCAGCTGTTAGCCTCTCCACGTACAGTCCACGTCCGATGCAAGCCGTTCCTTGACCACATTGACCATGCCACGCCGAGAGCACCAGGGCGATGGACAATGGCGAGGCCTAGGAAGGGGACGACTCAGAGCCGGGGAGGACGCGGCAGTGGAAGCCCACGCGGAGAGGAGTACGAGGGTTCACTGGTTCGGCTACGGTGTGAGGCTGCCATCACTGCAGAATAACAGGGGGTGTGGGTGAGTGGAGGGATGGCCTGGCCAACTATGGGAGTAGTATGGGGCGGTGAGGCCTCCGCGGCAGCACAGCCGGCCACGGGAGGTAGGAGCACCAGGCACGACCGGTGCTGATTTGCTAGCTGGTTTGGGCGGCTGGAGCAAGAAGACCAGAGGTTGAAGAAGCACTACGGCCGTTGGATGGCCATCGTACGGTCACTGGAGCTAGAATCATGCATATTGACTAAGTTGACAAAGCCCTTCGTCCCCGTCAACTTAGTAGGCCCACAAGTCAGCCTGCCACTATACTAGGTCCCAGCTAACAGGGGGAGTTGATGTCTACTATGCAACCTTCTTATTGTAGACGTTGTTAGGCCTCCAAGTGCAGTGGTTTGTAGGGCAATAGCAAATTTCCCTCAAGTGGATGACCTAAGGTTTATCAATCCGTGGGAGGCATAGGATGAAGATGGTCTCTCTCAAGCAACCCTACAACCAAATAACAAAGAGTCTCTTGTGTCCCCAACACACCCAATACAATGGTAAATTGCATAGGTGCACTAGTTCGGCGAAGAGATGGTGATACAAGTGCAATATGGATGGTACATATAGGTTTTTGTAAACTGAAAATATAAAAACAGCAAGGTAGCAAGTGGTAAACGTGAGCATAAACGGTATGGCAAGTGGTAAACGTGAGCATAAACGGTATGGCAATGATAGTAGGCAAGGCCTAGGGTTCATACTTTCACTAGTGCAAGTTATCTCAACAAGGATAACATAATTGGATCATATTACTAACCCTCAACATGCAACAAAGAGTCACTCCAAAGTAACTAATAGCGGAGAACAAACTAAGAGATTATGGTAGGGTACGAAACCACCTCAAAGTTATTCTTTCTGATCGATCTATTCAAGAGTCTGTAGTAACGTTCAATCTATCATAGAGTTCGTACTAGAATAACACCTAAAGATACAAATCAACCAAAACCCAAATGTCACCTAGATACTCTATTGTCACCTCAAGTATCCGTGGGCATGATTATATGATATGCATCACACAATCTCAGAAACATCTATTCAACCAACACATAGAACTTCAAAGAGTGCCCCAAAGTTTCTACCAAAAAGTCAAGACGAAAACGTGTGCCAACCCCTATGCATAGATTCCCAAGGTCACGGAACCCGCAAGTTGATCACCAAAACATACATCAAGTGGATCACATGATATCCCATTGTCACCACAGATAAGCACGTGCAAGACATACATCAAGTGTTCTCAAATCCTTAAAGACTCAATCCGATAAGATAACTTCAAAGGGAAAACTCAATCCATTACAAGAGAGTAGAGGGGGAGAAGCATCATAAGATCCAACTATAATAGCAAAGCTCGCGATACATCAAGATCGTGCCATCTCAAGAACACGAGAGAGAGAATCAAACACATAGCTACTGGTACATACCCTCAACCCCGAGGGTGGACTACTCCCTCCTTGTCATGGATAGCGCCGGGATGATGGAGATAGCCACCAGAGAGGGACCCCCCCCCTCCGGCAGGGTGCCAGAACGGGGTCTAGATTGGTTTTCGGTGGCTACAGAGGCTTTCAGCGGCGGAACTCCCAATCTAGGTTAATTTCTGAAGGATTCAGTATTTATAGGATTTTTTGGCGTAGGTCCCACGTCAGGGAAGCTTCTGGGCTGTCCTCGAGATAGGAGGGCACCACCACCTTCCCAGGGCGCGCCCTCCACCCTCGAGGGCAGCCCGTGGCTCTCCTGGCCCAACTCTTTTGCTTCGGGGGCTTTTTTTGGTCCGGAAAAAATCATAAAAAATTGGCTCGTCAATTGGACTCCGTTTGATATTCTTTTTCTGTAAAACCCTAAAAGTGGAGAAAAACAGAAACCGGCACTGGGCTCTAGGTTAATAGGTTAGTCCCAAAAATAATATAAAAGTGTATAATAAAGCCCATAAGACATCCTAGAAGGATAATATAATAGCATGGAACAATCAAAAATTATAGATACGTTGGAGACGTATCAGCATCCCCAAGCTTAATTCCTTCTCGTACTCGAGTAGGTAAATGATAAAACATAATTTTTGATGTGGAATGCTAACCAATATAGTTTTTCAATTTAATTCTCTTAATTGTGGCATGAATGTTCGGATCTAAAAGATTCAAGACAAAAGTCTATATTGACATAAGAAATAACAATACTTCAAGCATACTAACAAAGCAATCATGTCTTCTCAAAATACTATGGCTAAAGAAAGTTATCTCTACAAAATCATATAGTTTTGGCTATGCTCCCTCGTTATCACACAAAATATTCATATCATGCACAACCATGATTTCAGCCAAGCACTTGTTTTCATACTCTTGTTTTCAAATCTTTCAACTTTCACACAATACATGAGCGTGAGCCATGGACATAGCACTATGGGTGGAATAGAGGTGGTTGTGGAGAAGACGAAAAGAAGGGAGATAGTCTCACATCGACTAGGCATATCAACGGGCTATGGAGATGCCCATCAATAGATATCAATGTGAGTGAGTAGGGATTGTCATGCAACGGATGCACTAGTTCTAAATATGAATGAAAGCTCAACAAAAAGAAACTAGTGGGTGTGCATCCAACTTGGTTGCTCACGAAGACCTAGGGCATTTGAGGAAGCCCATCGTTGGAATATACAAGCCAGGTTCTATAACGAAAAATTCCCACTAGTATATGAAAGTGACTAAGCATGAGACTCTCTACAATGAAGAACATGGCGCTACTTTGAAGCATAAGTGTGGAAAAAAAGATAGTAGCAATTGTCCCTTTTCTTCTTTTTTGGGCCTTTCTTTTTTTTCTTTGGCCTTTCCCTTTTTTTCTTTTTTTTCTTTTTTTTTCTTTTTTTGCGGAGGGGCTTTATTGATTTAGCCTTTCCTCCCATGGGACAATACTATAATGATGATGATCATCACACTTTCATTACAACTTGATATTACAACTCGATACTAGAACAAAGTATGACTCTATATGAATGCCTCTGGCGGTGTATCGGGATGTGCAATGAAACAAGAGTGACATGTATGAAAAGTTATGCATGGTGGCCGTGCCACAAATACGATGTCAACTACATGATCATGCAATGGCAATATGACAATATGATGCGTGTCATATGAACGGAACGGTGGAAAGTTGCATGGCAATATATCTCGGAATGGCTATGGAAATGCCATGATAGGTAGGTATGGCGGCTGTTATGAGGAATAAGATGGTGGCTGTTTTGAGGAAGGATATACAGTGGGTGTATGGTACCGGCGAAAGTTGCGCGGTACAAGAGAGGCTAGCAATGGTGGAAGGGTGAGAGTGCGTATAATCCATGGACTCAACATTAGTCATAAGAACTCATATACTTATTGCAAAAATCTATGAGTCATCAAAATAAAGAAATCAACACATGCTCCTAGGGCGGAGGTTGGTAGGAGTTAACCATCGCGCGCCCCCGACCTCCACACAAAGGTTGGCACTCTACAAATACCTCATGCTCTAACTTCGTCACATAGCGGTTCACCATACGTGCATGCTACGGGAATCACTAACCTTAACACAAGTATTTCTCAATTTCATAATAACTCCACTAGCATGACTCTAATATCACTATCCTCATATCTCAAAAAAATTATCAAGCATCCAACATCTCATTCTATTCAATGCATTTGGTGTGAATTTTTTTACTACATTGACATTGGATGTCTATCATGTGAAGACTAGTTTCTTTAGCCTAAACACATTACCATGCTGTTTTAATAGAGTCTCCAAAGGATATAAGTGAAGCATAAGAGTTCATCTATTTCTTCAAAATAAAACCACCTCCGTGCTCTAAAAGATATAAGTGAAGCACTAGAGCAATAACAAACTACTCCGAAAGATATAAGTGAAGATCAATGAGTAGTTGAATAATTATGTAACTATGTGAAGACTCTCTAACATTTAAGAATTTCAGATCTTGGGATATTATTCCAAGCAAAACAAACTAAACTAAATTGACGCTCCAAGTAAAACACTTATCATGTGGTGAATAAAAATATAGTTTCGAGTATAGTTACCGATGGATGAAGACGAAAGAGGGGATGCCTTCCCGGGGCATCCCCAAGCTTAGGCTTTTGATTGTCCTTGAATTTTACTTGGGGTTCCATGGGCATCCCCAAGCTTAGGCCCTTGCTACTCTTTGTTCCATAGTCCATCAAAGCAATACTCAAAACTTGAAAACTTCACAACACAAAACTTAGAAAAAATCTCGTGAGCTCCGTTAGTATAAGAAAGCAAACCACTACTAAAAGGTACTGCAATGAATTCATTCTTTGTTTATATTGGTGTTAAACCTACTGTATTACAACTTCTCTATGGTTCTTACTTCCCAATACTACTCATAGATGCATTGAAATAAGCAAACAACACACGAAAAACAGAATCTGTGAAAAACAGAACAGTCTGTAGTAATCTGCAGGTTTCGCCTACTTCTGGAACTCCAAAAAATTCAAACTAAATTTGTAAATTTGAAGAATTTGTCTACCAACCATCTGCAAAAAGAATCAACTAAAAAGCGCGCTCCAGTAAAATCTGAAGACTACTTTAGCCAGCGCTAACAATTCTGTTTTTTACAGCAAGATCATATAAACTTCACACAAGTCTTCCCAAAGGTTCTACTTGGCACAAACACTAAACAAAACACAAAACCACATATAAACAGAAGCTAGATGAAATAGTTATTCCCTAACAGCAGCAAAAACAAAGAAACTAAAATAAAGTTGGGTTGCCTCCCAACAAGCGCTATCGTTTAACGCCCCTATCTAGGCATAATGATGCTCACATAAAAGATAAGAATTGAAACATAACGGGAGCATCATAAAGAATATGAATAGCACATTTAAGTCTAACCCACTTCCTATGCATAGGGATTTTGTGAGCAAACAACTTATGGGAACGATAATCAACTAGCATAGGAAGGCAAAGCAAGCATAACTTCACGATTTTAAGCACATAGAGAGGAAACTTGATATTATTGCAATATGTAGAAGCATATGATCGTCTCTCATTATAATTTTGAGTAGCATTATGAATGAATTCAACAATATAACCAGCACATAAAGCATTCTTTTCATGATCTACTTGCATAGAAATTTTACTACTCTCCACATAAGCAAAATTCTTCTCATGAATGATAGTGGAGCAAACTCAACAAATTAATTATCATGTGAAGCATAATCCAATTGAAAACTAAAATCACGATGACAAGATTCATGGTTATCTTTATTCTTAATAGCATACAAGTCATCACAATAATCATCATAGATAGCAATGTTGTTCTCATAATTAATTGGAACCTCTTCCGAAATAGTGGATTCATCACCAAATAAAGTCATGACCTCTCCAAATCCACTTTCATCAATATAATCATCATAAATAGGAGGCATGCTTTCATCATAATAAATTTGCTCATCAAAACTTGGGGGACTAAACATATCATCTTCATCAAACATAGCATCCCCAAGCTTGTGGCTTTGCATATCATTAGCATCATGGGTATTCAAAGAATTCATACTAACAACATTGCAATCATGCTCATCATGCACATATTCTATGCCAAGCATTCTATGTAATTCTTCTTCTAGTACTTGAGCACAATTTTCCTTCCCATCATTTTCACAAAAGATATTAAACAAATGAAGCATATGAGGTGGCCTTAGTTCCATTTTTTTTGTAGTTTTCTTTTATAAACGAAACAAGTGATAAAACAAGAAACTAAAAGATTCGATTGCAAGATCTAAAGATATACCTTCAAGCACTAACCTCCCCGGCAACAGCGCCAGAAAAGAGCTTGATGTCTACTACGCAACCTTCTTCTTGTAGACGTTGTTGGGCCTCCAAGTGCAGAGGTTTGTAGGACAGTAGCAAATTTCCCTCAAGTGGATGACCTAAGGTTTATCAATCCGTGGGAGGCGTAGGATGAAGATGGTCTCTCTCAAGCAACCCTGCAACCAAATAACAAAGAGTCTCTTGTGTCCCCAACACACCCAATATAATAGTAAATTATATAGGTGCACTAGTTCGGCGAAGAGATGGTGATACAAGTGCAATATGGATGGTAGATATAGGTTTTTGTAAACTGAAAATATAAAAACAGCAAGGTAGCAAGTGGTAAACGTGAGCATAAACGGTATGGCAATGATAGTAGGCAAGGCCTAGGGTTCATACTTTCACTAGTGCAAATTATCTCAACAAGGATAACATAATTGGATCATATTACTAGCCCTCAACATCCAACAAAGAGTCACTCCAAAGTAACTAATAGCGGAGAACAAACTAAGAGATTATGGTAGGGTACGGAACCACCTCAAAGTTATTCTTTCTAATCGATCTATTCAAGAGTCCGTAGTAACATTCAATCTATCATAGAGTTCGTACTAGAATAACACCTTAAGATACAAATCAACCAAAACCCTAATGTCACCTAGATACTCCATTGTCACCTCAAGTATCCGTGGGCATGATTATACGATATGCATCACACAATCTCAGAAACATCTATTCAACCAACACATAGAACTACAAAGAGTGCCCCAAAGTTTCTACCGGAAAGTCAAGACGAAAATGTGTGCCAACCCCTATGCATAGATTCCCAAGGTCACGGAACCCGCAAGTTGATCACCAAAACATACATCAAGTGGATCACATGATATCCCATTGTCACCATAGATAAGCACGTGCAAGAAATACATCAAGTGTTCTCAAATCCTTAAAGACTCAATCCGATAAGATAACTTCAAAGGGAAAACTCAATCCATTACAAGAGAGTAGAGGGGGAGAAGCATCATCAGATCCAACTATAATAGCAAAGCTCGCGATACATCAAGATCATGCCATCTCAAGAACACGAGACAGAGAGAGAGAGAGAGAGAGATCAAACACATAGCTACTGGTACATACCCTCAGCCCCGAGGGTGGACTACTCCCTCCTCGTCATTGAGAGCGCCGGGATAATGAAGATAGCCACCGGAGAGGGATTCCCCCCTCCGACAGGGTGCCAGAACGGGGTCTAGATTGGTTTACGGTGGCTACAGAGGCTTTCGGCGGCAGAACTCCCGATCTAGGTTAATTTCCGAAGGTTTCAGTATTTATAGGATTTTTTGGCGTAGGTCCCACGTCAGGGAAGCTTCTGGGCTGTCCTCGAAATAGGAGGGCGCCACCACCTTCCCAGGGCGCGCCGTCCACCCTCGAGGGCAGCCCGTGGCTCTCTTGGCCCAACTCTTTTGCTTGGGGGGCTTCTTTTTGTCCAGAAAAAATCATAAAAAATTGGCTCGTCAATTGGACTCCATTTGATATTCCTTTTCTGTAAAACCCTAAAACAGGAGAAAAACAGATACTGGCACTGGGCTCTGGGTTAATAGGTTAGTCACAAAAATCATATAAAAGTGTATAATAAAGCCCATAAGACATCCTAGAAGGATAATATGATAGCATGGAACAATAAAAAATTATAGATACGTTGGAGACGTATCAGGAGTACTGTCCGAGCTGTCAGCGGCGGTAACGTTTTTTTCGTGAAATACAGAGGCCTCTCCGGTGGGTCCGAGATGTCAGGTGGAGGAATCATTATTTTGTGCGTAATAAGGAGGCATTTCCTTGCGTGCGGCCTTGGATCCAGCTGTCAGCCTCTCCACGTACAGTCCACTTCACATGCATGTCGGTCGTTGGCCACGTTGACCAGGCCGCGCTGAGAGCACCAGGGCGGTGGACGACGGCGAGGCCTAGGAAGGGAACAACACGGAGGCAGGGAAGACTCGGCAGTTGTTTCCCACGCGGAGGGGAGTACGACTGTATGAGGGTAACTGGTTTGTCTGCCGTCGCCGGAGAATAACAACAGGCACTACAAAAAAAATACACATCCGTGACATTTTGGGCCGAATGAAACTTTTTTCTGTCATACTTATGACACTTCTATGACAATAATTGTGACAAAACAGGGGATCATCATAGATGTGGTGGGGTCCTACTTCTATGAAAAAAAATCATGACAGAAAATGGGCTTTTCGTCCTGGGCAGGCCGGAGACGCAGCTGCATGACATTCTTTGGGTCGTCCATGACGGAAAAAACCATGGTAGAAGCGAGGGCGAGGAAAATATCGGGGTGTTCCCGGTTATGGTGGGTGGTCGGGGTCGACCGATGCGCGTTTCACTCGTACATGCACGCGCGTGGGTGCGAGGCGTTGGGCTCTAACTGAACCCGAGCGAGGCATTGTGCTCTTACTGAACCCGAGCGATTGCACTGCAGGCTACGCGTTAATGAACCCGAGCGATCAATCGATGGCTGTTAACTGAACCCGATCGAGCGATTCCTTCGCTATTGCTGCTAATTGAAGCCGATCGATGCTGCCTCTGCATGAACAGTGAGGGTTGTTGGGGGGGTTGGATGAACAGTTCCTGGTGGGGGTGGCTGAACAGGACCCCGTGGTGTTGCCTCTGCATGAACAGGACCCCGTTCGATCGAGCCGGTTGGGGTTGCATGAACAGGACCCCGTGGAGGGCTGCATGAACAGGACCACCCCGTGGAGGGCTGCATGAATAGTAGATGGTGGAGGGCTAGATGAACAGTAGCCCGTGGAGGGGTGGTTGAACAGGAGCCCGTGGAGAGGGCTGGTTGAACAGTACTCGGTGGAGTAGCGCACGGTGAAGGCTGAACAGTTGCAGGTAGAGGTTGCAGGAGGTCGACGGTGGATGAATCGTAGCTCATGGAGGCTGGAGGGGTTCGACGGTGGTGATGAACAGTATCCCGTGGAGTCCCGTTTTGTGATATGCCACACTCCTCCCGATGAACAGGACCCCCGTTTCGACCGTAGTGCTCCAACATAAGTCCATTTCCTCCGTTTTGCGGTACGCCACACCCCTCCCGATGAACAGGACCCCCGTTTCGACCGTAGTGCTCCAACACAAGTCCGTTTCCTCTGTTTTGCGGTACGACACACCTCTCCCGATCAACAAGACCCCTGTTTTGACCGTAGGAGGTCCCTTTCCTCCATTTTTTGGTACGCCAGACCCCTCCCGATGAACAGGATCCCGTTTCAAACGTGGCCGGTCGAACACAAGGCCGTTTCCTCCGTTCTGCGGTACGCCAGGCCTCGTTTCCATCAGCTGTTCCGTCCAAGCCCTCCCGATGAACACGATGACGCATTCCGTTCCGACCCAGCCGGTTGGCTTCCCATGAACAGGACGACGACGCTGTTTCTCCGTTCCGACCCAGCCATGTATACGAGCCTTGGCCGTACGTACGTGCGAGTAGGCATTCGAGACCCCGCCCGTATGTACGTACGTGGCCCTATTTACTTTCTTGCACCCTGGCCGCTGTACGTACGTGTACATGCTACGTGCGCGCCTCTGCTATGACACGTGGGCGCCTCTACATCGACCAGTATGTATGTACACATTCGCGACCAGAATGACAACGCTACGTATGCTTCGACCAGGTGGGTCCCGACTGTCAGGCACTTCCTTGCGTGTGAAGATGTAGCTGGTGGGTCCCAGCAGTCAGGGGGGCTAATCGTTTTTTTTGCCCGGACGCACTTCCTTGCATGCGAAGATGTAGCTGGTGGGTCCCAGCAGTCAGGGGGAAATGTTTTTTTCATGAAATACGGTGGCCCGTCCGGTGGGTCCCCGCTCTCAGGTGGAGGAATAATTATTTTGCGCGTAATAAGGAGGCACTTCCTTGCTGCGACTGTGGACCCATTTGTCAGCCTCTCCACGTACAGTCCATGTCCGATGAAGCCGTTCCTTGACCATGTTGACCACGCCGCGCCGAGAGCACCAGGGCGGTGGACGACGACGAGGCCTAGGAAGGGGACGACGCGGAGATGGGGAAGACGCGGCAGTCGATGCCCATGCGTAGAGGAGTACGAGGGTTCACTGGTTTGCTGTGGTGTGAGGCTGCCGTCACCGCAGAATAACAGGGGGTGTAGGTGAGTAGTGGGATGGCCTGGCCAGCGGTGGGAATAGTAGGGGGCGGTGAGGCCTCCACGGCAGCACAGCCGGCCACGGGAGGCAGGGGCATGCGGCACGACCGGCGCTGCTTTGGGCGGCTGGTGTAACAAGACCAGAGGTTGAAGAAGCACTATGGCCGTTGGATGGACATCGTACTGTCACTCGAGCTTGAATTGTTCATATTGACTAAGTTGACAAAGCACACGGTCCCCGTCAACATAGTAGGCCCACAAGTCAGCCTCCCACCAAGGTGGGTCCCAACCAGCAGGGGGGAGCATTTTTTTGTGCATAATAAGGAGGCACTTCCGGTGGGTCCGAGCTGACAGCGGGGGGAATGTTTTTTTCACGCAATACGGTGGCCCGTCCGGTGGGTCCCAACTGTCAGGTGGAGGAATCATTATTTTCCGCGTAATAAGGAGGCACTTCCTTGCTGCCGTCGTGGACCCAGCTGTCAGCCTCTCCACGTACAATCCACGTCCGATGGAAGCCGTTCCTTGACCACGTTGACCACGCCGCGCCGATAGCACCAGGGCGGTGGACGACGACGAGGCCTAGGAAGGGGACGACGCGGAGCCGGGGAAGACGCGGTAGTGGAAGCCCACGCGGAGAGGAGTACGAGGGTACACTGGTTCGGCTGCGGTGTGAGGCTGTCATCGCCGCGGAATAACGAGGGGTGTGGGTGAGTAGAGGGATGGCCTGACCAGCGGTGGGAGTAGTAGGGGCGGTGAGGCCTGCGTGGCAGCACAGCCGGCAACGGGAGGCAGGAGCAGGCGACACGATCGACGCTGCTTTGGGCAGCTGGAGCTAGAAGACCAGAGGTTGAAGAAGCACGACGGCCGTTGGATGGACATCGTACGATCACTGCAGCTAGAATCGTTTATATTGACTAAGTTGACAAAGCCCTTGGTACGCGTCAACTTAGTAGGCCCACAGGTCAGCTTCTGAAATGGTGTGCCCCAGATGTCATGGGGAGGAATCATTTTTTGGGCGGTTGAAGCTAGAATATCCGAGATTGAAGAAGAAGCACGGCATCCGTTGGATGGACATCCAACGGCCACTACTGCTAGAACCGTGTGTTGACTATAAGTTGACAAAGCCTTGCATACGAGTCAACTCTTTTTTAGGGGATGCGTCAACTTAGTAAGGCCACAAGTGTGTGGCAGAGAACTTATAGCCCATTTGAGATTTGTAAGAATGTGCAGCCAATTTTTGAATTCTAATGCAATTTACTACAGCTCATTTACAGTTTGTTAAAAGTACAACCCAGTTCAACCAACCGTTAAAACATAATTCAATAAAATTTCCCACATTTTGATGGGATCCAAAATATTTCTATCCCGAAATTTCTAGTCAGATTAAATACAATTTCAATATAAATTTATATTACGTAAAAATCCAACGAAACATTGCGCTCGCAACAATTAATGAAATTAAAATTTTCAATATCCAAAAATAATATTTTATAAAGTAATTACGGGTTTGGTGCATTTTTTATAGTTACTTAAAACCCATTTATTATTTCTTAAAACCCACTTTCTTGTTAAGCCTAATGCATCCCTCCTAAGAAAGATTTGCAGCCCAGCGGGGCGGAGAATAACAACTTGACTTTGCCTGGGTATTCCTAAAAAAAATATAGCTCGGCTAGCCATTTTCAGCTTGAAAAATAATAATATCTGGGGTGGATATCTGGCCTGGGCTAGACGGGCCACAACCCGCCCAGTTAATAGCTGCAGCGATGTTTTCGTTGTTGTTCAGATGAGAAAAATTAATATCTGGGCTAAACATCGCTCAAGAAAAACTCTGCAGTACTCACACCTCAAAAACACAAATACTGCTCGAGTTGCTTGGTCCCAGCTGTCGGCCGCTTCTTGTGCAATTCTCTTGTTTATTGACTACATAGGTTGACAATGGTGTGGGACTGTGATGTCTGGAAACCAGGAGGAAGCAAAAAAAAATTAATGTTTTATATACTAATAAGGAGGCACTTGTGTACATGCGGCTATGGCCCTGGTGGGTCCCCACTGTCATCCTCTCCAAGTAAAGTCATCTCCTCATCCTCATGTTCGTTGACCATGTTGACAACGCAAGACGGCGGCGCCACAGCGAGCGCAACAACTCGAAGGACGAAGGAGAGGGCCTTGAGGGCCCTACGGATGGTCTGATACAGCGCCCGCTGCTCATTCGGGATGCCAGGATCATAGGGCCACATGTCCGCGATGGCATTGTCGTTCGTTTGTTCACAGATGCTCGTTGAGGTGACGGAGGTTGCAGCACAGGTCCTCCTGCGCTGGTAGCTCTTCCGCCATTAGGGCGTCGAAGTGCGGCCACACCTACTCTATGGTGAACACGACATGAACCGGCTTGGACAGTGGCACCGACTCCTGGTTGGAAGCTACTTCCATCGTCTGATTGTCTTCGCTCAGATCGGTGAGGTAGGTGGCGAGCCAGCATGTCCGGCTGCTGGACCGATCCGCTGCCAAGAATGAGTCTGACTGCCCAGGCCCACCCAGACCACCTCCCTTGCCCGCGCGCGCTTTCCGCCCGAAAAGGTCAGCGCCGCCCGCCCCGCTTCCCGGTGCATGCGATTGCTCCGCCTTCAAATGACACAAGTGCCGTCCGTCTGTTCTTCTGCTACCCACATTAATGATACGCGGTTGCCAAGGCGGCTACTCCGGTGCCACACGTCCGTCCCTCCGCCGCCCACCATTGCTATATAAACTGCTACGTCGGCCATAGCCGCAGTCATCCGCATCCGTTCCTATTCTCCTGTCCACACCACTACTGCCACCATGGCTTCCTCACGCTCCAGCGCTCTTTGGGATGAAAGGATGCCGGACCATAAGGAGATGGCAGCCTTGCTGCCGACTGGCTGGCCGGTAGGCAGCCAGAGGACGACGACGTCCCAATGGACAACATGGTAGTCGACGATCCGGCGCCAACCCCCTCCTCCGCGCCATCCTCGCCAGTGCATTGCACCATGACCATCGTCAAGGCCCGTGCCCAATATATGGACACAGTGAGGCAGAAGCGTGAGGAGCAGTTTCGGGAGGCGCAGGCTGACGCCGCCTACAACCACCATCTCCTCCAAGAGCACCTGCAGGCGGAGGCGCAGATCATCGCGGAGCGGGCGGAGCAGGAGGCGCTGCTCGACTCATTCCGCTATGCCCGCGAGGGCCGCCTCGAGGGCTGGCGGTACCGCATGCGGGTGGCGGAGGCTGCGGCCGCCTACAAAGAGGGCGATGAAGCGGGCGAGGCGCTGTTTGACGAGACCGAGGATGAGGCAGAGGACAATGCCGGCTCCGACGAGTCCCCGCTCCGCTGGCGTCGATGATTCCCTGCGCCGCTGAGGCCCCGTGGCACCAACAACGAGGCAGAGGACACTGCCGGCTCAACCGAGGCCCCACCCTGCCAGCAACGAAGGGGAGGATTTCCCCCGCTCCGCTGAGGCGCCGCCCGTCAGCAACTAGATAGAGGACATCGCCGGCTCTGCCGAGGCCTCGCCCCGCTGCCAACGAGGACGCGCCACACAGAAAACAAGGAAGAGTAGAACATGGTAGGTCGCCGCCGCTCGGGTCCAAGTAAGGCCACCGCTGCCCTAATTGCTATGACAAGCTAGGCGGGTTGACCACTAACGGCCGATTAGCTTCCTAGCGGCGACGTGGAGTCGGAGAGCTATGTTGGAGAAGGACGCCGCTTCTACTTAACTCCTGGTGCAGTTGGTTGACTGACACGTGGGCCCAACAGGCATCTAGGCCACATGTCAGTTATGCAACTGCACCTGCAGTTAAGTCACTGAAGCTTTAGTTCGGCTCAGCCGCACAGGTGGGTAACTTCGGTTAATTAATTATACCTGAGGGTCGTCAGCATGTGGCAAAGACGGCGTCGGGAGGCCACATCTTGGCCACAATACCGCAGGGAGGAAGAAGGGGTTGGAGGCCCTCTGGAGCCGGCGCTCTCTCGGAGAGAACGGCACGGCCGCCGATCAGGACGTGCGGGTAGCCATTGGTCTCCTCCCTCGCCGCTGACGACAGCGTCAACGATGCACCTACACCCCTGCCCTGGTCGAGGTTGTCCGACCGGATTTGTGACCAGCCGTGAGCTGAGAGAGAGTGTGGCCACCTACGTCTTTCTTAGATCTGGAGAGCATGAGAGAGTGAACGAGAGGAACCCTAGTAAAGCAAGATCTAAGGATCCTGCTTATATATATATACTGGAGTGATTTTGTTGTACCATCTTCAAAAAAATGCGCTCCTACGTGTACCCGCGAGTGGGGTGTGAGAGAACTAGTGCGTGCGTGCACTGCTTCTCTTCGTGAGAGTACAATATACTATGCCCAAAGAACGTTTGCCACAAGAGTAATAGTATAAGTGTGTAACGTGTGAGCTAAAATAAAATGTGCGCGACATCTTTTGTTTGTTAGAAGTTCTGAGGGTAGGGTGTGAAGAGAACATATGTGTGTGACGTCTACCTGCAGATAGACGGTGGGTGCGAGAGGACTCGGGAGGGTGCATGTGCGTGAGAGAGAGGGGGGAACGTATCAATGCAATGCATGTGTCCGTAAATCATTATCCAACAAACGTTCGCCACAAGCCTTTTCTCGACGAACATCGTAAGAACCGTTAGATCGGCATCCGACAGTGTCAGTTTTGCCAATGTCATTTAACAGAACAGCCACTCCTCCTACACACAAATCTTCCACGTGAGTGTAAGCAACTGCCATATGCTCCCTCCGTTCAAAAATGCAGTGCATATAGCTTTATTGAAAATTCTAACCTCGCAAACTTTTACCAAGTTTTCGTGTACCAAATTGCACATGTAGAATACCCTGTATATACCATTTCATTCATCTTCGAGAGGTAACTATAAAGATGGGGGAGGAGTCTACAAAGAAAGACCATCGTATCACTTGCAGCAATTTCAACCATCCTTTGGTGTGGAGGAATATCATAGGAACTCTATATGATATGATTTTTATAGGATTTTTTTCCTTTAGAGCCAATTGGGTCATAGGAATAGATTCATATACTCCACATTTCAAAGGAAATAAACATGATATCATTTCTATAGCTTTAGAGCCACTTGCTTCATATGAATGGATTCCTATACTCCCATAATTTCAAAGGAAAATAAACACTAGCGTATATTCAATAGATAAGTTCCTATGATATGAACCAAATTACATATCTTTTCTAATCCCTCCTCATAGGAATTGAGATACATGTCATCTCTAGATTCAATAGAAAAGTTCCTATGATGTCAACCAAATGACATCTCTTTTCCAATCCCTACTCATAAGAATTGAGATACTCCATGTCATATCTTTCCCTACAACTCACTAGTAGCTTTTTTCCAAGACATGCAACTACGGCACAAGAACTATATAGTGTGCGAATAACTTGAAAGATGGTCGCTGGATGAAGCTAATCCGATAGTGCAGAGATGGCAAATCCGAGCACTACTGGCCGTTGGATATCATTAACATTCCACCAGATCTGCCACATGTACAATTTAGAAGACTCCATGGTTGAACTTAAGCATAATGCACAAACCTCAAAACACAAGCACTTCTCCTTTGTTCTAGAATCTTCCGTATCATAATTGATTTTTATTCTAAATGAATTGCCATTATTTGTTTTTTACATTATTCTTTACAATGCACAACCCCATGAATCTTAACATTTTTATAAAACTAATTGATTTTGAATGAGATGAACTATAAGAACTAAACGAACATCTACATCATGCATATATGACTCAAAGCTTTACATGCTATAGTGTGTGTTTATTCATAATTTGGTTTCGAAATCTCATGCGTTAAATGCATTTGTACCTTACTAGTTTTGAGTAGAGTAGCAAATTTCATGCGGCCCGGGGTATATCAAAATGCAGGGCCCATGCATCATTGCCTTTCGGTCGAACCTACGTCCACAATTTTTTGTATGTACTATATCTCCACTGGTCCCCGAACCCAAAATGCTGCCTCGTTCCCCTACAACCTAGCGGCCCACACATATTTAAGGCGTCGACTCAAACTCAATCCCTCTCTCGTTTACTATGACGTGGCCCCGCACGCCCTAGTAGTACTCCTACAAACCCTACTGCTGCATGCATCATCGGTTTCTTCAAGAGGACGAGGGAGAAGCTGATTTGTAGTGGAGGCGCTTTCAAAAAATTGATCTGTAGTGGAGACCCCTACCCTAGGGTGCCCTAGGTTGCTGGCGCACGCATCATTTTGTTTTCTCTTTTCTTTATGCTCTTGCGCCCTAGAGTGAAATGATGGTTGCTTCGTCCATCGAGCTTAATGCGGGAAAGGTGGGCTCTGTAATTTGACCCATCATCGCTCATTTTCTACTACTGCGGTGCTATGACCGGGGTGCCTCCAATTCCAACCACTGCTCCGAACTGTAATTTGGTGCATCGCACATGGAACAAGATGGTGGATGTGCCACATGTCGGCCAAAGGGGTCATGTTAAGTGTGTCGCCATTTCGTGTGCGGACTGACCCTGCTTGAGTCGCTACGCCAACACGACTGGTGCAGCCTACCACTTGGTTTTTCTCCTTGGTGAATCCTGACTATATTGATCTAAAAAGATACGTACTGAACTACCCTCTCCGTCCCGTTTTTTATACGTCTCGATTTATAGGGCGTGCACATCATTTTAGGTCATCCATTTTACTAACTAAATCTGTGTTACTATGTCACAAAAAGTATATCATTGTATTATTAAGCGGATGTAGTTTCTAAACATATACTGCTCATCACATATATGGCCAGTTAAATTCTCAACCTAGAATGACGTGCATGCCATGTAAACCGATACGGAGGAAGTGTAGTAGTAAAAATGAGGTGATTTTACCGAGCGATCGGCGGGGGAGCATGGCCTGTCATGCGGTCCCACGTGTCATGATGTAGCAAGGGGATGCGTGTGTCCCTCTTGAGGCAGAAGCAATACTACGTGGTTTGAGATGATGGCAAACCGAAGTGTGAAATAATGGTTGCTTCGTCCGTCTGGGAAGGTGCGGGATTGTGATTTGACGTCTCATTCCTCATTACTACTACTACTAGGGCGGTACGACTGGGGTGCGTCCCCCCTGCTATTCTGCACTGTTACTTGGTGCTTGACACATCGACCCGGTTGCTATATGTTGTAACACCTCAAAATTTTTGGTTTAGTTTTTACCAAATGCTTTATTTGATTTAAAGGAGGTTATTTAAATTTTTTTTTAAAAAAAAGGGACTCTCCTTCTCAAATTTGGTTTATGACAAAATCTTTTATGAGTCCTTCTCAATCTTGAATCTGGTCTTAAGGGTCTTACAACTTGTGTTGGTTCAACACAATTACTTTTGGATTATTTTTGCTATTTCTTTTGTTAAAAGGAATTCCTTTAAAAATCCTTGGACTTAACCCTACCTATTCAAAAATACTCTCTTGCCATGACCTATGTGGATAACTTCTTTCCAAAACCTTCTTCCCTACCTTGGGTCAAGTTAAGCATCATTTCCAGCAAGTTTCAACTTCCTCTAGATTTTATTTCTATTTATTTAAACCACAAAATATTTTTCTGTCATTTATTTGGACCCTAGTGGTTTACAAAGGAACTACTAGATCCCTTTTGAATCTTTGCTCCAAATAAATTCCTAGGGCTAGTCCTTAGTACCCTCAACTCATATCCATCAAGACCTACTGGTCATAAGTTCAAAATTTTCAAAATTTACTTGCTGCAAGTTTGGAGCAGATTTGCCTTTTTTGGTGAAATTCATTCTTTCTTCTTTCCAAAAATTCTGAGGAAATTCATACAGCCTCCAGATACATCAAGAGACCCCCTCACCAAGTCCCAGCTCAAGGAAAATTCTCCACATGCATCAAACATTTCATCAAGCGTCTTACTTGCACTGTTCCTGTTAAGTTCAGAGTTCAGTGTTAAGCTTCAGTCATCGGTGTCGTTTTCTTCAGTCGCCGTCGCCCATCTCGCCAGTGCCTCGCTTGGCCTCTTGCGCACTGCACCCTCTCCTTATCCGTGCGCCGCATGGTCGGTTGGCTGGACGTGGGCGTCGGTGCCGAGCCGTCCCGTCCTCTCCGGCGAGTGCAGCGGCGACAGTACCGCCCGTGGCGGCCAGCAGGGGTGAGCCCTGCAGTACGGCACCGCCCCGCACCGCCCAAGCCACCGGTGGCCTCCGCGTGTGCACCTTCTCCCTCCGAACGCGCTGCAGGACCGTCGCCGTGGCCTGAGTAGCGCAGAGCGCGCTCTCTGCCGCCGGCGAGCCCGTGAGCGCCGTTCCGTTGAAACAGCGGAGCAGGCCAAATACGATCAAGCTTAGGCATGGAATGGAGTCAGTGGACCACTCCAATGATGCCCAGTCACCTAAACCACCAGCCCGACCCCTGCCTCGCCGTAACCCCTCGCCGGAGATATTTCGCCCGCGGCATCTCCCTCGCCCGCCTATAAATAGACCTCCAGAGGCGTTGTGAGGCCACCGCGTCCACCACACCTCACCACAGCATCGCCAACACCACTCAGGGGGCCTCGGGAGGGTCTTCCTCCCCGACTCCGGCCGCCCCGATCCGCTTCGGGCTCCGGCAAGGTTCGCTCTGGTGAGAGCACCCCCGCTCCTCAAACTCGGTCAGCAGCCTCCTAGTCCACCACCTCGTCTAACCCAAGCAACAATTCGTAGTCAGAAGCCTAGTCCGGTGAGATCCATCATCGCCCGACGCCGCCGTCCGCCGTAGAGGAAGCCACCATCGTTGTGGTGCCTCCCGTCGGTCTCTTCCACCACCCACCGACGCGGAAGAACCTCCTGAACACGCCGGTACCTCCCTCTCTCTCTGCCTCGCAGTGGTTCGTCGCCGGCGATTACCGCAGGCCTCAGGCGCCGGCGAACTCTGTTTCCCCTTTTAAACCTGACATGCGGGACCCCCTGTCAGCCTTTTCTTTTTATTCGAATCGTTTTCTGAAAACGCCTTCGGGCAAAGTACGCTTTCCATTCGGCTCGGCGTATTTTCATCCGAAGCGTTTTCTGTTTATTCAAACTACCCCCTGGATAGTTTCTGTTTCATTACAGACTAGTCCCTGGGTTTGTTTTCTTTATAACTTTTAAACTAAAAAGGATTTTTAGTTGATTCCTTTTCTGTCATCTTCATAATTCTGCCTAGTTTTTTTATCATATTTATTTGAAAAATATTTGGAACACTTTTTGCGCACGCACGTATTTACGTAGTATTCGGTTTCTTTTTATACCGTAGATACCGACGAAGGTGACGGAGCCGCAAACTACGCCGAACTAGACTCCGACTACTCCGAACCAGGCAAGCATGTTTGAACCTTTGATATGATGAGTGTTTTTCATGTTTGCTAGTGTGGTTTTTCTTATGGCATGTTTATATAAGCATTTGTTGGATGTTATATTTCATGCAAGGTAAGTTGCAAGTAAGCTACGAACTTGATGAGTCCATCATGTGGAAAAAAACAACCTGATCATGTTGGGGCATGATAGGTTGCAAGCTGGTATTGTCGGAGCATGCCAGTTCTATGACAACTGTTTAACTCCAGTGTCGACGTGGATCAAGTCTCGATCCCGTCCATTTCTCCTTTTTGTGCTACCACACGTTTTCCGCAAAGAATACGGTTTAGTAAGTTGCAAACCTCTTTCCTGGTACACACCAAATAGAGAGGCCGTGATGAAGGTTCCATGGCCCTGGATTAAAGCCGTCATCCGGTCAGGGGGCATGGGTGTTTTCGGTTGGGGCCGAGAGGGGGGCACCCCTTAGAGCGCGCGATATAAATTTGATCCCATGCTATTCGAGGAGTAGCCTCCCCGCCTCAGGAGTTTTATTGAACGTTGCCTAGGGTGGTTCCTGGCAACGGAATGTGGAATGGGTGTGTACTGGTTCGATGTGTTTTCTTCTGAAATATCGTGAACGGAACTAGTCCTTAGTGACTACTGAAATCCGTTGGCTGTGGTAAAGTACAAACTCTGCAGAGTCAAAACCATTCGCTTAACCAAGTCCTTGGTCGAGGACGTTGGTTAGCTGATCCGTGTCAGTCTCGGTGTCAGGGTAAAACCGGTTGGATGATACTTCTGTGAATTGGACTAACCTGTCTACTTTTATGTGCTGAGTATTCCTTAGGATGGTTCTACCTCCAGGAACTACTCGATCTTTTCTTTGTTTGATATAAGCCCTTTATGTGATGTCGCTCAGACGTCCGACTGTGGCATTCTTGTCGTTTACTTTTGATATAAGCCCTTTATGTGATGTCGCTCAGACGTCCGACTGTGGCATTCTTGTCGTTTACTTTTGATATAAGCCCTTTATGTGATGTCGCTCAGACGTCCGACTGTGGCATTCTTATCGTTTACTTTTGATATAAGCCCTTTATGTGATGTCGCTCAGACGTCCGACTGTGGCATTCTTGTTATTTACCTTTGATATAAGCCCTTTCTGCGGTGTCGCCCTGACGCCCGACTGCGGCATGTTTATTCCATTTTACCTTTCGAGGCGTCGCTTCAGACACCCGATCGGCCTTTAGCTGTTCATTATATTGCAGTGCTATTCGAATTACTCACGTGTGCACTATTGCTCGTGTGCATCATGTTTGCATTTGTTATATCTTATGTCCAAACTGTCTTGCGAGTACATTCAAAGTACTCACCTGGCTTGTTGATTTGGCCAGATGTCGACGAAGGCGATCTTATGGATGAAGAGTTCGATAGCGAGTCCGACGCCTAGAGGAGTCCCAGTCAGTCCCTTGCGATCCTGGAGTTGGTCACTTGTATTATATACGCTTCCGCCACCATAAATAAATCATCAAGCCTCACTCCGACGCTTGATGAGTGTAAGATATTGGAATCACGCCACCCACATCACTGTGATATATCCACTACCTCAATATCCACGAGTTAGTAGTTATGCCACCATTTTCCTTTGTGTCATATCCGCCTTTATGTGTAATATTGGCGTGCTTGTAATAAATTGTTGAGTAGCCTCAGCTCAACCCTGTATAATATTTAGTACTTCTGGATTTTCTGTATCAAGGATTTGTCTGCCAGTATGGAGGTTTCCTCTATACTAGTTTGATAAAAGGGGCGATTTTTCAATAAGTGTTTTATTGGAAAACCGGTCCTGACAACCTTGGTATCAGAGCCAGGCTGACTGTAGGAAGCCATTAGGTGCGCTCGCTAATCGGTTATTAGCGTAATAAGTGCTATTTTAGCAATTGGCAAATTGTAGCAATTTTTCTGTTAGTCATCATAAATTTATGATTTGACTATCTGGAATTTTTGTCTACTTTTGTAGATGGCTGGCCGCGACTGTGAATCACAGGTGTTCGCCAATGTGCCTGAGGGGTTTATCAAGCTCCTCGCTTTCATCACCAAGATCGCGATCGGGCCATCGACTCGTCCGGAGTACACGCTCTACGAGCACAGGCTTAGCGACAGCGTGTCTATGCACCAGGCTGCGGTGCAATTCAAGGGAGGACGTTCTGTATCACGCCACCTTCGATTTGTCGGGAGGGCCATGCCTACGGAGAGGCATGCCATGCAGATGGCTGCCCGTGAGGCAATAGCTCGTCTCCGGGATGCTCTTCCTTCGATGAAGGCTCGTCGCTACCGTTACCTCCCATGCCACGTGCCATACACTTGTCACTATGCATTCGCTTGCACTAGGGGAGAACGAGATGATGCTATTGAGATGCTTGTTGAGTATCTCAAGGCGCTTGAGGCAGCTTTTGATAACCTCGTGGACGACTATGTGGCTGCCCGTATGGACTCAGTTCAGGGCTGTGTTGCCAACAGGAGGGAACTGCTCCATACAGCACCACCACTGTCATATATCTCGTCCTCAGCATCCTATGCACCTGCCATCCGAGCCACCGCTCGCCGCCTACCTACCACTGAGGAGTTTGACCAAATCATTGCTCCTACCCCAGTTCGTGCTGCACCGCCTACCACACCCGTTTCAGCCGCACAACCCAGTACTTTGCGCCTAGAGCCTATTAGCGAGGAAGAAGTTGAGTCTCCAGCAGCACTGGGACTTACCCTCGGCAGGCCAAAGGAAATATTTACCATCTCCGACTGAGTGCGTCGAGCAAGCCGTGTGTTGTACCTGCTTGTATGATATGTTTATATGTATATAGGCTTGGTGAGAAGTAGTTTGTGTGCGCATCATGTAGGAACTCGGAGAAGTGCACTAGCCTAAATAACATGTCAGGAATGTATACGCGCATCCTGAGTGAGAGATTGTATAATTATGACTTGCTTGTAAGATACTAAGCGGTCCTTCTCCATGCGCAATCAAGTATTTTCCTGAAAATTCTTGGAAGTTTTAAAATTTCCTGCCTTTGCAAAATTATTTATTTTTGTTACTCGGTTTTTCTCATGAGTTTGCAAAATACCCCAGAGTGGAAAATGCATCGTCCCTGGACTCGTTCCATGCCAAGCCCGCCGGAAGAAAATTATGGTACCCGGACCGGTAACAATTTCACACAGGGGCAGTCAAGTCAGCAAGACGGTGAAACAGCATTTTCTCAAGTATGCCGCCTTTATGAGCAGAGCCAGCAGCAACATCAAGAAATGATGAACCATATTATCAACATGAGAAATCACCGCGAACCATATCCGCAGCATTCCAAATTGGCTGAACTACAAAAGACACGTCCCCCAACTTTCTCTCACACTGATAAACCTCTTGAGGCTGATGATTGGCTTCGGGACATTGAGAGGAAATTAATTACTGCGCAATGTTCAGACCATGAGAAAGTACTGTATGCACCTCACTACCTTACAGGAGCAGCTGCATCGTGGTGGGAAAATTTCCTACACATGCATCCCAATGAAAACAACATCACCTGGGAAGAGTTTAAGGAAAATTTTCGTGGAACGCACATTCCCAGAAGCATTATGAAGATTAAGAAGAGAGAGTTTGATGACCTCAAGCAAAGAAGCATGTCAGTGACTGAGTACAATAGCCAGTTTACTCAACTATCTCGTTATGCCAACGAAGAACATATGACTGAAAATAAAAAGATGGAAAAATTTCTGGACGGTCTAGCACCAGCACTTAAATGCCAGCTGGTCGTTCACACATTTCCAGATTTCAAAACTCTTGTGGACAAAGCAATTACCTTGGAGAATGAACGCCGCAGCTTGGAGGACTTTCGCAAGCGCAAGCGGGACAAGACTTCTCAATCTCGCAACAACCGGAACAAGATTGACCCTCGGAAAGATGGGGCAAACAAATCCGCAACCAGTGTTACACGCTCCAACAAGAACTTTCATGCAAGGGATAAAGATTTTACGTATCACCCAGGCGTTACTTGCTTCGCTTGTGGAGAGGAAGGACACTATGCCAAGCAATGCCCAAAGCCAAGAAACTCGGCTCCCAAGACAAACAATGGTGGAAATAATTCAGCCCCAAAGCGTAACAACTTCAATCCCAGCAACAATCACAAGAAGGGTCACGTGAACCATGTGACCAAGGAAGAAGCGCAAAATGCTCCGGATATCGTACTCGGTACGTTTCCTGTCAACACAATACCTGCCACGGTTTTGTTTGATTCTGGAGCTTCTCATTCGTTCATTTCAAAGAAATTTGCTTTGCAACATGGTTTTCCGATTCTTCCCTTGGAAAATTCTCTGACCATCAAGTCCCCCGGGATTAAGCAAATTACCCAAAGTTATTGCCAAGGCGTGGTTATTGAGCTTGAAGGATTAAAGTTTCGAGCAAACCTCATCGTATTGGAAAATAAGGGACTGGATGTTATCCTAGGAATGGACTGGTTAACCACCAACAAGGGATTTATCGACTGTTTTAATCGGATTGTGATCCTCACTCATCATCACGGGAAGACGGTAAAAATCGCAGCCCAAGAAAGACCAGTATCATTGCGACCTAGATTGAACAAGGTGGATATTTCAGAATTAAATAAAGTTCCAGTGGTATGTGAGTTTCCTGATGTATTTCCTGAAGAGCTACCAGGCATGCCACCAGACCGTGAAATAGAATTCATCATTGAACTAGCACCTGGAACCACTCCCATTTACAAGAAACCTTATAGAATGGCACCGTCCGAGTTGGTAGAATTGAAGAAGCAAATAAAAGAATTACTGGACAAAGGATTTATCCGGGCCAGCTCCTCACCTTGGGGTTCGCCAGTATTATTTGCCAAGAAAAAGGATGGGACACTGAGACTATGTATAGACTATCGAGCACTCAACATGGTTACCATCAAAAACAAATATCCGATGCCACGGATAAATGATTTATTTGACCAGCTTGCACAGGCCAAGGTTTTCTCCAAAATTGATTTGAGGTCGGGATATCATCAATTAAAAGTACGGACAGAAGATATCCCTAAAACAGCATTCACTTCCAGATACGGATTATATGAATTTACAGTAATGCCGTTTGGACTGACCAACGCCCCGCATATTTTGTTCACCTCATGAACAAAGTGTTCATGAAATTTATGGACAAATTTGTTGTGGTATTCATTGATGATATTTTAGTATATTCTAAAACACCAGAAGAACATGCTGAACATCTCAGAATTGTGCTGGGAGAATTAAGGAAACATCAGTTATACGCCAAATTCAGTAAATGTGAATTTTGGCTAAAACAGGTTGGTTTTTTGGGCCACGTATTAACCCAAGAAGGCATTGCCGTGGACCCAGAAAAAGTCAAGGCCGTACTCGACTGGAGACCACCAGCCAACGTAACCGAAGTACGAAGCTTTCTGGGAATGGCTGGATATTACAGGAGATTTATTGAGGGATTCTCCACCATAGCAAAACCTATGACACAGCTACTCAAGAAAGATAAGAAATTTGTGTGGACTGAAGGTTGCGAGAAAAGTTTTCAAGAACTCAAAAAGAGATTAACAACAGCACCAGTATTGGTTATACCAGACATACACAAAAATTTTGAAGTGTATTGCGACGCATCCCGGAAGGGCCTCGGATGCGTATTAATGTAAGAAGGCAAAGTAGTCGCATATGCTTCCAGGCAACTGCGAAAGCATGAAGAAAACTATCCCACTCATGACTTGGAATTAGCGGCAGTTATTCATGCACTCAAAGAATGGAGGCACTTTTTGCTTGGAAATCGTTGTGAAATATATACAGACCATAAAAGCCTCAAATATATTTTCACACAACCGGAACTCAATTTGCGACAACGACGCTGGTTGGAATTAGTAAAAGACTATGATGTTGGCATTCACTACCATCCAGGGAAGGCAAATGTAGTGGCAGATGCTCTCAGCCGCAATCCAAACTCAAGCAACGACAGTTCACAAAACTTGAGACCTGAGTTTCAAAGAGAGTTTGCCAAACTCAACATGGTGTTGGTTACAGAAGGCATTATATCAAATTTGGAAATACAACCCACCCTAATGGAACAAATTAAGAAAGCCCAGCATGGACACCCCAGCATCGAAGGCATAAAAAGAAAAGTGAGTCTGGGCAAAGCCTCGGAATTTGTCGTAGATAGTGAGGGAATACTTTGGTACAGGGACAGGCTTTGCGTACCAAATGTAGAAGACCTCAAACAACAAATTTTGACCGAAGGCCATACCGCTCCATATTCCATCCACCCCGGAGGAACAAAAATGTACAAGGACATTCAGGAAAGATTTTGGTGGCACGGTATGAAGAGGGATATAGCCACATTCATTGCCTGTTGTGACTCATGTCAGCGCATTAAAGCTGAGCACCAAAAACCAGCAGGACTATTACAGCCAAACAAGATACCTGAATGGTAATGGGACGAGATTGGAATGGATTTTATTGTCGGACTACCTCGGTCACGACACGGGAATGATGCCATATGGGTCATCACAGATAGGTTGACCAAGGTGGCACATTTTATTCCAGTAAAAACAACCCACACCACTCAGAAGCTTGCCAAGCTTTATCTCTTCCGTATTGTTTGTCTACATGGAGTCCCAAAGACCATTATATCCGACAGAGGCACGCAATTCGTCTCTAAATTTTGGGATCATTTGCAACAAGCTCTGGGAACTCAACTAGTATTCAGCACGGCATATCACCCACAAACTGGAGGACAGACTGAACGTGTAAACCAAATTCTAGAGGACATGCTGAGAGCATGTGTTCTCACTTATGGAACCAGTTGGGAAGAAAGTTTACCCTATGCCGAGTTCGCATACAACAACAGTTACCAATCCAGCCTACAGATGGCACCTTTTGAAGCTTTGTATGGGCGAAGATGCCGTACCCCATTAAATTGGTCGGAAACAGGAGACAGTCGTATCTTCGGTCCAGACTTGCTCAAAGAAGCTGAGGAGAAGGTTAAATTAATCAGGGACCAACTCAAGACAGCCCAGAGCCGACAAAAGAGTTATTATGATCAGAAACATCGTGAAGTCAGTTTTGAACCCGGTGAATATGTGTATCTAAGAGTATCCCCTATGCGGGGCCTGCAGCGATTCAAGATTAAAGGAAAGCTAGCACCACGTTTTATCGGACCTTTCCGGGTGACTGCACGAAGAGGCACAGTAGCCTACCAGCTAGACCTGCCAGAAGAACTGTCAGACGTCCATGACGTGTTCCACATATCACAATTGAGGAAATGTGTAAGCAACCCAGAGAAGCGTGTATCTCATGAGAGCATTGACGTGCAACCGGATCTCACCTACAGGGAACACCCAGTAAAAATATTAGAAGAGTCCGAAAGAAGAACCCGCCAAAAGACAATTAAGTTCTTCAAGGTTCAGTGGAGCAACCACACCGAAGATGAAGCGACTTGGGAAAGAGAGGATTTTCTTCGGGCAGAATACCCACACTTATTTAAGGATCAGCTGAAATCTCGGGGACGAGATTTTTCCTAAGGGGGTGGGTGTTGTAACACCTCAAAATTTTTGGTTTAGTTTTTACCAAATGCTTTATTTGATTTAAAGGAGGTTATTTAAAAAATTTTTTAAAAAAAAGGGACTCTCCTTCTCAAATTTGGTTTATGACAAAATCTTTTATGAGTCCTTCTCAATCTTGAATCTGGTCTTAAGGGTCTTACAACTTGTGTTGGTTCAACACAATTACTTTTGGATTATTTTTGCTATTTCTTTTGTTAAAAGGAATTCCTTTAAAAATCCTTGGACTTAACCCTACCTATTCAAAAATACTCTCTTGCCATGACCTATGTGGATAACTTCTTTCCAAAACCTTCTTCCCTACCTTGGGTCAAGTTAAGCATCATTTCCAGCAAGTTTCAACTTCCTCTAGATTTTATTTCTATTTATTTAAACCACAAAATATTTTTCTGTCATTTATTTGGACCCTAGTGGTTTACAAAGGAACTACTAGATCCCTTTTGAATCTTTGCTCCAAATAAATTCCTAGGGCTAGTCCTTAGTACCCTCAACTCATATCCATCAAGACCTACTGGTCATAAGTTCAAAATTTTCAAAATTTACTTGCTGCAAGTTTGGAGCAGATTTGCCATTTTTGGTGAAATTCATTCTTTCTTCTTTCCAAAAATTCTGAGGAAATTCATACAGCCTCCAGATACATCAAGAGACCCCCTCACCAAGTCCCAGCTCAAGGAAAATTCTCCACATGCATCAAACATTTCATCAAGCGTCTTACTTGCACTGTTCCTGTTAAGTTCAGAGTTCAGTGTTAAGCTTCAGTCATCGGTGTCGTTTTCTTCAGTCGCCGTCGCCCATCTCGCCAGTGCCTCGCTTGGCCTCTTGCGCACTGCACCCTCTCCTTATCCGTGCGCCGCATGGTCGGTTGGCTGGACGTGGGCGTCGGTGCCGAGCCGTCCCGTCGTCTCCGGCGAGTGCAGCGGCGACAGTACCGCCCGTGGCGGCCAGCAGGGGTGAGCCCTGCAGTACGGCACCGCCCCGCACCGCCCAAGCCACCGGTGGCCTCCGCGTGTGCACCTTCTCCCTCCGAACGCGCTGCAGGACCGTCGCCGTGGCCTGAGTAGCGCAGAGCGCGCTCTCTGCCGCCGGCGAGCCCGTGAGCGCCGTTCCGTTGAAACAGCGGAGCAGGCCAAATATGATCAAGCTTAGGCATGGAATGGAGTCAGTGGACCACTCCAATGATGCCCAGTCACCTAAACCACCAGCCCGACCCCTGCCTCGCCGTAACCCCTCGCCGGAGATATTTCGCCCGCGGCATCTCCCTCGCCCGCCTATAAATAGACCTCCAGAGGCGTTGTGAGGCCACCGCGTCCACCACACCTCACCACAGCATCGCCAAAACCACTCAGGGGGCCTCGGGAGGGTCTTCCTCCCCGACTCCGGCCGCCCCGATCCGCTTCGGGCTCCGGCAAGGTTCGCTCTGGTGAGAGCACCCCCGCTCCTCAAACTCGGTCAGCAGCCTCCTAGTCCACCACCTCGTCTAACCCAAGCAACAATTCGTAGTCAGAAGCCTAGTCCGGTGAGATCCATCATCGCCCGACGCCGCCGTCCGCCGTAGAGGAAGCCACCGTCGTTGTGGTGCCTCCCGTCGGTCTCTTCCACCACCCACCGACGCGGAAGAACCTCCTGAACACGCCGGTACCTCCCTCTCTCTCTGCCTCGCAGTGGTTCGTCGCCGGCGATCACCGCAGGCCTCAGGCGCCGGCGAACTCTGTTTCCCCTTTTAAACCTGACATGCGGGACCCCCTGTCAGCCTTTTCTTTTTATTCGAATCGTTTTCTGAAAACGCCTTCGGGCAAAGTACGCTTTCCATTCGGCTCGGCGTATTTTCATCCGAAGCGTTTTCTGTTTATTCAAACTACCCCCTGGATAGTTTCTGTTTCATTACAGACTAGTCCCTGGGTTTGTTTTCTTTATAACTTTTAAACTAAAAAGGATTTTTAGTTGATTCCTTTTCTGTCATCTTCATAATTCTGCCTAGTTTTTTTATCATATTTATTTGAAAAATATTTGGAACACTTTTTGCGCACGCACGTATTTACGTAGTATTCGGTTTCTTTTTATACCGTAGATACCGACGAAGGTGACGGAGCCGCAAACTACGCCGAACTAGACTCCGACTACTCCGAACCAGGCAAGCATGTTTGAACCTTTGATATGATGAGTGTTTTTCATGTTTGCTAGTGTGGTTTTTCTTATGGCATGTTTATATAAGCATTTGTTGGATGTTATATTTCATGCAAGGTAAGTTGCAAGTAAGCTACGAACTTGATGAGTCCATCATGTGGAAAAAAACAACCTGATCATGTTGGGGCATGATAGGTTGCAAGCTGGTATTGTCGGAGCATGCCAGTTCTATGACAACTGTTTAACTCCAGTGTCGACGTGGATCAAGTCTCGATCCCGTCCATTTCTCCTTTTTGTGCTACCACACGTTTTCCGCAAAGAATACGGTTTAGTAAGTTGCAAACCTCTTTCCTGGTACACACCAAATAGAGAGGCCGTGATGAAGGTTCCATGGCCCTGGATTAAAGCCGTCATCCGGTCAGGGGGCATGGGTGTTTTCGGTTGGGGCCGAGAGGGGGGCACCCCTTAGAGCGCGCGATATAAATTTGATCCCATGCTATTCGAGGAGTAGCCTCCCCGCCTCAGGAGTTTTATTGAACGTTGCCTAGGGTGGTTCCTGGCAACGGAATGTGGAATGGGTGTGTACTGGTTCGATGTGTTTTCTTCTGAAATATCGTGAACGGAACTAGTCCTTAGTGACTACTGAAATCCGTTGGCTGTGGTAAAGTACAAACTCTGCAGAGTCAAAACCATTCGCTTAACCAAGTCCTTGGTCGAGGACGTTGGTTAGCTGATCCGTGTCAGTCTCGGTGTCAGGGTAAAACCGGTTGGATGATACTTCTGTGAATTGGACTAACCTGTCTACTTTTATGTGCTGAGTATTCCTTAGGATGGTTCTACCTCCAGG
The DNA here is from genome assembly GCA_902687465.1 of Secale cereale. NCBI lineage: Eukaryota > Viridiplantae > Streptophyta > Magnoliopsida > Poales > Poaceae > Secale > Secale cereale. The sequence continues at coordinate 58,154,912 of LR738710.1, read as the reverse complement.
AACTACTCGATCTTTTCTTTGTTTGATATAAGCCCTTTATGTGATGTCGCTCAGACGTCCGACTGTGGCATTCTTGTCGTTTACTTTTGATATAAGCCCTTTATGTGATGTCGCTCAGACGTCCGACTGTGGCATTCTTGTCGTTTACTTTTGATATAAGCCCTTTATGTGATGTCGCTCAGACGTCCGACTGTGGCATTCTTGTCGTTTACTTTTGATATAAGCCCTTTATGTGATGTCGCTCAGACGTCCGACTGTGGCATTCTTATCGTTTACTTTTGATATAAGCCCTTTATGTGATGTCGCTCAGACGTCCGACTGTGGCATTCTTGTTATTTACCTTTGATATAAGCCCTTTCTGCGGTGTCGCCCTGACGACCGACTGCGGCATGTTTATTCCATTTTACCTTTCGAGGCGTCGCTTCAGACACCCGATCGGCCTTTAGCTGTTCATTATATTGCAGTGCTATTCGAATTACTCACGTGTGCACTATTGCTCGTGTGCATCATGTTTGCATTTGTTATATCTTATGTCCAAACTGTCTTGCGAGTACATTCAAAGTACTCACCTGGCTTATTGATTTGGCCAGATGTCGACGAAGGCGATCTTATGGATGAAGAGTTCGATAGCGAGTCCGACGCCTAGAGGAGTCCCAGTCAGTCCCTTGCGATCCTGGAGTTGGTCACTTGTATTATATACGCTTCCGCCACCATAAATAAATCATCAAGCCTCACTCCGACGCTTGATGAGTGTAAGATATTGGAATCACGCCACCCACATCACTGTGATATATCCACTACCTCAATATCCACGAGTTAGTAGTTATGCCACCATTTTCCTTTGTGTCATATCCGCCTTTATGTGTAATATTGGCGTGCTTGTAATAAATTGTTGAGTAGCCTCAGCTCAACCCTGTATAATATTTAGTACTTCTGGATTTTCTGTATCAAGGATTTGTCTGCCAGTATGGAGGTTTCCTCTATACTAGTTTGATAAAAGGGGCGATTTTTCAATAAGTGTGGAAAACCGGTCCTGACATATGTCCCACATGTCGGCGACAGGAAGTACAGAATTCATGAAAGCGAGCGTCGACGGAGGAGTACAAGACACGGCTTGGGTTTTTGCTGCTTCCCGCGATCCATCGACACAAACCCGTACTAAAAAAAGGCGAGGGCGGGTCTTTCCCACGCGGCAGAGTTTGTCATAGTCTATTCGAGGCAAGGAGGCAGGAAGGGAAACAAGCAAATAAAGGTTGACCGACTTAGTTTTGGAAAAATCTGATTTTACGGAGTACGTACCCACTAGGGTTTATAGGGCTCAGCTAAAAAACATTCGTTTTTCCATTTTATAAGTCTCAATTCTACTACTAGTAGTAGTACCATCACATGTTGGATTTTCGAGGTGCATTAGATCACCCGATGCAAGCAGTGTCAAGAGAAAACTCACCAATGCATGTAGAAGTTCATGGAAATTTAGTGGTCATTCATGCATTCGTTCTAATTAATGCCTCGGTAAACATAACTTCTTGAGAAAAACGAGCGTACTAATTACTTGTGCAAACTAGGAGTACGAAATTAATTTGACCACTCACCGTTACCTTGGTTCGTGAGATTTTGAAATTGAGCCATAAACTGGAAAGGAGGGAGTAGTAAATTTTGTCTCGATTACTATTTGTGCCCTTGTATAGATGCAAAATGTATTTTTTTATAGTGGCCTTATATAAGTAAATGGAGGGAGTACTAAAGGGCATATTTATTCCAAACAATATGATAATCTCTCTAACCAAGGTAGTAGGGACGAGGAGTAAACAGAGGGAGTAGTAAAATTTTCTCCACGTCCTGCGAGCCACCGCGCGCGTGGGTGAGGCAGCAGGCGTAAGGCATAGTAAGAAAGCTTCACCTCATCCTGCGAGCCACCGCGCCTGTGGGCGGGGGAGACGGCATACTAAGCAAGCTTCTCCTCGTTTTGCGAGTTGACGGGACACATCAAAAGTACTCCAGTGTATAGAGCCTTGCCTCTAAGGTAGGCCCCACATGGTTTGCCTCTTTTTTAACATAACGCGTCAAGTCGCAATTTGTTTGTTCACCCATGGTAGACGATCCTACCTCCATCTAGTGGACAACCAATACACGTGTCAAGTTACCACGTGTCGGGGGAAACTGTCCTCCCACGAGCACCTATGGGACCGGTGCCCCTTCTACGTTGCGGTAAGGGAGCGGAGGGAGCACGGAGAGCAGATCGAAGAGCACACGCGGGCAGTTTTACCCAGGTTCGGGCCGCGCGGACGCGTAAAACCCTACTCCTGCTTGGATTGTATTGAGTTCTTGAGCTCGGGAGCTTGAAGAGCTAGCTACACCGAGCGAAAGAGTTATCTAGGTTCCGAACCCTTTCTACGTTGTGCATGGGCCTCCTTTTATAGCTCAAAGGGGTCACCGACAGGTGTCAACGTAGAGGAGGGTAAAAGTGTAAATTTGGTGGTAGTTGTAACAGTGCGTGAACAGTGCATGCACAGTGGATGAACAGCGGTCTTCACCTAACTTTGACAGTGGGGGACAAGAGCTTTAAATGCCCGTCGCCGTCGACCCCAAAAGTGTCCGTCTATGCTTCTCCGTCCGCCACGGCGGTAGCCTCGTCACCGTGGCTTGCCACCGTGTGCCCCAGGCTGCACAGCCGTCCGCCACGCGTCCCTGGAAGGGCCCCAGGGCGACGCGTGGGCGGATGAGCTGGAGCGCGGGCACACAGCGTGGGTTTCCCCGGCAAGCACCTTGCCGGGGTCTTGATCTTGCCAGGCCCGGAAGCTCGTCGCTCTCCGGGCCCTGCCGGGGCGCATGATGCGCCGAGGCATCTCTTGGGATATGTGTTCCTTGTTCCTCCTGGCAAGCTCCACTTGCCAGGGTCTTGTGTTAAAGTGATAACCTTGAGCCTGGTGCGGCCTTCCCGGCAAGCTCCACTTGCCGGGGTCTTGATCTTCTGACTTGTATACTTTGTTCTTGAATGGCTGCATAAGGACCGGAAAGGTACTTGGCGAGCACGCGGTAAACCCTGCCGCGGGAAGCTGCTACTGCCCGTGCACAAGTTGGGGTACTAAGGTACCCCTATCTTAGTACACCGACAGGAGCCCCCGGGCCTGGGCCACACACGGTGCCGAGCGCTGTTGGGCCAGGCCCAAGACAGTGCACGGGCACACGCGGCCCACGGCAAGCCGTATCCCCTTCCGTATCCGCCGCATCCCTCCCTAACGGCACACGTCGATTGCGGCGTCGTGGGAGAGATCGTGGCCTTGTTCTTTAATGGGAAATGCGGAACGTCCCCCACTTCCCCCTTAAAAGCAGAGGAAGCAGGGACAGTTCCTCTCCTTCGTCTTCATTGCGCCTTTCTTCTCCAGAAACCTCCGCTGTTTCTTGCCTCCGCCCCTCCTCCGCCGCCTTCCGCATCCGCGGCACCGTCGAGGTCCTCGCTTCTTCCCTCGCCGCCTCCGCCATGGCTCCGAAGAGCAACAAGGCCAAGAGCGACAAGGCCAAGAACGACAAGGCCAAGAAGGAGAAGTCCGAGCAGGCGGCGAAGCTGGCCGCCCTGCGGAAGAGGTCCGTGATCTTCGCGCCGAGGCTTGGCGCGAGGGAGCTGCGGAACAAATATTACCTGTTCTGGGCGAGGGAGACCAAAGCTCATCCCCGCACCAAAGCCTTCCCCGCCGTCGCCAAAGATATGTTCCCCGGCGGGTATTTCTTCTTCGCTGCATTTTTCCACTGTGGACTGTGCCCTCCGTACTCGGAGTTCTTTTGTGATATCATGAACACATATGGCCACCACCTCCTAGATTTCACTCCCAACGCCATCCTTATGATGGCCGTTTTCGCACATCTGTGCGAAAACTATGTTGGGATTCATCCAAACGTAGCCCTTTTCCGCCATTTCTTCATGCCTAGAGTAGAGGCTGGCGCTCCCCTCTCCGGCGACATCTCCTGGATCTTCAGGCTGAACAAGAAAGATTCGTACCTGAAGGGAGAGCTCCGCGGCAAGTGGGAAGAATGGAGAGCCGATTGGTGCTCGGTGGTGGAGGAGAAGCCGGAGCCCTTCACTGCGCCGCGCACAACTGCAATAGTGCGCGGTAGGGATTGGAGTGAATTGGCCCCGGAGGACAATAAGCTCAGCATCGCCCTCATCAGGATTATCCGTCTCCGGGTCGCCAAACTGACTATCGGAGAGGTTGGGACAGATTTCCTCCGCCGCCGCATTGCCCCTTTACAAGAGAGGAAAAGGCCCGCCTGGGAATTCGGCAACGCGGCGGATATGATGAGGCTGCGCCCTGGATTGAACTACAATTTTACTGCCTTGGAGTTGAAGGGGATGGTCCGGGAGCTCTTCAAGCATGACCCGGCCCACCCGGAATGGTTCAGACCTCCCCGGGGAGTGGTGCCGCTGTGCAACAGCACTGCCCGGGATTCCTTGCGCGCGATGATGCCTGCGTGCGACTCACATGGCATCGTCCCCACCTGGATCGAGCCTCCCCCGGACGCCGTGCTGAGCTTTTTCGACAACTTGGTCGAGACGCCCAAGAACGCCGAGGAGAACAAGGGCCTCACCCGGGCCACTACGGCAAGGGATATAGCCTACATCGCTACCAGGATGGAGGAGGCCGCCGCAGCGGCAGCCGCGGGTGACTTTGGATACACCGTGGACGATGCTGAGGCCGCGGACGCAGTGAGCCAAGCAGAGGAGGCGGAAATCCTCAAGTTGCTGAAGCTCCCGCCCGAGGAGTTTGCCGGGGTGCCATCTCTGAAGTTCGCCGGGACGAGCGAAGTTGCCGGAGGGAGCGAGGTTGCCGGAGGAAGCGAGGTTGCCGGACATGGCGCTGAGTCCAGCGGGCCTGCCGAGGAGGAGGAGGGCGCCGAGGCTGATGAAGACTCTGGTGGATCCCTGAATCTTGATGACGACGCCTCCTCGTCCTCAGAGAACTCCCCGCCTCCGGCAAGTCCCAAGCAGCAACCGAGGAAGCGCCTCCGCAAGGCAGCTGAGACGGCGAGGCCGCAGGCGCCCCGACAGCAGCCAGCGCGCCGTGCGTCGCGCGCCACCAGGACGAGCGAAGCCGTCGAGGGGGCGTCTCACGCTCAAGCGCCAAGCGGAGGAGGATCTTCCCGGAGCGGAACGGGTGCTCCATCTGCCCCTCGGTCCTCGGCGACGACGGGGGCTGGGTCTTCGCAGCCCACAGCCCCGGAGACCGCCAAGCGACCGAGGGAGCCTTCTCCTCCAGCTCCTCGCGCGGGAGCGAACCAGGCGGAGTTTGACTTCTCCGCCCTCAGCTCCGACGACGAGGAAGAGGAGTAAGTGCTTGCAATTCTTTAGTCTCTTTTATTTTGTCTTGATTTTTCTTGTTGATTCTGATCTTGTTTCTGTTTTGCTCTCAGGACCCTGACCCATCGGATGGCGAAGAGGGCCAAGATCCCTGTGGTCGAGGTTGAAAACAACTCGCCCGTCGCGGCGACTGGGGACGTGCCAGCGGCAAGCTTGCCGGATCAACCCGCTGCTCCGAGGAGCAGCCCCAGCGCAGCCCCCAGCGTAAGTCTGGTATTTGTCTTTCTGCTTGGCGGGCGCACTTGAGGTTATCGCTTGTACTGATGTTTTGTTGTCTTGTTTGTCTTGCGCAGAAGTGGAGCCGCAGCCGCAGGAGCAACCGGAGGTCACCCCCGAAGAGCTGCCTGTTCCACCCTCCCCGCCAAGGGTGAACCCCCCGGCGAGGGAGAACGCTCCGCCAAGGACGGGCACCCCGCCAAGGGTGAGCAGCCCGACAAGGGTGAGCACCCCGCCAAGGGAGGGCGCGGGCGGCCCTCCACCAGCGGGGGTCCCCACTCCGCCGCCAAGGGTGGATTCCCCGGCGAGGGAGCCTGTCGTTGAAGAAGTCCGCGAAGGTAAATCTTGTAGCTTCTTCTTCTTGGACTTGTATTTTCGGATATTTGCTTGACTTTTTTCTTTTCTTTTTCTTCTGCTAGATCCTCCTGCCCCAGAGCGGATGGAGACGGAGGCCACCGTTGAGGAGGAGGTGCATGGCGACGGCGGCAACGCCACTGCCGCTGAGGGCATGGCTGGGGCCGACGAGCCTGCCGTTGAAGAGACCGCCCCGCCCGCAGACGCCGCGGCTGTGGAAGGGACCGGTGACCACACTGCTGGCCCGGAGGCAGCAGGAGCGTCAAGCGCTGCACCGGCCGCCGACCCTTCCGCCTGCACGGCTGGGCAGGGCGTCTACCTGGAGGCCCCTAACGGGGTTTTCATACAAGTCCCGTGGGGGTCCTCATCTCGAGCCCCCGTGGAGGGATAGACCTTTGACGGAGAGGTCCTCGCCTCCGCGGGGTTGAAGGTTGTTGCAGCGCCCGGCGGTGGCGACGAGCCCGAAGAGGAGAAGCTCCTTCGCCGGCTCCTGGCCCTGAACCGGGCCAGGCAAGCGAAGATGGAGTCACGGGAAGCTCTCACCGCCAAGGCTGGAGCTGACTTGGAGAAGCGCGCCGCGGAGCTCCGCGCCGCCAACCAGGCGGCCCTCCGCAACTTGGCGGAGGAGCGCGAAGGGCTTGCCGAGGAGCAGCAAGCGTTCCTCCTTGAGAAGGCTGAGGCCGAGGAGCAGCAGCGATTGGTTGGCGAAGAGCTGTCCCGGCGAGAAGGAGCACTCAACCAGCGGAAGGTCGACCTCGACGCCCACGAGGACGACCTCACCGCTCGGGAGCGGGCCATTGGAGGAGCCCTGAAGGAGGCGAAGGCCGCCGCAGCCACCGCGGAGACCGCCAAGAAAGATCTCGAGGCCAAGGTGGAGCAGCTGGAGCGGTACCTGAAGGCGAGTGCGGACAAAATCACCGCGCTCAATGTGGAGCGGGAAAAAGACGCCCACACCAACTCTGATCTGCAGGTACGTCTCTCCAAGAAGGGCGACGAGCTATCTGCCGCCAAGGATTCCATTGCTGACTTAGAGTTGAAGGTCTCCACTCTGACTGATTCGCTCGACGCCGCCCGGGATCGCGAGACGAAACTGAAGGACGAGCTCCGCAAGGAACGAGGCCTGGTGGAGAGCGCCGCCGTCTCGGCGAACCAGTTCAGCCAGGCAGTGGAGCAGTGGACCGACGATCTGGTCACCTCCGCTGCCAATATTGACAAGGAGATGGTGGCGCTGAGGGCGGAGCATCTCTCGTACTCTCCGGGCGAGAATCTCCCCCACAGCGCCAAGTTAAGTCTGTTCTTCAGGGGAATAGCGCCGGCACTTGCGCGGTTGCAGGAGAAGATCCCCGTGCAGCTGGCCGACGAGGCGCGTCGGCTCTGCATGGGCACCTTGGAGCGCGTCTTGACGAAGATCGTCTACCGCAACCCCGGCATCAACCTTGTCAACGTCCTCCGCACCTTGCCGGCCGAAGCTGATCAGGAGGCGTTGAAGGCGCAGGTCGCCCACATCGTCGCCAAGGTGAACAAGATCACAAGGCGTGAAGGCGACCGCGTAGATTAGATTTCTTTCTTTCTGTTTCCCTTGCCGCTGCAAGGCATGTTATGGACAAGAATCTATTAGTATTACGGCAAGCTATCTTCGTAATATACAATCTTATTTCGAACAATCAATGCAGTGTTGTCTCCCTTGCTTTGGTCCTTTACTTTGTATGCTTTTTACCCTACGCTTTTAGGGGGCTTGCCGGCAAGGGGTCCTTGCCGCGAGCGCTGAGTGCTGGACTCTGAGCAGCCTGCTGGCAAAGACCTTGTCGGCAAGTAACCTTGCCGCAGCTAGTCGCAGCACACTTAGACTGCTGAGCGAACTCGAAAAACGAAGTAAGGGCGCGACACTTGTCGCAGCTCACTTAAGCCGTTGAGCGTGCTCGAAACAGAGTAAGGACGCGGCTAGCCACGGGTAGGTTCCTCCGCGCACAGGTTTTCCATACAAAGTGTGGTTGTTCAAGGAAGACAACTAAAATTAAAAAATTTGAATTACTCAAACTTTGGTAACTTAGCTTTCATAGTTCGTTCGTTCCCCGGCAAAGTTTCTCCTTCTTGAACAGCACTTGGTTCATCCTCCACCTCCCTCCCCCCCGGCAAACTTGTGCGCGAGGAATATTCCTTCTGCTTAAGAGGGAAAGAAAAAGAGGAGGGAAAACAAGTATAGGGCCTCACGGCTTGCTAGTGCTTACCGGGGATGTGCGTTGCACATGATGCCAAACAATGCATGCAAATAACAAAGAATGGCATGGAAATGGCAAATAGTGCGAAGCACAAAAAGCTTTTACTGATGCACGGGGTCTGCGCCCGGCTTTGTACAAAGGTTTACATGCAACAGCGGCAAGACCCGTACAAAAGGTGGTTGCCGGAGCGGATCACGGCAACCGCGCCTTATGGGTGAAACTTGCGAAGATGCTCTATGTTACAGGAGTTGCTCACCGGTAAGCCTTCTTCGGTCTCAAGGCGGACAACGCCGGGCCTTGTGACTTGTCTCACCCGATAAGGGCCTTCCCACTTTGGCGTCAACTTGTTGGAATTCTTGGCGGACTGAACACGCCGAAGAACAAGGTCGCCTTCCTCGAGACTCCTGGCCTTGACCTTGCGGCTATGATAGCAACGCAAGGCTTGCTGGTATCGAGCAGCTTGTACAGCAGCCTGGAGACGTTCCTCCTCAAGGAGCAATGCGTCATCTTGTCGCAGTTGCTCTTGCTCGAGCTCATCATAAGCGAGCACTCGAGGAGATCCGTATACGAGTTCCGTGGGGAGAACTGCCTCTGCTCCATAGACAAGAGCAAAGGGTGTCTGTCCGGTGGCTCGACTTGGTGTCGTCCTGATTGACCAAAGAGCCGCCGGTAACTCCTCTATCTATTTTCTTCCGCACTTGCGCAGCCTGCCGAAGGTTATTGTCTTGAGCCCGCGCAGCACTTCAGCATTGGCCCTCTCCGCTTGACCATTGCTCCTCGGGTGAGCAACAGAAGCGAAGCAGACCTTGGCGCCAAGGTCTTGGACGTACTGCATGAAGGTGCGACTTGTAAACTGTGTGCCGTTGTCGGTGATGATCCTGTTAGGGATTCCGAAACGGCAAACAATCGCTCTGAACAACCTAACTGCTGACTGTGCTGTCACCTTTCTCACTGGTTCCACTTCTGGCCACTTTGTGAACTTGTCGATTGCTACGTACAAGTACTCAAAGCCCCCGGCAGCGCGGGGAAAGGGGCCGAGGATATTGAGCCCCCAGACCGAGAAGGGCCAGGACAAAGGGATCGTCTGGAGAGCTTGAGCTGGCTGGTGAATTTGCTTGGCATGGAACTGGCACGCTTCACACTGGGTTACTTGTGCAGTTGCATCTTGGAGGGCTTCTTGCCAGAAGAACCCTTGCCGGAACGCTTTCCCGGCAAGTGCCCTTGCGCCAATGTGGTGGCCACATATGCCTCCATGTATCTCTGCCAACAGCTTCTGTCCATCTTCTCTGGAAATGCACTTCAACCTGACACCATTGAGTCTTCTTCTGTACAGTTCGTTGTCAACGAACTGGTACATACTTGACTGTCTGGTTATTTTCTCTATTTCTTCTGGCTCGTTGGGAAGTTCTCCAGTTTGCAGAAAACGGACGATCTGCTGTGCCCATGCCGGAGCCTGGGGCTCAACGGCAAGGACTAAAGGCATGAGGGCTGCTGCGGGAACCCCAGCTTCTACGGCAAGAACCTCCGGCTCTGCCGGAGCTGATGGTACCCCGGCAAGCCTGCCGGGGCAGGGCTTGTCGGGAACGCCTGCTTCAACTGTACAGACCCTTGGATCTGCAGGAGCAAACTGTTCCTCAGCATCTCGGCTGTTGATCTTGGGGACCTTGGCGGCGGCTTCGGGAAGATCCGCCGGCAAGTAGTCGCCGGAGACCAACTTTCTCTTCTTGTTTTGCCCAACTGATGGTGTAACGGATGGCTGAGTTAGCTTGAGCAGGAAGGTCCCTGGTTCCACAGGTAACTTCATTGCAGCACATTTTGAGAGGCCATCTGCAATATCATTCTGAGCTCTTGGGATGTGCTCCATTTGCAGACCTTCAAAGTGCTCTTCAAGCTTCCTCACTTCATCGACATAAGCTTCCATCAAAGGGCTCTGATAACTCTTATTCACTTGTCGGACCACCAACTGTGAATCTCCCCGCACAATCAACTTCTTGATCCCAAGCTCGGCCGCAATTCTGAGGCCGGCAAGCAAACCTTCATACTCAGCAGTATTGTTTGTCGCTTGTTCCTTGGGAAAGTGCATTTGGACAACATACTTGAGGTGCTCTCCGGTGGGCGCTATGAGTAGCACGCCGGCACCGGCGCCTTGCAGCGAGAAAGCACCATCAAAGTACATCATCCATTCGCTGCTCGCTTCTTGTACGGGGACGCTTGTCTCTGGGACTTCTTCATCCGGCGTTGGGGTCCATTCTGCTATGAATTCTGCCAAAGCTCTGCTCTGTATGGTTGAAGTACTTTCAAACTTGAGATCAAAGCTTGACTGTTCCAGTGCCCACTCGACGATCCTACCTGTTGCCTCTGGATTCTGCAATATCCTCTTCAACGGAAAGCGAGTGACCACTGTTATCTCGTGTGCTTGGAAGTAATGGCGCAACTTTCTTGAGGCCATGAGGAGGCCGAACAGCAACTTCTGCACCCCAGAGTATCTTGATCTAGCCCCCTGTAAGAGGGAACTTACAAAATACACTGGGCGCTGCACCATCCTCCTTCGCACTTCTCCTTGCTCCTGCGCAGAGTTGTCCTTGTCGGGGCCAGAGCTTGTCGGTGGAGCCCCCTGCTTGTCGCTGGATTCGCTCGCCGGAGGTGTGGGCTCTTCCTCTGCCTCCCTTTCCGCTACCAACGCAGCACTAACCACTTGATTGGTTGCTGCTAGGTACAGCAGCAACTTCTCTTGTGGCCTAGGTGCGACAAGTATCGGAGTAGAGGACAGGTATCCTTTCAAGTCCTGCAGCGCTGCCTCCGCTTTCGGAGTCCATTTCATAGGACCTGCCTTTTTCAAGATTTTGAAGAAAGGCAGGGCGCGTTCTGCAGACTTTGAAATGAACCTGCTGAGGGCAGCCACACAACTAGCAAGTCTCCTTACGTCCTTGACTCGCTTTGGGGCTTCAATCTGCTCGATGTCTTTTATCTTGTCGGGATTGGCTTCAATCCCCCTCTGGGACACAAAGAACCCGAGAAGCTTGCCGGAGGGGACTCCGAAGACGCACTTCTCGGGGTTCAACTTGAGCTGGATCTTGCGCAGATTTGCAAATGTTTCTTCCAAGTCTTGGATCAGGGTATCCTTGCTCTTGCTCTTGACCACGATATCATCCATGTAGGCTTCCACGTTTCTGTGTATCTGTGGCTCAAAAGCAGTGTGCACCACCCTTGCAAATGTCGAGCCTGCATTCTTCAATCCAAAGGGCATGCGTATGAAGCAATATGTGCCGCATGGAGTAATGAATGATGTCTTCTCTTCGTCTTCCTTGGCCATGAAAATCTGGTGGTAACTTGAATATGCATCAAGGAATGAAAGCAGCTCACATCCGGCGGTGGAGTCAACAATCTGGTCAATACGCGGCAAGGGAAATGGATCCTTGGGACATGCTTTATTCACATCAGTGAAGTCTATACAAAGTCTCCACTTCCCATTGGCCTTGCGCACGACAACTGGATTGGCCAACCACGTAGGATGGATCACGCCTCTAACTAGGCCCGTTGCTTCTAGCTTCTTTATCTCTTCGGCGATGAATTCTTGGCGCTCCACGGCTTGCTTCCTGACCTTCTGCTTGACGGGCCGCGCATGAGGACAAACAACAAGATTGTGCTCAATTACCTTCCTGGGAATGCCGGGGATGTCAGATGGTTGCCATGCAAACACATCGACATTCGCCCGCAGGAAGGCAACGAGCGCGCTTTCCTATTTGTCATCAAGTGTAGCACTGATGGTGAAGGTACCACCAGTGCCGTCCTCCTTGGCGGACACCTTCTTGGTTGCCGGTGGAGCCGCCATCCCTTTCTTGCACTTGCCGGTGGAGCTCGATGGAGCGTCCTGGACGGCAGCGCAGCACTCCGAAGAGGTGCGTTTGCCGGAGTGGGCCCCAGAGCTCTTGCCGGACTTGGTCTTGGTCTTCACCCCGGGAGCTTCAGCGGCAAGTGTGTTGCTCTCCGCTGCGGCTGCTGCATCCCGGTAAATCTTGTCGGCGCAGATAAGCGCGTCCTTCTTGTCGCCAGGGACAGAGATGACGCTTATCGGCCCCGGCATCTTGAGTACGTTGTAGGCATGGTGGGAAGCTGCCATGAACTTGGCGAGGGCAGGACGTCCAAGTATCCCATTGTATGGCAATGGGATATCGGCAACATCAAACGTGATTCTCTCCGTCCTGAAGTTGAGCTCCCTGCCAAAGGTCACTGGCAGAGTAATCTTGCCCTTCGGCTTGCTCCTTCCCGGGTTGATTCCTTGGAACGTCCCGGTTTCTTCGAGCTCGCCAACTGGGATCTGTAACTTCTTGATCACAGCTGAGGAGATCAAGTTCAGGCCAGCCCCGCCGTCAACCAACATCTTGGTGACCTTGAGATTGCGGATAGTTGGTGAGACCAACATCGGCAAGCACCCGACCGCCGTGGTGCGGTCAGGGTGGTCCTCAAGGTCAAAGATAATGGGTGTGCCGGACCACTTCAGCAGCCTGCGTGACTCGACGGGCGGCTCTACTGCGTTCACCTCACGCACCCACTGCTTGAGCTGGTGGTGGGAAGTGTGCAGAGAGGCGCCTCCGTCGACACACAGAACCTCTGTGACCTTCTGGAACTCCTGCTCGCTGTTATCTCCTTCTTCCATGTCATCGTCGTTGTCTTCTTCCTCATCCTTGTCGCGGCCCCGGGGAGGTCTGTCACCTTGCCGCTGCTTGGCCTTGCCGCGGCGTCCTCCCCGGCCATTGAATGGCCGCTTCTTGCTTGGCTCTCCTCCGCCACCTTGGGCCTTCTCCTTGTCGCGACGCTCGTATTCAGCTTTCTGCTGCTCTACGAGGTACTCGACTCGCTTGCAGTTCTGAAGATCGTGGCCCTTGGTGCGGTGGATCTTGCAGTACTGCTTGTCGGCTGCCGCCACAGGGGCAGGTTCCTTGCCGGAACCGCCCGCCTGCGCCTTCTTGGCGGGAGCCTCCTTGCCGGACTGCTCGACAACCAGCACCTCCTTGCTCTTCTTCTTTCTGTTGTTCCGCCGCCGGCTCTTCTTTGCCGGGGCGGCATCCTCGCTGTCGCTTCCTCCTGCGCCAGCATCCTCTCCGGGGAGCCTCCTCCCCTCTTCGGCGCGCGCGCACTTGTCAGCCAGAGCGTAGAGCTCGCTGACATCCCGAATCTTGGTCATGGCCATCTCTTCCCTCATGCGGCGGTTACGCACGTTCTGGTGGAACGCGCTGATAACCACGGCAGGGTGGACATCAGGAATGTTGTGTTGCACGCGGCTGAACCTCTGGATATACTTGCGTAGGGACTCTCCCTCCTTCTGGGCCAAGATGTGGAGATCGCTCTCCTGGCCGTGGGGTTTGTGGCCGCCCGTGAAGGCGCCAACAAACTGGTGGCACAGATCTGCCCACGAAGAAATGGAGTTCTCCGGCAAGTGCATAAGCCAAGACCGGACGTTTGGCTTAAGCACTAGCGGGAAGTAGTTGGCTAGTATCTTCTCGTCGCGTCCCCCGGCAGCCTGCACCGCAATGGTGTAGATGCTGAGGAACTCCGAGGGGTGCGTCTTGCCGTCGTACTTCTCGGGTACGTCGGGCTTAAAATTCTTCATGCTGGGCCACTGGACTCGCCGCAGCTCTCGGGTGAATGCAGGGCAACCTGCCGCGTACGGCAAGTCGCGTGGTTCACCGGGCGCGTGCGTGTCGACAGCGGTCCCAGCGCGCTGATTTGATTGCCTTCGGGCTTCTCGTCGACGCTCGATGCGAGTCCGAGCGTCTTCTTGTCGCCGGTCGTCGAGGACTTGGCGCTGGTCCCGACGAGCCCGCGGATCCGACGACACCGTAGAGTCGTCCTCGACGTTGATCCGGCGGGGTGGCGTCTTCTGCTTCCGCGGCGGGGAGTGCACGGTAGTTGCACCCCCGGCGGTCTTGTCGCCATCGGCCTTCGCTTGATCGACTTGCCGTGGCCGCGAAGTTGCTGGCTGCTGCGGCGTGTCGTTGTTGACGAAGGCGATGAGGCTCTGAATCGTTGCCCTCCAGTCTTTGGCCTTGTCTGCCGCTGGAGGGAAATCGAGGAGCAGCTGTGCTCTTGCTAGAGCTTCTGCTGGAGAAGAGGGGAACGGCGGCGAGCGGTGCGAGGAGCGAGACACGCTTGGACTTCTAACAGCGTTAGAAGGAGCACGTTCCCGCCCCGGCGACCGCGCCTTGCTCGTACCAGCGCGCTGGCCTTGAGCATCCAGTGATCCTCCGGCTTGGCTACGTCCCAGCAAGCGTATGGTACCTCCTGTACCACGCTGCTGCGGGTCTTGCACCTCCCGAGAGAGGCGTGGCGCGTCCACGGACACCGAGGCTTTGGAATTCGCCCGGTCGTCCGTCTTGTCCTTAGACTTGGTGGCGCCGTGAGTTTCCTTGCCGGCGACCACCCTTCCGCCGGCGCCTCCTCCACCCACCGTTGGCTCTGGTGGCGGTGGAATCGACGCAGACGGGCCTCCGACCTCCGAAGCCTTCTTCTTCGGGGCCATGTTGTTGTAGCTGGTGATGTTGATGAAGCTGGAGAGGTTGATGAAGAATGCGCCCGCGTGAGCGCCGGATCAGGTTCGCACAACCTCGACGCCCCCCTACCTGGCGCGCCAAAGATGTCGGGGGAAACTGTCCTCCCACGAGCACCTATGGGACCGGAGCCCCTTCTACGTTGCGGTAAGGGAGCGGAGGGAGCACGGAGAGCAGATCGAAGAGCACACGCGGGCAGTTTTACCCAGGTTCGGGCCGCGCGGACGCGTAAAACCCTACTCCTGCTTGGATTGTATTGAGTTCTTGAGCTCGGGAGCTTGAAGAGCTAGCTACACCGAGCGAAGAAGTTATCTAGGTTCCGAACCCTTTCTACGTTGTGCATGGGCCTCCTTTTATAGCTCAAAGGGGTCACCGACAGGTGTCAACGTAGAGGAGGGTAAAAGTGTAAATTTGGTGGTAGTTGTAACAGTGCGTGAACAGTGCATGGACAGTGGATGAACAGTGGTCTTCACCTAACTTTGACAGTGGGGGACAAGAGCTTTAAATGCCCGTCGCCGTCGACCCCAAAAGTGTCCGTCTATGCTTCTCCGTCCGCCATGGCGGTAGCCTCATCACCGTGGCTTGCCACCGTGTGCCCCAGGCTGCACAGCCGTCCGCCACGCGTCCCTGGAAGGGCCCCAGGGCGACGCGTGGGCGGATGAGCTGGAGCGCGGGCACACAGCGTGGGTTTCCCCGGCAAGCACCTTGCCGGGGTCTTGATCTTGCCGGGCCCGGAAGCTCGTCGCTCTCCGGGCCCTGCCGGGGCGCATGATGCGCCGAGGAATCTCTTGGGATATGTGTTCCTTGTTCCTCCTGGCAAGCTCCACTTGCCAGGGTCTTTTGTTAAAGTGATAACCTTGAGCCTGGTGCGGCCTTCCCGGCAAGCTCCACTTGCCGGGGTCTTGATCTTCTGACTTGTATACTTTGTTCTTGAATGGCTGCATAAGGACCGGAAAGGTACTTGGCGAGCACGCGGTAAACCCTGCCGCGCGAAGCTGCTACTGCCCGTGCACAAGTTGGGGTACTAAGGTACCCCTATCTTAGTACACCGACACCACGTGGGCTGCCTTTTCATACAGAAATGAGCTACACCGTGTACCCGCGCCGGTGTGGTTGGGAAAGAGACGGGAGTACGTGCGTGCACCTCTTCTCCTCGTGCACGTCCCCCACCTACGTGGGTGTGTGTGAGAGGGACTATAGAGATACAAACCTAGACATAATGCGCTGTCCATCCCCATGCCTCCGCCTAGTCCGACCACCAGTCACCACCACGCCCTACTCCTCCTCAACTTATCTCTCATCTTTCTCCCTCCATTTTTGCAGATATAGAAGGCCACTAACACTAATCGATGCAATATTAATGGCGTTTGCCTTGTAGTACTACTAGCAAAGGAGGACATTAATTATCCTTTGCATGCATGCGGGAGTGTGAGCATTAGCTTGAGGTGCATGAAAGAGAAGAATACACATTAATTTACACGGCAAACAAGGAAACAAGGTGGCTTGCAACATTGAGTTAGGAGACATTAATTTTTGCCCTGGTACCTGTAATATGAGTTTGTGGCCTTGTATACAAAAATGGATTCCGATAAAATTCTCGAGATACCATTTATCCGATAAAATTCTCGAGCAATCATTAGTTTTTACAAAATGGGATTACTTCTGCATGGGTCAATCACAGTAGGTGTTTTGTAAAAAAATGCATCTTGATGTTCTGTGCAATGCACGGGCATCTTGCTAGTCCATGAAAATAACACAGGGAAAAATTCCACGGCGAACGAGGGATTTGAATATGTTGGGAGGTGCTATTTGGATCTTGCCCAGGGTAGCCAAAATATTGGGACCCTTTTGTCCACCGGTGCCTTTGCCACCGATGAACGAGGAATGTCTCAGGTTCTCATGCATCCTCCAGTGCGCACGTTGGAGACGAGCTCGCATGAGCTGTGTTCTTTTTGTCCCAACACGCTGCCCGAGCCGCCCGCAGACCGACCGGCGACCCGCAAATTACGCCATCCAACCGTAGTCACACACATTATGACAACAAGTCAACCAACCGGACGAAATTCACGCAAACACGGTGATATTTCTTATAAACAACGACGGAAATCATATAAGATACCGGATTTTCATACAAACATGACGGATTTCATTACATTCAAATGAACTACGTGGTGCTAGTTCTAGATAGCACAGGTATATAATACCTGTCCTAAATGGTCGACCGCCAATCGATTTGTGTTCCTCATGTCCGGCAGCACAATCACCGGACTACCGGGAGCCCCGGAGGTATATGCAGGGTCGACGAAGGTCCTCACAACAAAAGGATCCAGCAAGACACCTGCTATGTACGCCGGCGTCGCCTATGTGGTGGCCTTCATGGGACTCAAGCGGCGGCGGCCTCCCGTGTTCTACTTCTCCTCGATGATGGCGGCGGACGCGGAGGCACTGGCCACCGACTCGTCGCTCTCGGCACAACCGGCTTCTGTCGCTGCATGCATGGCGCGGCCGCCGACATGGAAGTCTCAGCCACAGAAACGGGAGACGCGATATGAGGCGGCAGCATGGACGGCAGCAACGACGCCCATGCGCCGCTCCTCGTCGAGCTGGCCTGGAGCGGCGAGTTGCTGAACCACGCGCCGGCTTGGGGCGGCAACTGGTTCCGTCGGGCGAGGGGAGGGAGGTGGATCAGCGAGCTGCATAGCTCGTATCTGGCGGGCTCGGCGGGCCACCCAGCCGGCTTGGATGCGGAATAACTACTCTTCGTAAGCCATTGTAAGAATGGACAAAATGGTGAAGGAGGAGATAGGGAAGAGGCGGAGGTGTGCGATTCTTGGCCGTCGTTTGGCCTCGTTTAAATAGACTGCGGACGGGAGGAGCTCGGCCGGCGTTGCATTTAATGTCGGCCCCGTCATGAACGGACGTGTGTCCAGAGTGGGTTTCTCGGCTTCCACACGGGCGGGTTTCATGGAGGCGTTTGAATGTGGCAAGGAGGCGTGTTCAGTCGGGCGTGCAGCGAGTGGCGCCCTCGACTCTGACATAGGACAGCGCGCCATTCTTCCACTGACGCATGGGCTCTTTGGGTACAGGGCCTACATGTCAGTGACCCAACGCAGGCAGCGCACAGCAGAGGAACCTTTGGTAGGCTAGGGCGGTTAAAAGCGGGCATTTCATAAACCGATGATTGTTCATTGAGTGTGACATCATCCTTTTCATGTAGATAAGCCTACTATGTTGATAGCCCGTTCGATACATTGTGATTCATAAAGACCGATACAAACATCAATGTTCTGCTTATCACAAATAAGATTGATTAATACCCGTAACAATCCATGTCCTTAACAAAGGGTGCATGCACATATAGGTTGAGTGTGTGTCTTGCATCGTGTGCTGTGTGCATGCAGGCGTGCGTGCAAGGGTACGTTTCAGTGTTGCATGCATGTGTGCGTACGTGCGTGTGTTCATGAGTGCATGTGTACGCGTTAGTGTTGCACGCCTGCATGCGTGCGTGTGTTCATTATGTGTATGTGTCAGTGTCGCACGCCTGCATGCATGAGTGTCTTGCGTGCGTGCATGTGTACGTGCGGGGTGAGGCTACACGTCAGTCGACTGACTTTTTCATCTCTGGTCATTAGATTTTCCAGCCGTTGGATACGAAATCAAGGGCCTGCAGTTTATCATCAAACTCCAACCCCCCTGAGCCGCCAGCCACCACCGGCCGAACCGCAGGGCCCCGCCGCCCGCGGCCGGCCCGCGCCACTGATAACCCACAAGTGTAGGGGATCAGTTGTAGCCTCTTTCGATAAGTAAGAGTGTCGAACCCAACGAAGAGCTAAAGGTAGAACAAATATTCCCTCATGTTCTATCGACCACCGATATAACTCTACGCACGCTTGACATTTACTTTACCTAGAGGAAGTATGAAACTAGATGTACGTTTTGGTTTTTGTGGGATAGGTTTGCAAGAATATAAAGAGCACGCAAATATAAACTAGGGGTTGTTAAGATAAAGAAGCAACTAAATTAGTTTTAGTAGAGAGATTTTCGTCACGAGAAAGTTATTTGTGCCTAGGCAATCGATAATTAGACCGGTAATCACTATTGCAATTTTATTTGAGGGACAGGCATAAGCTAACATACTAAAGATCATTAAGGTAAAACCCAACCATAGCATTAAAGTATCAAGTCCTCTTTATTCCCATACGCAAACAACCTACTTACTCGGGTTTGTGCTTCTGTCACTCACGCCACCCACCATAAGCAAATCACGAACATATTGCAAACCCTACAGGGGGGATCCCTCACGCTTGCGCGACACGAAGAGCACCATAGGACATCACCAATAATAAAACATGCAACTCAAACCAATCACGATCATCAATTAACCCATAGGACAAAACGGATCTACTCAAACATCATAGGATAGCCATACATCATTGGAAAATAATATATAGCGTTGAGCACCATGTTTAAGTAGAGATTACATCGGGTAGAAGATGGGTTACACCGCTGCATAGAGGGGGGAAGAGTTGGTGATGACGGTGGTGAAGTTGGTGGTGTAGATTGCGGTGATGATGATGGCCCCGGCGGCACTCCGGTGCCACCGGAAGCGATGGGGAGAGAGCCCCCCTCCTTCTTCTTCCTTGACCTTCTCCCTAGATGGGATAAGGGTTTCCCCTCTGGTCCATGGTCTCCATGGCGTGGGAGGGGCTAGAGCCCCTCCAAAATTGGATATGTCTCTCTGTCTCTCTCTGTTTCTGCATTCCCAGATTCTGGCCCTTCACCGTTTCTTATATTCCCGGAGATCCGTAACTCCGATTGGGTTAATTTTTTGACACAATTTGTATCCATATATTTGATTTGTTGCGGCGAAAGAAGGGCATCAACCGCCTTACGGTGTGGCCACGAGGGCCCAGGGTGCGCCTGCCCCTGGTGGGCGCGCTCCCCTGCTTCGTGACCCACTCGGGCATCGTCTCATGTTGGTTCCTCTTCCCGAAATTCACATATATTCCAAAAAAAATCTCCGTCCTATTTTATTCTGTTTGGACTCTGTTTGATATCGATATTCTGCGAAACAAAAAACATGCAACAAACAGGAACTAGCACTGGGCACTGGATCAATATGTTAGTCCCAAAAAATAGTATAAAAAGTTGCCAAAAGTATATGAAAGTTGTGGAATATTGGCATGGAAAAATCAAAAATTATAGATACGACGGAGACGTATCAGCATCCCCAAGCTTAATTCGTACTCATCCTTGTCGGGGGAAACTGTCCGCCGCGAACACCTATGGGACCGGAGACTTGGTATCTTGTGCGTCCAACATCGACCAGGAGTTGCTGGCGCTGAAAGTTGAACATCTCATCTACTCGCCGGATCCGGATCTCCCGCACAGCGCCAAGCTCAGCCTCTTCTTCAGAGGGATCGCGCCGGCCCTTGCAGGTCTCCGGAACCAAATCCCCGCGCAGCTGGCCGGGGAGTCGCGCCTGCTCTGCGCGGGAACTCTGGAGCGGGTGCTGACGAAGATCGTGTACCGCAACCCGGGGATCAATCTCACCAACGTTCTTCGCAGCTTGCCGGCTGATGCGAACAAGGAGGCCCTGAAGGAGCAAGTCGCCCACATCATCGCCAAGGTGGCTAAGATCGGCAGGAAGGAGGGCGACCGCGTAGATTAGGGCTCCATTATCTTTATCTCTTCTTTTTGTTGCTGCATATGAAGTTATGAACTCATTAGTCCATTGCGACAAGTTTATCCTTTGTAAGATATTTATCTCATTTTAATCAATCAGTGCAATGTTATCTTCCTTGTCTTGATCATCGACTTTGTATGCTTTTCACCCTACGCTCCCGGGGAGCTTGCCGGCAAGGGGCCCTTGCCGCGAGCGCTGAGTGCTGGACTCGAAGCAGCCTGCTGGCCAAGGTCTCACCGGCAAGCAACCTCGCCTCGGCTAGTCGCAACGCACTTAACTTGCTGAGCGAACTCGAAAACAAAATAAGGGCGCGACACTTGTCGCAGCTCACTTAAATCGTTGAGCGAACTCGAAAACAAGATAAGGGTGCGGCAAGCTACGGGTAGGTTCCTCCGCGCACAGGTTTTCCGTACAAAGTGTGATTGTTCAAGGAAGACAACTAAAATTTAAAATTTGAACTGGTCAAATTCTAACAACTTATCTTTCATGTCTTGCTTGTTTTCCGGTAAGGCTTCTCTTTCTTGAACAGCACTTGGTTCCTCCTCCACCTCCTTCCCCCCCGGCAAACTTGTGCGCGAGGAACGTTCCTTCTGCTTAAGAGGAAAGAAAAAGGGAGAGGGAAACAAGTGTATGGCCTTTCGGCGTGCTAATGCTTACCGTATACTCGAGTGTTGCACTAAATGCCAAACAGAACATGCAAATTGCAAAGAAAAGCATGCAAAAGGCAATCGGTGCGAAAAACACGAAAACTTTACTGATGCACGGGGTCTGCGCCCGGCTTTGTACAAAGGGTTACATGCAACAGCGGCAAAGCTTGTACAAAAGGTGGTTGCCGGAGCGGATCACGGCAACCGCGCCTTATGGGTGAAACTTGCGAAGATGCTCTATGTTCCAGGAGTTGCTCACCGGTAAGCCTTCTTCGGTCTCGAGGCGGACAGCGCCGGGCCTCGTGACTTGTCTCACCCGATAAGGGCCTTCCCACTTCGGCGTCAACTTGTTGGAATTCTTGGCGGACTGAACACGCCGAAGAACAAGGTCGCCTTCCTCAAGACTCCTGGCCTTGACTTTGCGGCTATGGTAGCGGCGCAAAGCTTGCTGGTATCGAGCAGCTCGTACAGCAGCCTGGAGACGTCCCTCCTCGAGGAGCAACGCGTCATCTTGCCGCAGTTGCTCTTGCTCGAGCTCATCATAAGCGAGCACTCGAGGAGATCCGTATATGAGTTCCGTGGGGAGAACTGCCTCTGCTCCATAGACTAGAGCAAAGGGTGTCTGCCCGGTGGCTCGATTTGGTGTCGTTCTGATTGACCAAAGAGCCGCCGATAGCTCCTCTATCCAATTTCTTCCGCACTTGCGCAGCCTGTCAAAAGTCCTTGTCTTGAGTCTGCGCAGCACTTCAGCATTGGCCCTCTCCGCTTGACCGTTGCTCCTCGGGTGAGCAACAGAAGCGAAACAGACCTTGGCGCCAAGGTCTTGGACGTACTGCATGAAGGTGCGACTAGTGAATTGTGTACCGTTGTCGGTGATAATCCTGTTAGGGATCCCGAAACGGCAAACAATTGACCTGAAGAACTTGACTGCTGACTGTGCTGTCACCTTTCTCACCGGCTCCACTTCTGGCCACTTTGTGAACTTGTCGATTGCGACGTACAAATACTCAAAGCCCCCGATAGCACGGGGGAAGGGGCCGAGGATATCGAGCCCCCAGACCGAGAAGGGCCAGGATAAAGGGATTGTTTGGAGAGCTTGAGCTGGCTGATGAATCTGCTTTGCATGGAACTGGCACGCTTCACACTTGGTTACTAGTGCAGTTGCATCTTGGAGGGCTTCTTGCCAAAAGAACCCTTGCCGGAAAGCTTTCCCGGCAAGCGCCCTTGCGCCAATGTGGTGGCCGCATATGCCTCCGTGTATTTCCGCCAACAGCTTCCGTCCATCTTCCCTGGAGATGCATTTCAACCTGACACCATTGAGTCTTCTTCTATACAGCTCGTTATCCACGAACTGGTACATACTTGACTGCCTGGTTATCTTCTCTATTTCTTCTGGGTCGTCGGGAAGTTCTCCAGTTTGCAGGAAACGGACGATTTGATGTGCCCATGCCGGAGCTTGTGGCTCAACGGCAAGGACTAAAGGCATGAGGGCCGCTGCGGGAACCTCAGCTTCTACGGCAAGGACCTCTGGTTCTGCCGGAGCTGATGGTCCCCCGGCAAGCTCGCCGGGGCGAGGCTTGTCGGGAACACTTGCTTCAACTGTACAGATCCGAGGATCTGCAGGAGCAATCTGTTCCTCAGCGTTCTGATCGTTGATCTTGGGGACCTTGGCGGCGGTTTCTGGAAGATCCGCCGGCAAGTAGTCGCCGGAGACCAACTTTCTCTTCTTAGGCTGCCCAATTGATGGTGTAACGGATGGCTGAGTCAGCTTGAGCAAGAAGGTCCCTGGTTCCACAGGTAACTTCATCGCAGCACACTTTGAAAGGCCATCTGCAATTTCATTCTGAGCTCTCGGGACGTGCTCCATCTGCAAACCTTCAAAGTGCTCCTCAAGCTTCCTCACTTCATCGACATAAGCTTCCATCAAAGGGCTCTGATAGTTCTTGTTGACTTGTCGGACCACCAACTGAGAATCTCCTCGTACAATCAGCTTTCTGATCCCAAGTTTGGCCGCAATCCTGAGGCCGGCGAGCAAACCTTCATATTCAGCAGTGTTGTTTGTCACTTGCTCTCTTGGGAAGTGCATCTGGATAACATACTTGAGGTGCTCTCCGGTGGGCGCGATGAGCACGACGCCAGCACCGGCGCCTTGCAGCGAGAAGGCACCATCAAAGTACATTACCCATTCACTTGTCGCTTCTTGTACGGGTGCACTTGTTTCTTGGACTTCTTCATCTGGCGTCGGGGTCCATTCCGCTATGAATTCTGCCAAAGCTCGGCTCTGAATAGTTGAAGTACTTTCAAACTTGAGTCCAAAGCTCGACAGCTCCAGTGCCCACTCAACGATCCTGCCTGTTGCTTCTGGGTTGTGCAATATCCTCTTCAGTGGAAAGCGAGTGACCACTGTTATCTCATGTGCCTGGAAGTAATGGCGCAGCTTTCTCGAGGCCATGAGGAGGCCGAAAAGCAATTTTTGCACACCAGAGTATCTTGATCTAGCCCCCTGGAGAAGGGAACTTACAAAATACACTGGGCGCTGCACCATCTTCTTCCGCACCTCATCCTGTTCCTGCGCAGAGTCGTCCTTGCCGGGGCCAGAGCCTGCCGGAGCGGCCCCCTGCTTGTCGCCGGATTCGCTTGCCGGTGGTGCTGACTCCTCGTCGGACTCCCTCTCCGCTACTAACGCAGCACTAACCACCTGGTTGGTTGCCGCTAGGTACAGCAGCAACTTTTCCTGTGGTCTAGGTGCAACAAGTATTGGAGGGGAGGACAGGTACCGTTTCAAATCCTGCAGCGCCGCCTCCGCTTCCGGAGTCCACTTCATGGGACCTGCCTTCTTCAAGATTTTGAAGAAAGGTAGGGCGCGTTCTGCAGACTTCGAAACGAACCTACTGAGGGCAGCCACACAACCTGCAAGTCTTCTGACATCCTTGACTCGCTTCGGGGCTTCCATTTGCTCGATGGCTTTGATCTTGTCGGGGTTGGCTTCAATCCCCCTCTGTGACACAAAGAACCCGAGAAGCTTGCCGGAGGGGACTCCAAAGACGCACTTCCCGGGGTTCAACTTGAGCTGTATCCTGCGCAGATTCTGAAATGTCTCTTCCAAATCTTGGACCAGGGTTTCCTTGCTCTTGCTCTTCACCACGATGTCATCCATGTATGCCTCTACATTCCTGTGGATCTGTGGCTCGAAAGCAGTGTGCACCACCCTTGCAAATGTTGAGCCTGCATTCTTCAGTCCAAATGGCATGCGTATAAAGCAATAAGTGCCACATGGAGTGATAAATGCAGTCTTCTCTTCATCTTCCTTGGCCATGAAAATCTGGTGGTAGCCTGAGTATGCATCAAGAAAGCAGAGTAGCTCACATCCGGCAGTGGAGTCAACAATCTGGTCAATGCGCGGCAAAGGGAAGGGATCCTTGGGACATGCTTTATTTACATCGGTGAAGTCTATACACAGTCTCCACTTCCCGTTGGCCTTGCGCACGACGACTGGGTTCGCCAACCACGTCGGATGGATCACACCTCTAACTAGACCTGCTGCCTCTAGCTTCTTGATTTCTTCATTGATGAACTCTTGGCGCTCCACGGCTTGCTTCCTCACTTTCTGCTTGATGGGCCGCGCATGAGGGCAAACAGCAAGCTTGTGCTCAATCACCTTCCTGGGAACACTGGGGATGTCAGATGGTTGCCAGGCAAACACATCGACATTCACCCGCAGGAAGGCAACGAGCGCGCTTTCCTATTTGCTGTCGAGTGTGGCACTGATGGTGAAGGTACCACCAGTGCCGTCCTCCTTGGCGGACACCTTCTTGGTTGCCGGTGGAGCGGCCATTCCCTTCTTGCTCTTGCCGGTGGAGCTCGATGGAACGTCCTCGACGGCAGCGCAGCACTCCGAAGAGGTGCGGTTGCCGGAGTGGGTCCCAGAGCACTTGCCGGACTTGGTCCTCGTCTTCTTCCCCCCGGGAGCTTCAGCGGCAAGAGTATCTTTCTCGGCCGCAGCTGCTGCATCCCGGTAAATCTTGTCGGCGCAGACAAGCGCATCCTTCTTGTCGCCGTGGACAGTGATGACGCTTATCGGCCCCGGCATCTTGAGAACGTTGTAGGCGTAGTGGGAAGCTGCCATGAACTTGGCGAGGGCAGGACGGCCGAGTATTCCATTGTACGGCAATGGAATATCAGCGACGTCGAAAGTGATGCGCTCAGTCCTGAAGTTGAGCTCCCCGCCAAAGGTCACCGGCAGAGTGATCTTTCCCTTGGGCTTGCTCCGTCCTGGGTTGATTCCTTGGAAAGAACCAGTCTCTTCGAGCTCGCCATCTGGGATCTGGAGTTTCTTGATCACAGCAGAGGAGATCAAGTTCAGCCCGGCCCCGCCGTCAACCAACATTTTGGTGACCTTAAGGTTGCGGATGGTGGGTGAGACCAGCATCGGCAAGCACCCGACCGCAGTAGTGCGGTCAGGGTGGTCCTCAAGATCGAAAATGATGGGCGTCCTGGACCATTTGAGGAGCCTGCGCGACTCCACGGGCGGCTCTGCTGCGTTTACCTCACGCACCCACTGTTTGAGTTGGCGGTGGGAGGTATGCAGAGAGGCGCCACCGTCGACGCACAGGACCTCCGTGGCCTTCTGGAACTCCTGCTCGCTGTTCTCCTCGTCCTCCATGTCTTCATCGTCGTCTTCGTCCTTGTCGCGGCCCCGGGGAGGTCG
Source organism: Secale cereale (assembly GCA_902687465.1). Classification (NCBI taxonomy): domain Eukaryota; kingdom Viridiplantae; phylum Streptophyta; class Magnoliopsida; order Poales; family Poaceae; genus Secale; species Secale cereale. Next base: position 58,129,181 of record LR738710.1, on the reverse strand, counting down.
ATCACCTTGCCGCTGCTTGGCCTTGCCGCGGCGTCCTCCCCGGCCGTTGAACGGCCGCTTCTTGCTTGTCTCTTCCCCGCCACCTTGGGCCTTCTCCTTGTCGCGCCTCTCGTACTCAAGCTTTTGCTGCTCGACAAGGTACTCGACGCGCTTGCAGTTGGAGAGATCGTGGCCCTTGGTGCGGTGGATTTTGCAGTACTGCTTGTCGGAGCCGTCCTGCTTGTCGGCCGCCGCTACAGGAGCAGGCTCCTTGCCGGAGCCGCCAGCCTGTGTTTGCTTGGCGGGGGCCTCCTTGCCGGACTTCTCGACGGCAAGCACCTCCTTCTTGTTCTTCCTTCTGTTGTTCCGCCGCCGGCTCTTCTTTGCCGGGGCGGTGTCGTCGCTGTCGCTTCCTCCTGCGCCAGCATCCTCCCCGGGGAGTCTCCTCCCCTCTTCTGCGCGTGCGCACTTGTCAGCCAGAGCATAGAGCTCGCTGACATCCCGAATCTTGGTCATCGCCATTTCCTCACGCATGCGGCGGTTACGCACGTTCTGGTGGAACGCGCTGATAACCACGGCAGGGTGGACATCAGGGATGTTGTGCTGCACTCTGCTGAAGCGTTGGATGTACTTGCGCAGGGTTTCGCCTTCCTTCTGGGCCAGAATGTGGAGATCGCTCTCCTGGCCGTGGGGTTTGTGGCCGCCGGTGAAGGCGCCAACAAACTGGTGGCAAAGGTCGGCCCAAGAAGAAATGGAACCTTCCGGCAAGTGCATAAGCCACGAACGTACGTTCGGCTTAAGCACGAGCGGGAAGTAGTTAGCCAAAATCTTGTCATCGCGCCCCCCGGCAGCCTGCACCGCGATGGTGTAGACACTTAGGAATTCCGAGGGGTGCGTCTTGCCGTCGTACTTCTCCGGTACGTCAGGCTTAAAGTTCTTCATGCTGGGCCACTGGACGCGGCGCAGCTCGCGGGTGAACGCAGGGCAGCCTGCCGCGTACGGCAAGTCTCCTGGCTCACCGGGCGCGTGCGCGTCGACAGCGTTCCCAGCCCTCTGGTCTGATTGTCGCCGAGCTTCTCGGCGGCGCTCGATCGTGGTCCGAGCGTCTTCTTGTCGCCGGTCGTAGAGGACCTGGCGCTGATCCCGACGAGCCCGCGGATCCGACGAGGCCGTGGAGCCATCGTTGGCGTTGTTCCGGCGGGGTGGCGTCTTCTGCTTCCGCGGCGGGGAGTGCACACTTGTCGCACCCCCGGCGGTCTTGTCGCCGTCGGCCTTCGTCTTGTCAGCTTGCCGCGGCCGTGAGGTCGATGGCTGCTGTGGAGAATCATTGTTGGCGAAGGCGATCAGGCTCTGGATGGTGGCCCTCCAGTCTTCGGCCTTGTCTGCCGCTGGAGGGAAGTCGAGGAGCAGTTGCGCCCTGGCGAGTGCTTCCGCTGGAGTGGAGGGGAGCGGGGGCGAGCGGTGCGAGGAGCGGGATATGCTCGGACTTCTAACATTGTTAGAAGGAGCAGGGTCCCGCGCCGGCGCCTTCGCTTTGCTTGTGCCCGGACGGGGGTCCGGGGCGTCCCGCGAGCCTCCGGTTTGTCCTTGCCCCAGCAAGCGGATACCACCTCCTGTGGTATGGCGCTGCTGGGTCGTCGTGTGCTGAGAGGGACGCGGCGCGTCCACGGAGACCGAGGTTCGGTCGTCCGTCCTGTTCTTGGATCTGGTGGCGCCGTGAGTGTCCTCGCCGGCGACCACCCTTCCGACGGCGTCTCCCCCGCCCACCGTTGGCTCTGGTGGCGGCGGGTGAGACGCAGACGGGCCTCCGACCTCCGAAGGCTTCTTCTTCGGAGCCATTGCGCAGTTGCTAATGAAGTTGCTGATGAAAACGGAGAGGTTGTTGAAGATTGCGCCCGCGTGAACGCCGGATCAGGTCCGCACAACCTCGACGCCCCCTACCTGGCGCGCCAAAGATGTCGGGGGAAACTGTCCGCCGCGAACACCCATGGGACCGGAGACTTGGTATCTTGTGCGTCCAACATCGACCAGGAGTTGCTGGCGCTGAAAGTTGAACATCTCATCTACTCGCCGGATCCGGATCTCCCGCACAGCGCCAAGCTCAGCCTCTTCTTCAGAGGGATCGCGCCGGCCCTTGCAGGTCTCCGGAACCAAATCCCCGCGCAGCTGGCCGGGGAGTCGCGCCTGCTCTGCGCGGGAACTCTGGAGCGGGTGCTGACGAAGATCGTGTACCGCAACCCGGGGATCAATCTCACCAACGTTCTTCGCAGCTTGCCGGCTGATGCGAACAAGGAGGCCCTGAAGGAGCAAGTCGCCCACATCATCGCCAAGGTGGCTAAGATCGGCAGGAAGGAGGGCGACCGCGTAGATTAGGGCTCCATTATCTTTATCTCTTCTTTTTGTTGCTGCATATGAAGTTATGAACTCATTAGTCCATTGCGACAAGTTTATCCTTTGTAAGATATTTATCTCATTTTAATCAATCAGTGCAATGTTATCTTCCTTGTCTTGATCATCGACTTTGTATGCTTTTCACCCTACGCTCCCGGGGAGCTTGCCGGCAAGGGGCCCTTGCCGCGAGCGCTGAGTGCTGGACTCGAAGCAGCCTGCTGGCCAAGGTCTCACCGGCAAGCAACCTCGCCTCGGCTAGTCGCAACGCACTTAACTTGCTGAGCGAACTCGAAAACAAAATAAGGGCGCGACACTTGTCGCAGCTCACTTAAATCGTTGAGCGAACTCGAAAACAAGATAAGGGTGCGGCAAGCTACGGGTAGGTTCCTCCGCGCACAGGTTTTCCGTACAAAGTGTGATTGTTCAAGGAAGACAACTAAAATTTAAAATTTGAACTGGTCAAATTCTAACAACTTATCTTTCATGTCTTGCTTGTTTTCCGGTAAGGCTTCTCTTTCTTGAACAGCACTTGGTTCCTCCTCCACCTCCTAATCTACGCGGTCGCCCTCCTTCCTGCCGATCTTAGCCACCTTGGCGATGATGTGGGCGACTTGCTCCTTCAGGGCCTCCGTGTTCGCATCAGCCGGCAAGCTGCGAAGAACGTTGGTGAGATTGATCCCCGGGTTGCGGTACACGATCTTCGTCAGCACCCGCTCCAGAGTTCCCGCGCAGAGCAGGCGCGACTCCCCGGCCAGCTGCACGGGGATTTGGTTCCGGAGACCTGCAAGGGCCGGCGCGATCCCTCTGAAGAAGAGGCTGAGCTTGGCGCTATGCGGGAGATCCGGATCCGGCGAGTAGATGAGATGTTCAACTTTCAGCGCCAGCAACTCCTGGTCGATGTTGGACGCACAAGATACCAAGTCTCCGGTCCCATAGGTGTTCGCGGCGGACAGTTTCCCCCGACAGTCCTCGAGTAGGTAAATACTAAAAAAGATAATTTTTGATGTGGAATGCTACCTAGCATAATCTAATCATGGCATGAATATTAAGACACGAGTGATTGAAAGCAATAGTCTATCATTTGACATAGAAGAATTTAATACTTGGGCATGCCAACAAATAATGAAGTCTTTCAAAATATGAATGCTAAAGAATGTTATCCCTACAAAATCATATAGTCTTTTATGCTTCCCTTTTCTTAACATAAGGTACCCCTCATGCCCATCCCGGTGTCAGCCAAGCAATTGTTTTCATACTTTACTTTTTCGAACTTTTTCAACTCTTCACGCAATACATGAGAGTGAGCCATGGATATAGCACTATGGTTGGAATAGAAGGTGGTAGTAGACAAAAGTAGGGAGAAAGTCTCACATCGACTAGGCGTATCAATTGGCTATGGAGATGCCCATCAATAGATATCAATGTGAGTGAGTAGGGATTGCCATTTAACGGATGCACTAGAGCTATAAGTGTATGAAAGCTCAAAATAAAACTAGTGGGTGTGTATTAACTTGCTTGCTCATGAAGACCTAGGGCATTTGAGGTAGGCCATCGTTGGAATATACAAGCCAAGTTCTATAACGAAAAATTCCCATTAGTATATGGAAGTGACAAAACAAGAGACTCTCTATTATGAAGATCATGGTGCTACTTTGAAGCACAAGTGTGGAAAAAAAGATAGTAGCATTGTCCCGTTTTTTATATTTTTTTTGGCCTTCCTTTTTTTTATTTGGCCTTTTTTTTCTTTTGGCCTTTTCTTTTTCTTTTTTAAGGGCGGTGTACCGGGATGTGCAATGATCTAGCGTAGCAATGACATCAAAAACGGACAGGCCATGGAAACATCATGCTAGCTATCTTACAATCATGCAAGGCAATATGACAATGATGGTGTGTGTCATAATAAACGGAACGGTGGAGTTACATGGCAATATATCTCAGAATGGCTATGGAAATGCCATGATAGGTAGGTATGGTGGCTATTTTGAGGAAGGTATATGGCGGGTGTATGGTACCGGCGAAAGTTGCGCGGTACAAGAGAGGCTAGCAATGGTGGAAGGGTGAGAGTGCGTATAATCCATTGACTCAACATTAGTCATAAAGAACTCACATACTTATTGCGAAAAATCTATTAGCCCTCGAAGCAAAATACTACGACGCACAGTCCTAGGGGGGAGGTTTGTAGGAGTTAACCATCGCGCGCCCTAGACCTTCACGCAAAGATAAACAATCAAAATACAATGCGCGCCAATTTGGTTACATAGTTAGGAGACCATACGTGCATGCTTCCGGAATCACAAACCTTAACACCAATATTTTTACTAAACCATAATCATTCACTAGTTCCTCCCACATATTAGCATCTCTATATCGCAAAACTATTGCAAGGAATCAAACATATCATATTCAGCGATCTAAAAGTTTATGTAGGATTTTATGACTAACCATGTGAATGACCAATTCCTGTCAACTCTCTAAATAGATATAAGTGAAGCAAGTGAGTTTAAATTCTTTCTACAAAAGATATGCCCACGCTCTAACAATTATAAGTGAAGCAAAAGAGCACTCTACAAATGGCGGTTTTCTATGTGAAGAGAAACAGGCAATCCAAGCTTCAAATGATATAAGTGAAGCACATGAAGCATTCTATAAAGCCATACTCAAAAGATATAAGTGAAGTGCAAAGAGCATTCTATAAATCAACCAAGGAATATCTCATACCAGCATGGTGCATTTATTAAAAGAAAAAGAAAAATCACACGACGCTCCAAGAGTTTACGCATATCATGTGAATGAAATGAATCCGAAAACATACCAATACTTGTTGAAGAAAGATGGGATACCTTCCGGGGCATCCCCAAGCTTTGAAGCTTGAGTCTCCTAGAATATTTACTTGGGGTGCCTTGGGCATCCCCAAGCTTGAGCTCTTGCCTCTCCTCCTTCTTCTCACATCGAGACCTCCTCGATCCTCGAACACTTCATCCACACAAAACTTACCGTACTTTTAGTGGCGGGGTTAGTGCATATGATCAATGAAATCTCATCATGTACTTCCCTAACATTATTGTATAATTATGAACAAAAATTACACACTGTATGCTATCACAATTCTACGGCCCCAAGTCAAGGAGGCTTCAACAAGAATTCAAACATATGCAAATAATGAAGTTATAACAGCAATCTGTGAAAACAGGACAGTCTGTAGTAATCTGAACATTAACCATACTTCTGTAACGTTAAAAATTATGGAAAAATTAGGACAAATCAACAATTTGTATAGAAAGACTTTGCAAAAAGTTTCAGATCCTTTTCACGTTCCGGTAAAAAATGTAAAATCATGCACTACAGCCAAAGTTTCTGTTTTTGCACGGCACAAACCAACAAGCAGTTTAATCATCCTAAAGGAAACTCTTGGCACATTATTTTTTATCATACAATGGAATTGTACAAGGGGATAGTTATTTTTATTGAAAAGTTTATGTAATCAAGGTTTGCAAAGTTTCCATGGGCATGAACAAAGTTCAACGACCTCCCACATTTCAACTGTGCTCGTCCTTCTTACTTTCATTTTTCTTTTTGAAAAAGTTTTAGGTTCCCCTCTATATTTTGTGTTTTTAAACTTTATAAAAGCACACAATAGAAATAAATGACTCTCTAAAACTTCCGGGTTGCCTCCCTGGCAGCACTTTCTTTAAAGCCATTAAGCTAGGCATATAGTGCTCGACTAATGGATCCACCCGGATCCCAAGGTATATCAAAACCAATTTTAATTAGAAATGATTTGGCATTTAGTAGTGAGCAAAAGGTGATATGTGTCATGCAAAAATGAAGTCTAACTCTCTTCCTATGCATAGGCACGTCATACAAGAACAATTCATGCACATCAAGTAAAGGCCAATGCATAGTATAGCCAGTTTCTTGCAATTTTATCGTATTGGAAACATAGAGAGGCGGAGATGTAGTTCCTCTCTCATAATAATTGCAAGTAGGAGCAGCAAGCACATGCATATTATATTCATCAAAATCATCATGTGTAACGGAAAAAGGCAACCCCTCAATATAATCCTTAATAAGTGCAAACTTCTCCGATATATAGTAGTTTGGAGAACTCAAAAAGATAATAGGACTATCATGTGTGGGTGCAATAGCAACTATATCATGTTTAACATAAGGAACTATAACAAGTTCATCTCCATAAGAATAATTCATATTGGCATCTTGGCCACAAGCATAGCAAGCATCATCAAAAAGGGATATTTCAAAAGAATCAACGGGATCATAGCAATCATCCTTCGGTAAGCACGAAGGGAAATTAAACAATGTATGAGTTGAAGAGTTACTCTCATTAGAAGGTGGGCACGGGTAGCTAATCCGCTCTTCCTCCTTTTGTTCTTCGCTCTCCTCGTCATCTTTTTCATCCAATGAGTTCACAGTGTCATTAATTTATTCCTCCATAGACTCCTGCAAAATATTATTCTCTTCTTGGACAGCGGAGGAGTCCTCAATATATAGTTTAACATAGGCATTGGAAGCATAATTATGATAACAATATTTAAACATGGCAAAAATTTCAGATTTGTAAAGAGTAGCATCATACTTTTCAATCAAAAAAGCAATTTCATAAGCACCCTTAAAAGCAACAAATTCTTCAATTTGTTAAACATCATAGTAACTATAAACACCCTTAGCATACGAAGATACGATTCCATTATCACTAAACTCACATTGGTAGGGAAGGTGTTTTGTAGGGTCTTCAGAACAACAAGTAAAATCATAAATTTCACATAAATTCCAAGCATAGCATTGCAAACGATGAATTTGATCCAGTAAAATTTTCCCTTTTTCAGATATGCGGTGTCGCACATAACAAGCATGCTCATCTAAAGATTTTCTCTCAACTAAGCTAGTTGGGGTTTCAGCCCGAGCACATAGGGATCGAAGATGATCCAAGCAATAAGCTTCAGTAGTGTGATAGATTTTGAGTGGTTCTTCAACCATTGGTTCAGTAGGTACCACTATTTTTTTTTTGGTATTTTGCATTTCCTACCCATAACTAAAGATAGAAAACAACTTAGAAGAGCAAATAAAATCTACTTTGTGATAAAGAAAACAAGCACACACGAGAATATTCACCCCACGCTATTGCTCCCCGGCAACAGCGCCAGAAAAAGGTCTTCATAACCCACAAGTGTAGGGGATCAGTTGTAGCCTCTTTCGATAAGTAAGAGTGTCGAACCCAACGAGGAGCTAAAGGTAGAACAAATATTCCCTCAAGTTTTATTGACCACCGATACAACTCTACGCACGCTTGATGTTTACTTTACCTAGAACAAGTATGAAACTAGAAGTACTTTGTAGTTTTTGTGGGATAGGTTTGCAAGAATATAAAGAGCACGCAAATATAAACTAAAGGCTATTAAGATAAAGAAGCAAATAAATTAGTTTTAGTAGAGATCTTTTTGTCACCCGAAAGTTATTTGTCCCTAGGCAATCGATAACTAGACCGGTAATCACTATTGCAATTTTATTTGAGGGAGAGGCATAAGCTAACATACTTTCTCTTCTTGGATCATATGCACTTATGATTGGAACTCTAGCAAGCATCCGCAACTACTAAAGATCATTAAGGTAAAACCCAACCATCACATTAAAGTATCAAGTCCTCTTTATTCCCATACGCAAACAACCTACTCACTCGGGTATGTGCTTCTGTCACTCATGCCACCCACCATAAGCAAATCATGAACATATTGCAAACCCTACATCGGGGATCCATCATGCTTGCGCGACACGGAGAGCACCATAGGACATCACCACTAATAAAACATGCAACTCAAACCAATCACGATCATCAATTAACGCATAGGACAAAACGGATCTACTCAAACATCATAGGATAGCCATACATCATTGGGAAATAATATATAGCGTTGAGCACCATGTTTAAGTAGAGATTACAGTGGGTAGAAGAGGGGTTACACCGCTGCATAGAGGGGGAAGAGTTGGTGATGATGGTGGTGAAGTTGTTGGTGTAGATTGCGGTGACGATGATGGCCCCGGCGACACTCCGGTGCCACCGGAAGCGAGGGGGAGAGAGCCCCCTCCTTCTTCTTCTTCCTTGACCTTCTCCCTAGATGGGAGAAGGGTTTCCCCTCTGGTCCATGGTTTCCATGGCGTGGGAGGGGCGAGAGCCCCTCCGAGATTGGATGTGTCTCTCTGTCTCTCTCTGTTTCTGCGTTCCCAGATTCTGCCCCTTCACCATTTCTATATTCCCGAAGATCCGTAACTCCGATTGGGCTGATTTTTGATATGATTTTTATCCGGATATTATCTTTCTTGCAGCGAAAGAAGGGCATCAACCGCCTTATGGTGTGGCCACGAGGGCCCAGGGCGCGCCTGCCCTTGGTGGGCGCGCCCCCTGCCTCGTGGCCCACTCGGGCATCGTCTCAAATTGGTTCCGCTTCCCAAAATTCACATATATTCAAAAAAAATCCGTTCGTTTTTATTCTGTTTGGACTCCGTTTTATATGGATATTCTACTAAACAAAAAACATGCACCAAACAGGAACTGGTACTGGGCACTGGATCAATATGTTAGTCCCAAAAAATAGTATAAAAAGTTGCCAAAAGTATATCAAAGTTGTAGAATATTGGCATGGAACAACCAAAAAATATAGATACGACGGAGACGTATCAGCCGCCACGCCGCCCCGCCCGCCCCGAAACAACTCCAAACCGCCAGTCCAACACCGAACCGGCCAT